>CM038702.1:16301848-16814348 GCA_021613375.1 Megaleporinus macrocephalus
CAGGGGTTAGATTTCCCCTGGCCTCTGGTGGGTATAGGGTTTGAAATAAACAGTTTAGCCTGCCCGATATTACATTTTCCCAGACACTGAGGTATGTATTGCCCTGCCTCACTTATCATGAAGTAATATTGTCCAAAAAATCTCATTAAGAGGCTAACTTAAGCTGAGATGATATTTAGATGATAAGATTATATTGGAGAGAGCAGCCTTTTTTGAATCTCATCTGCGCTAACCCAAGTTCTCCACGAGATCTCCCTGTTGAGCCGGCCTGTCGGATACGTGTAACCCGAAACAAGCTCAGGAAACCTGCAGAGAATGCCAGCCGATGCAAGACTTATGGATATGAGATTAAATGTATGAAGAAGAGCGACTTAATAAACTGAAAGAAGACTTGTAATAAACTGCATTAGAGAGCAGTGTGTTTAAAGTACAGATATTGAACAGTGCTTCTGTCTTTCAAGTCTGCCGTGTTGTATCACCCCTACAACAACCCGCCAATATCAGCCCTTCCAAAGATAGAAAAGGACAAACCTGCACCCCACTGGTACAAAGTCAGAGTGACTAAACCGGAAGCCCAGACCCGCTGAACCATTGCTGTACATATTAAACTTTTTAAGCAGCTAGAATTTCCGATATATACAACCTATATATATATATTGGGTAATTTTTCTTTGAGATTGAGATGTAAAATGAATCGGTAGAGGGCGCTGGGGGGGGGGGTTTGACTGTTTGGGGTGGCCATGGGCCAAACGCTAGTGGTTGATGGCATCTGGTTTCGTGACTGACCGCTCACTACAAGCAGCCTCTCGAACTACAACATCTTCAACATCTTTATTTCATTTAATAATGACTTAAACCATAAATAATGGTTTAATTTACTTCAGTTTACTTTGATAAAGAAAAGATAAGCAAAGTACAGCATTTGATTGTGTTCAGTTTGATTTTGTAAAAAAAAAAATTAATTAAAAAGAAAGAAAATCATGAGAAAATCGTATCGTGGGCCCAGCACCATGAATCACACTGCATTGTGAATAGATTGTATCGTTACATCCCTATTATTGACTTATTCCCTTTTTTCCTATTTTGAATTTATTTTTGATATAAAAAGTCATGAAAATGTGCAAATATAGATGTAATGTTCTTTTAAGGTGCACAGTTGGATTTTTTTCTCTACTCAAACAATTTCATGATTAATGGACCAATAGAAATGCAAATTGGTGCCCTGTTGACTTTTTTGACATTAAATTAAGACATTTTGGTCTTCTTCTGTAAAGTTGATATTTTTGAGATGTTTTTCGTTGGTCTGCAACAATATACAGTATTTGTATCTGTAATGTACCTGTAATGTAATGACAGCCTCCTTTTCAAACTCTTAATCTTAGTTGTTAGAGCTGCTTAACTCAAATATATCACCTAAACTTTAAGTAGTTTTTTCTTTCTTTACAAAAATAACAAAGAACTCCTGCTGCTATGATATTTATAGTTTATATGACTGTGCTGCTATGATATTTATAGTTTATATGACTGTAAGTTGCTGCTTTTTATGTCCGTTTCAAATGTGCAACCCTGCGTTCACACTGACAGTGACGCGACGCAGCAAAGCAATAAGAGGTCACTTCAAAGGTCATTTTTAATAAAAGCTGCTGATTTCCAGCGACAGACAGCAGTGAGAACATTGGCGATGCAAAGTGGATGGATCCAGTGACTCAACGAAGTTGAGAGAAGTTTAACTTTATGCTAATTAGGAGCGAAGCAATGTGTTGATCACCAATAGGAATTGAGCACTGATCAGGGTTGACCCGCTTTATCTCCGCCACCGTGAAACGGTTCGCTCCTTTTATGGTCCTAGATAATTGTTCCTGCTAGAGATGAAAGAGAAAGTCGTTGTCGCAAAGAATAAAGACAGTTTTTTATCACACTAACTGCACAGACAGTAATGCTCTGCTTTTATCTATATACTCTGTAGATACTAGCTAGTCAAGTATGCTGTACTGCTGTAGCATTTGCTTGGCATCAGTGAAACCATGTCCGCCAAGATCAGCTGGAGTTCAGAAACACTCAGGGGTGAAGTCGCGGTCAGTGTGAACGCAGGCTAACAGTTGACAGTTATGTCAGTCAATGGTAAAGTAAAACACAGTTATAGGATAACTATAGGATAGTATAACATTAAAATTTGAATAATTCATTTAAACTGTTTGATTTAGTATCTGCCACAAAATGTTCATCTTATTCTTATTTTATTCGGACATTAGGTTGTACATATTCAACCACGATTTAGCCATGATAGTGTTTTGTGTTAACAATGCACCTGCATTACTATTATAAAGTAAAGAAACGGAAAATCAGTTTTAATAGAAAATGATTTCATTTATATATTAGTATATAAGTTGGGTCCTAGTTCTATCATTTTATTGTGTAAGAGGGCAGCATAGTGTACATAGGCCTATAAAAGACAAGCAAAGTGTTCAGTGGGGCCTACTTGCAACTGTCAAGTGAATGAATGTGATTGTGTTCCTGAGTGAAAGTCTGTGTAAGCCTGTCAGTGTTATGAGCGATTTACGATGCCAACTGCTCGAGGGCGGAAGCTGCTTGTGTACAAACGTGCATTTGTTTTTTACCATGTAGAGTCTGTGGGTGGAGAGGACCACGCTGACCCTGGTGCAGAGCCTTCCGGGCATCTCCCGCTGGTTCGAGGTGGAGAAACGTGAGCTGGTAAGAAAATCACTCACTGACGAAAGGCGTTTTCTTCTCTTTACTACTCCTACTGCTTCCTTTGCCGATAATTTCATCCAAGGCAAAAAAAAAAATGTAATCTGCCTGTCTGGTGGAGATGGGGCTTTTCCTATTATCTCAGATCAAATTCCCTGCCGTAAGTGACTGGCTTAAATTGTGTTTTTATACCACAATATGTCCTTATAGCCTGTAACTCTTCAGTCCTTGTTGTCTAGTGACACACAGACTTAGTGAATTTTAGTTCCGACTCGGCGCTTTGTGTCAGTAATAGTTTTATGGCGTGGTGCAGGTGGAGGTGAGCCCGTTGGAGAACGCCATCGAGGTTATTGAAAACAAGAACCTGCAGCTGCGTACGCTGATCACACAGTGTCAGACACGACAGATGCAGAACATCAACCCTCTCACCATGTGCCTGAACGGAGTCATCGACGCTGCTGTGAACGGAGGCCTCGCTCGCTACCAAGAGGTAAACCTAAACTCAGCTTAACCCCTTAGACTCTCTTTATTGTTGTTCCTGTTAATCTTAAGGTGCTGCTCTTATCAATGCAGCTTATTGATCAGCACATTAAAAACACACTACCACTCCAAAAAGTCTTATTTTCAAACTCAGCTTTTATATATATTCTATGTTATAACCTTATTAAAAATAAGAAAACTGGTAAAGTAAATAAATAGCAAGGTAACAGAACTATAATACAGTTTAGTGCAGTTATTATATAACTTAGTTTTGGGAGCTGGACCACGTCCCAATTACATGTACTTACTATATATAAACCTCCATTCTCACTCCATTCCCTTGTCAAACAACATCGCACACACCACCTTGCCATCTCCTCCCAATATTTCATTCTTATCCCAAAGACTTGGGTGGGCTCAGTTCATGCACAGGCACCAAAGCCACCCCAAACTCTAGCCCAAGCCTTCTGAGTTCGCCCCTGCCCTTGGCTTATTTCCGAGCATGGTCCATGCTATCAAACATTCTGTTAATTTATTATTTGAGCTTAAATCATAAGGCAACTTGGTAGCATTTAATGTCACATTTAAACAATTTTGTAGGTGTATCCAAAATTGCACTCTATCTGGGTCTAAAAAAATTGCTTCTATTTATTTGCCTTATTGCAGTAATTTGTAAGGCTATTTGTTGCATTTATGGGCAGAAGCATTGTTAACTAAACTCTAACAGCACTTCAGATCAATTCATTCTGTACACAATTAGTGAGTGTTGTGCGTAGGCGAACACATTCAGGTTGTTCTGTGAGAGTGCGTAGGTGTGTGTGGGTGGGTATAGACGTGCCCCTTGATCAAAGACAGATGAGACCATCTAGAGATTTGTATAAATTCTACAATAAAATTACTCAAATTCAGTGTTTTACAAACTGCATTGCACTAAATCACTTGCAATCAGAAATGAATTCTTAATGTGCTAAAGATCACATTAAGAATATATATATATATATATATATATATATATATATATATATATATATATATATATATATATATATATATATATATATATATATACATACACTTTATCATGATAACGATATAATACCATCATACTGCCCACCCCCAACTAATTTGAACCTAATATGTAATTTATGTAGCGGAATTGAAGTGTGGGTTCACATACAGGCCCTAAGGGTCTGAGAACTTAAATTACACTGCCTAGCTTTTTCTCTAAACATGATGGACCTGTAGATATTAGATATTCAGGTCTGTAATTATGGAGTCAGGTTTCAAGTGAATCTATGAATGTGTGCCTTGGGGCGCACTAGTTACCAAAGCTTGTGTCTCAGAGAGGAGGCTAATTGGTGCATATTTGTGGATGGGTTTGGCAGAGGGGGGAGGCAGACAGCGTACCCGAAAAGACCTAGTGTCTACTTTCTGCTAAGCTATATTAACCTCACTGCAAAATATTGTGGTCGGTAGGAGCTCAGGCTTAATGAAATGAACTGTAATAATATAAAAGGCAGGAATTAATCTACCAGCGAGTGGTTAGACTGCCCAAATGTGCAAGTGAATCTCATTTTATTGATTTGCCCTCGTGCATTGGTCTTTACACTGCCTAGCGTTTCACTCAGCTTGCTATCTATCCCTGGGTAAGCCATGTGGCTTTCATGAGTTGTTTTGGTCTTGTTTTTTAGGGCTTGAAATTAGAAACACTTTGGATACTCTTAACTGGATGTGCATATTTCATCATCTTAAAGTCATATTAATGGCCTCACGGATTATGGTCAAATGCAAATGAAATGTATTTCAAAGACATATCCATATAGGGATAAAACAGAAAAAAGATGATAACGGTTATTAAAATAAAGTTATGTGACAAAATGAACGTGTTACATTAATAAGTAACTTATTTTACAATTTCTTTGCTGGACACTTATTTCCTACCTTCTGTAGTTCCAGCCTGAAGCCTAACTGCTCATGCACACGTGAACTGTAGCCCTCTCATTCAAATGCAGCATTTAAACCACAAGTTCCATTTATGGTTTACTCTACTGAGAAACTGGAAACTGCACCCTGTTTTTATGTTAATGCTGAATTTACTTTATAAGAATAATGTTTTTTGAAAGTTATACATACATTCTGATAAAGCATATTATGTACAGTTTTATAAATGATAACATTTAAGCAAGTAAGACATGTAATTGTGATTAATCAGTCAATTTATTTAGCACAGATATGAAATTGAGATTATAGGAATATATATATTGGGTCTGTCTCAAAACCTAGTGAGCTCCCTACATAGGCAGCATTTTACGTCATATTATGCGGTCCCGACATGTAGACTGTCCCAATTCTTAGATACCTGAAACACGCTGTCTACTGAGAAACCTTATTTTGGCCCGATTTTAAGTAAGCATTGAACGCTTCCTCAGCCGCTAAGGCAATCCCATGATGCAATGCAGGCAAATCTACGAGCAGTGAAGTTGTTTTAAAATATAAGTTATCTTGATTCCCTTTGTGGTGTTAATGTGTTTCTTGTCATATAATCACACAAAACAGTTTTTATTTACAACTTTTCAACGAGTCATTGACCATATTGCAGTTTTATACTCAAGCCATTAGCATTTATGCTAGCAGATTTTTAAGCCTCGGGCTATTGTTTTGGATGCCGGCTGGTAACTTAGCAACAAGCTAAACCTGTGGACGGGAACAAGCCGTGACACAGTTGCTCTCTAACTAGATCGTCTCAATAATCTGTCTTATGAGGAGAGATATTAGACAGAATGCTGCTACTTAAACAGCTGCCTACATAGTCAGTGCCTACTTAGACACTCACTAGGTTTGGAGACAGACCCATTATGGTGGGATTATTCTTCAGTAATCTAAAATAGAAACTAGATAGAATCACTTGTCTTGGTTTCTGCATAACTCCATAGTTTTAATGTCTAATAGTATATATATATATATATATATATTCTTTTAAAAATAAAATGAATAACATAGAAAGTAAAATTATAGTAGGACAATGTTATCTTTAGAATCCTCCACCACAGGAAGGATACTAATAAAGATATTTCTGGCAAGTTCAAACACAAGATAATCCACTTGCACAAAGAGGTGGATTTATTAATTGTTAATAAATAAAATCAAAGAAGCTACTGGTGGTGTTAAGAACAATGGGCTGACCACCCCAGAGTCTAGACCTAAACATCATCAACTGTGGTTTGGTTTATTTGGATATATAGAGAAGCAGAAAATGTTGACAGCTACTAAGGCTGAACTTTAGAGGTGTGTAAAACTTGGTAGTTGTGATGTCTTTCAATACTGTTGCATCATGAAAGTGCAGAAAATAGTAGTAAATCCAGGTGTTGTAGGCGTGCCCCCATATTTTATTTAAAAAAATAAAATGAACAACATAGGAAGTAAAAGAATGGTAGAATAATGTTATATTCAGAATTTACCACCATAACAACAACAACAAGAACAATGACAATAATAATGCAGGCAGGGAGATCCTGGAACCTGTTACCCAACAGTGAGAAGAGATGCAGGCCTGTAGAGTTGAACACATGTAGTTATCCTGCAATGCTAGTTTAATAGATTTGGGGTGATGTTTGCGTGGCGTCGGCTCTTGGTTGAGATCATCTGGAAAGCTGCTGCATTCCCATCTTTTTATCTCCTGTTGCGCACCGTGTGGTATGAAAGGAATGAACAATGCAGCCCCAAAAGCAGACTCTTCTCCTGCGGCATCAAAGCTCTGGGAAAATCTATGACGTCTTGAAGTCTTCATGCTTGAGCTGGGTCAACCTGGCAACGCTCTCAAATGTGCATGGCTGTCTGTTGCATAGCAACCTCGCTTTAATGCACCTGCAGTAGTCACCTTGATATACTCAGTAAATGTGCCGTCAAGGGAGTCAACTGTGTGTGAAGCACTGACCACCTGTGCGAGTATGTGTGGGGGTCGAGTGGGATCACTTATTTACACGTGCCTCTTAACCTTTCACACGTGGCTGTTTGGCCAGAGCAGTGTTTGAGTTTAGCTGTAAACGGATTTGGATTGTAATACATGACAGCAGCAGTAGCAGTCTGCTCCTTATTGAACAGTCCAACATTTGGCATTAATATTTAGATTTATTGCTGCTATTTAGGTTCAGCCCTTAAGGAAAATCTATTTTTTTCCACTCTCATTTGCAAGCCTGTGAGTTTTAATTGACTCGCTCTAATGACTTTTAGTTTCCCCTGACAGTGATTTTCCCTTTCAGTATCTGCGAATTGATAATATTAGCGTCAATTTATTTTTATATTCCGTAAAGACACAAAATTAGACAGTGAATAATTTCCCATTTCTAGTGTGGTGTACGGACTAAAGCATGTATATCTTTAACCAGAAGAAGGCAAACTTATGGTACTTGACTTTTACAGATGTGTTGATAAATAATAGAGTGAAACGACAGACCTGGAATAAGCCTAAATGAAGTTTTAGACTTAAATACCATGTTACTGGTGCCATTAAAAATAGCCCAGCAAGTTCAAAGGGTACTGCTTGATTTGTTTGAGATTTGAGTACTATCTAAAAACATGGACCGATTTCTGAGACCAGGAATAAGCCTCAAGTTTTGGGCTTAATTACCATGTTGTTGGTGATTTTATAATTTTTTTTACTGCAAATTATTTTCAGTCTATTTCGCAACTTAATTATACTCAGGAAGCCAGTCCCACAAGTTCAGACAGTGCTGATTTGTTTGGAAGTTCTTTGACAGAAATCAGACTAAATATCTAAGAAAATAACCCATTTCCCAGACCCCGAATAAGCTTTAGGCTTTGGACTTGTACACAGTGCTTTGCAAATGATGACTTTTTTTTTTTTGCTTATTTATTTCAACATTGTTCAAACTTAAGATAATCAACTTGTATAAGGAAGGCCTAAAGAAAAGAAGTAAAATTATTGATTGATTAATTATTAAAAAACAACAACCTTCAAGACCAAGTTCATCTCCCTATCAGATAATCAGAAAGCTTCAAGCTTTCAATCCATCATTCCTCTGTGAGAAGACAACTCAACTCTGGGTTCTAAAAGGAGGTGTGGCTGTCAAGAAGCCCTTACTGAGAAAAGAAAACAAGACAATAGCTAATCAAAGAACCTGCTGGTGTTCTCAGAACAACAAACTGACCAGCCCAGAGTCCAGACCTCAACACCATTGACTGCTGGTCTATTTGGATTGTGGGGAGCAGAACATGTAACCGGCTACCAAGACTGAACTTAGTAGAGGTGTGGAATCAAATCTTGTACTTATTGACTGTGTTGTCTGGAAATGAAATAAATGAAGGGTCATCTGTGTCTGGTTGCCATGGTAATGGTGATTGTCTGGTGATTGCCGATTTGGCCTGTCTTTGAGGTCAAGAATAACAGTTTTGAACTTAATTAAGGTCTTAATGCTGATTCTCTACTGAAAAACATGTTTAATCTGCTACTAGGCTTAACCATTGCCCCAGAAAGCAGCTCACCGAGTTTAAAGAGCACTACTTTATTTGCTAGTTCTCAGACGTTCTCGTAAAGCTGAGAGATATTTGTCAGAGCGGTGATGGAGGTGTGGCGGAGCGGCTGCTCTGTCAGGCCACTGGAGTTGTTCTTTGTGACTCTTTGAAGCTGTAGGGAGGCAAGCCATCCTGTAGCTTCTCCTCTCGGGCTGGCTCTTTGGAGATACAGGCCCCTCATCCGTGTGAGAGATCGCAGACAAATCCAGGCTCTGTTCCTCACCCCGCTCGTTTTCCTCCTCTGAAGATTTGAAAAGGCTGTATTCCTGAGCTCTGTTCTCACTGACGTTCCTTTTGAGCGCCCTGTTTTTTCCGAGCGCTCGCCTTTCGCAGCTCATTTCTACTGTCTGGAAAAGTTCAGTCTGGCGCTCCTGACGTCACGGAACAGCACCCCGAATGGATTCCGAATGGAAAGTTCTAAGCGCATCCTTGTCTTCTGCAGGCACCTCTCTGTAGCATGCATATGAAACACCTAGAGGTTAGATGGCGCATGTGTGCTTAGACGAGTCTGCTAGAGGTCACGAGCAGAACGTTTTAATATTCATGAGCGATTCTGGTACCGACGGGAAGTCAGAGCCTATTAAAATGTTAATACATCGGAGAATTTCACCCTTCAACTGATGTAAGTTTTAGCTTAAGTTTCCTCCGGTTTTTAAAAAAGCATTTTTGATTGAGCCGACAAGGTTGCAGCCCTAAGCCGACAGCCACAGAAAGATTATCAGTTGTGTGTTTTCGCTTTGAAGGCGCTGCATCTAACTGCGTCCGTATTTCCTTCAGGCATTCTTTGTGAAAGATTACATGATGAATCACCCAGAGGACGCAGATAAAATCGGACGTCTGCGAGAGCTGATGTTTGAGCAGGTCAGTACTGATACATCTTTAAACACACACAAGGCATATGCTAACTAAATTCATGGTTCGATCAGTCCATAATTCAAAGGTTCTCGCTCATGCATCATTTTCTCCTTTTCGTTGTAAGCCTGTTTGGGCTGGACATAAAGATCATTTGGCTTTTATAGACAGTGTGTTTGTCATGTTATGTTCATTATGTGTTAATAATGTTTGCATAAAAGATGAAATGTCTGTAAAGCTTAAGGCGTCCATTGCTGGGGCCTATTGCTCATTGCTTTTCTTTCTCTTTCTCCGAATTATTTTTTTCTCAGGCACACATACTGGAGTTTGGTCTAGCTGTCCATGAGAAGTTTGTCCCTCAGGATATGCGGCCACTGCATAAAAAACTGGTGGACCAGTTCCATCTAATGAAATCCAGCCTAGGAATTCAGGTAAGGCTGTTAAGACACATTTGAATAGGTATGTCTATGGCTGGTATAGGTATGTCTATTTAATACATGTTTTAATGAGTTATATTAAGTGTAGTGAGAGCTGTAGCGCAAGTTGGAAGGATTTCAACAGCAGTTATTCAATTATCATGAATCTACTCAGTATATCTGTTATTCCTCTTTATGAGTTTGGTGTAAGTTTTTTATAGATATGTATTTTTTTGTTTTAAATGATATTAGTAAGTTCAATAATCTTACGATGTTGGCAAATGATTTTGGTTGTTACCTTGTTTAGCTTGAATCTGCTAGTATAGTGAGATAATTTGACTAAAATCAAGTCAAATTTCACTAAAAGTAAGTCAATTATATATAGAAATAGATTAAATAATATTATAGTAAGGCAACAACCATCTTTTAAATGAGAACAAATAGAAAATTGAACTCGATTGAAGATAATTTCATCTGCCAAGATACCCTTTCTTGCAGTCTGTGAGTAATTTGCGAATTATCTGTCTATATTCAAGTTAAATAATTATATTATGGCAAGTTAAATTAGGTCTATATAAATTTATGAAAAGCCAATATTAATTATTTCCACATATGCTTATCACATGGTTTTGATATCTTTACTATAGAAAATGGTATAGTAATAATAATAAAGTGGTAGTAATTTTTTAGTGCTCTGTAGTTAGACCTTGCTAGTATACAGTGCTAGCTAACATTTCTTTCACGTACCACAGGAGTTCCCAGCCTATGTGAGAGCCAGTCCAATCCACTTCCCCAACGGAAGCCCACGCACAGGCCGCAACTCAATGCCTAACATTCTGAGCCCAGAGGGAGGTCGGGTGGTACCCCGCCGCAGGTAAGAAGGCCTGTGACAGGTGTCTGCTGTGCGCAGATTCTTCTTTTAGAAGAGCAACAGAAATGTTATCTTTTTCATTTGTATTTTTTGCATACTTAGAGAGGCTACTGACATTGCACTGCAACAGTGGATGCTTTAACAAGTTAAGGCATCTTAAATCTGGCCAGTGTGGCTAATATTTATAATCTTCAGGTTCTTGTAAGAATAGTACAAGGTGAGCTGTTTATATTAAGAGTTTAGATTTGTTAGCTAGAGGAATTCTCTAATTCAAAAATTCTGTAAGCAGATAATTTTGCATGTTTCAAGACCTAAAAATGATCTGGCAGTAGAATAGAAAACAGTTTGACTTAATAAAATTAGTTTAAACTAGTAAAAAAGCATCTAGAAATTAACTTAACAAACATAATAAGCTCGAAATGAGAAGCAGGTATATTATGATCACAGTTATTAAGGAGTCGTGTTTAGCAGTGATGATTAAATTGGTCTAAAATTGCCTAAATTGCAGCAACTCTTCTGGTTAAACCATCTGGAACAGTGTTTTAGGAGTCAGTGTCAGAGAGTGGAGTGAAGTGTTTTAGTAAGCAGGAGACACGCAGAGTGCCAATAGGAGTCGACTGCGCCATGTTTGTATCCCTTTGCACTTATCGGGCTGGAAAGCTGTCGGTGTTAGTTCTGTCAGTTTTTAGCTATTGCCAAGCTGTAATGCCCCCTCCCCCACCCCACCCCACCTAAGTGTAAAGATTTTACTACTCACAGCTTTGCTTTAAATAAAAACACCATATGGATCCTGAATTCTAACACTGCATGTTTATATGTGTGTGTGTGTGTGTGTGTGTGTGTGTGTGTGTGTGTGTGCTCGTGTGTGTGTGTTTGTGTGTGCAGTCCTCTCAGTTATCCTGCGGTGAACCGCTACTCTTCGTCCTCGCTGTCATCGCAGGCCTCCAATGAAGTGAGCAACATTACGGGCCAATCGGAAAGCTCAGACGAAGTCTTCAACATGCAGGTGAGCGCTCCGGCCTAGCTCACCGACAGCTCACACACACACGCGCGCGCGCGCTCGCTCAACAAAGCTCTCAAGCTCTAAATCAGCCTGCCACCTCTACCCTTACTACGCCTCCTCTTATATCTCTTTATTCTCTCTCTTTCTCCTTGCTCCCAATCAGTTTCTCTTTCATCTTTTCCCCTAATCTCACTCTCTCTCCACTCGCGTTTCTTCTGCTCTTATCTCTTTCTTAATTGCCCTCATGCTGTTTTCATCTCCGTCTCCTTTTCTTTCTCTTTCACACACTCGTTCTTAATCTCTACATCTTTTCTCACCTTTTTTCTCTCTATGACAATAAGATTCTCAGGTATGAGTTGAGGGGGAAAAAAAGCTGGATTGGAATGATAATGCCGTTCTCAAGCTTTTATTTTAGACTCATAGGATCCCACAATCTCAGAGGAGTGTTTGTAATTCTTTGTGTATTTTCGTTCCCTCCTCCTTTTTTTTTTGGACTCCTCGTCTGTCATCAGCCCAGCCCATCTACCTCAAGCCTAAGCTCGAATCACTCAGCATCTCCCAACATCACCAGCTCAGCCCCGTCCAGTGCCAGAGGTAAGGAACGGTCACTCCACTTTCAGTGCGTCCCATAGAAAACTTCTTTGTAGACTCTTATTTAGGCCACAGTGATCCGCTCTGTTCATTTTGAGCAGACTGCTTGAAATATTTGTTTAAATCCATTGGGACTCGACCGATCCTGACATGCATCAGGCTCTGGTCATTTTTCTCTCTGCTTTAGTTTTCCTCCTTGCTCTATTGTTCCTCCCTTTCATTACCTCCAAACATTTTTTAATCTAGCATGCCCGAGTCAACCACTCGTGTTGTTGAGAGAGTGTAGTAATAAGCTCCACAAGGCCCAGGCTCCTGAAAAAAAGGGATGTGTGGAATATAAAAACAGCAAATCGATACAGGAGAGTACAGCTTAGTGCAGCCAGAAGGAATTTTGTATTTAATTTGTTTGGCTAAAAATATTCTGTTATAGGCTTTTAGGGGGAAAGAGATGAAGACCTTGCAATATCAGCACTGTACTGTGTTAGAACAGAGCTTTGACCAGGAAAGATCCTCTCCAGACTGAAAGCATTGCTTGATGAATGCAGTTGTTAAAGTCAGATTTTTTGTTTGTAATATCATGTTCATGTATCATATTCTAAGAATCTTTTATTCATAATTGAATCACATATATCATTCTTGCTACATGCTAATTTAACCAGCGCTGTCATGAAATATATATTACTTTGGGTTACGAGCCAGTTCTGGTCGAGTTCTTGAGGTCAGGCCAGATTCCAACGCCAACCCTGATGATATTTAGACATTGAGTCAGCTTTGGATTGCCTTTGGACTCTTACTGATTTAGAATTTTAGAATTTCCAGCCCAAATCTTTTGTGATACACTTACGCAAAATGCTTAGAGTGTATTCCTAAGATTATAGTTATTGTATTTCAAACGTTTTGAATGCAAAAACATTCCAATGTCCACACCTACAAGTAGGGCTGGGGCAACGCGTCGATGAATTGACCTATAACGTGCATTAATGCGTCGCAAAGATGGCCATGCCTACTGAAAGCATGGGTTTATCTGTGTGCATCTGAAGTTGTGCGAGTATTTCACACAGAAACACAGATTTTAAAATTATTAACACGTACAGGCTGATTTATACTCTGTGTGCGTTTAAAGCGATATAGCAGCCACTACGCACACACTTCTCTGTGTCAGCTCCGTTTACATGGTTGCTGAGCAACATGTCCTGTAAAGGCAGTTGGAGCTCGTAGTTCTTAATTTAGTTCAAAAACTACTAAAAGCGACTGTTTGTCTCCTCGCCGAGCAGAAGGTCTTTCGCGGAATTTCTAATGAACGTACAGAACCTCTCTTCAGAGAGTCCCACCGTTTCTTCTTCGTCGTGTTCGTATGGAAGTGGTCGCGTCTTTCACTGCCCCTACGGTCTCCAGCGGTAATGCTCCAACCCATCTGTATCCATAAGCTTTCCGAAAACGAATGTATGTACGAAATGAACGCAGAGTACGGACAGAAGGCTCTGTGCGTATCCGTATTTAATGTTGAGCCTTTAAACATGTTTCTTTCAGTAGTAGTCACATGACTACGCATTGCTAACCGTTTCTTAGTCGTCCAGTGTAGATACCTAAAACTGTTCTCGATACCACAGGAGCTTTCAAACACACATAGCTGCTTCTCAAATGGCTCTGACAAAATATATAGTCCACAAACTGTCCGAGTTCTTGTGTGTGAGGCGTGTAGGCTACTTGTCAGAGTGTAGTCTTTAACCATTTATAGATGATGTGCGTTTGAGGTACCCTATATATATATATATATATATATATATATATAGGTTACAAATCTATAACAAAGTAAAAAAAAAATCAGAACACACTCATATTAGAGTAATTAAAAAATTAATCGTTAGCTTAATCGGCTAATCGAAAAAATTATCGCTAGGTGCAGCCCTACTTACAAGTAGTTTAATTAAGAGAAAATTAGCTCTGGAAATGTTTGAATCATTACACTATCCCAAAAAGTCTTTTGTGGAATGTCTGTCCTCATGAACGTGTAAAAGCCAAATTTGGTGATAGTTCAGCTTCCATTATTGCATATGAATTATTTTATATATGTGATTTTTCTATAATGTGGAATACAATCCTGTTGAAATTCTGACTAATGTTGCATGTGTAATATACAATATACGTATGTTAATGCCCTACATATAGACTTTGTTATATAGTATAGCTAGTGTGTTTGTCTATATGTGCATGTATATATGTACATGAGTATGTACATATATTTCCACACATTGACAAATATACCTGACTGTTTACTCAGCAGTCTGCTCTGTAGTGAATGCAGACTTTACAGTAATATACAGAGATATTTTTGGAGGCAGTAGTGTCCTCTTGGCAGCCGCGCTCCTGCCTCCCCAGCTTCATTGGGACCTCCATAAACAGCAGACAGGCTGTAATGTGTTGGGGAGAATTACAGGCAGTGCTGCAGTAGCGCTGCTGCTGATGGCTGTGGTGGTGAAGTGGAGTGGCAGGAGAGTGCCACCCGGTCCCTGCTGATGGAGGAAACAAGCTGGGCTGCAGGCACGTCTGAGCTGCTCCCTCTCTCTGCGAATCCATCTCACCACCAAATAGCCGTCTGCCACCAGCGTAGTACAATTCTCACCTCAGCGGGGAGGTCACCTGGGGGAGGGGAATATTGCTCCTTTACTGTCTGTTTAGCAAGACAGGAGAAGTATGAGCCAACGAGAGAGAGAGAGAGAGAGAGAGAGAGAGTGCATGTGTGTGTTGTGTGGCTGTACATTATTGTACACTAGTAGTCTAACACTCTCTCCCCAACCTGTTCTCAGGTTCGCCGCAGTTGTCCGAAAAACACAAACATGCCCGAGAGAACTCCTGCCTCTCCCCAAGAGAGAGACCCTGCAGTGCTATATTTCCCAACCCGCTTGACCCCACACAGGTAAATACACTGTATAACCCAACCTCTCTCAACCCCACTCTGATAAATACACTAAATATACAACCAAAGCCTTAACCCCACACAGCTAAACACGCTATATACCCTAACCTTTCTCAACCCCACACTGATAAATACACTACATATACAACCAAAGCCTTAACCCCACACAGCTAAACACGCTTTATACCCTAACCTTTCTCAACCCCACACTGATAAATACACTACATATACAACCAAAGCCTTAACCTCACACAGCTAAACACACTGTATACCCTAACCTCTCTCAACCCCACACTGATAAATACACTACATATACAACCAAAGCCTTAACCCCACACAGCTAAACACGCTATATACCCTAACCTTTCTCAACCCCACACTGATAAATACACTACATATACAACCAAAGCCTTAACCCCACACAACTAAACACGCTTTATACCCTAACCTCTCTCAACCCCACACTGATAAATACACTACATATACAACCAAAGCCTTAACCCCACACAGCTAAACACGCTTTATACCCCAGCCACTCTCAACCCCACACTGATAAATACACTACATATACAACCAAAGCCTTAACCCCACACAGCTAAACACGCTATATACCCTAACCTTTCTCAACCCCACACTGATAAATACACTACATATACAACCAAAGCCTTAACCTCACACAGCTAAACACACTGTATACCCTAACCTCTCTCAACCCCACACTGATAAATACACTACATATACAACCAAAGCCTTAACCCCACACAGCTAAACACGCTATATACCCTAACCTTTCTCAACCCCACACTGATAAATACACTACATATACAACCAAAGCCTTAACCCCACACAACTAAACACGCTTTATACCCTAACCTCTCTCAACCCCACACTGATAAATACACTACATATACAACCAAAGCCTTAACCCCACACAGCTAAACACGCTTTATACCCCAGCCACTCTCAACCCCACACTCATAAATACACTACATATACAACCAAAGCCTTAACCTCACACAGCTAAACACACTATAGTCCCTAACCTCTCTCAACCCCACACTGATAAATACACTACATATACAACCAAAGCCTTAACCCCACACAGCTAAACACGCTATATACCCTAACCTCTCTCAACCCCACACTGATAAATACACTACATATACAACCAAAGCCTTAACCCCACACAACTAAACACGCTTTATACCCTAACCTCTCTCAACCCCACACTGATAAATACACTACATATACAACCAAAGCCTTAACCCCACACAGCTAAACACGCTTTATACCCCAGCCACTCTCAACCCCACACTGATAAATACACTACATATACAACCAAAGCCTTAACCTCACACAGCTAAACACACTATAGTCCCTAACCTCTCTCAACCCCACACTGATAAATACACTACATATACAACCAAAGCCTTAACCCCACACAGCTAAACACGCTATATACCCTAACCTCTCTCAACCCCACACTGATAAATACACTACATATACAACCAAAGCCTTAACCTCACACAGCTAAACACACTATAGTCCCTAACCTCTCTCAACCCCACACTGATAAATACACTACATATACAACCAAAGCCTTAACCCCACACAGCTAAACACGCTATATACCCTAACCTCTCTCAACCCCACACTGATAAATACACTACATATACAACCAAAGCCTTAATCCCACACAGCTAAACACACTATAGTCCCTAACCTCTCTCAACCCCACACTGATAAATACACTACATATACAACCAAAGCCTTAATCCCACACAGCTAAACACGCTATATACCCTAACCTCTCTCAACCCCACACTGATAAATACACTACATATACAACCAAAGCCTTAATCCCACACAGCTAAACACACTATAGTCCCTAACCTCTCTCAACCCCACACTGATAAATACACTACATATACAACCAAAGCCATAACCCCACACTGCTAAACATGCCATATACCCTAACCTTTCTCAACCCCACACTGATAAATACACTATGTATGCAGCCAAACCCTCAGCTCTGCATTGATGAATGTGTTATATTGTCTTCCATTGCCACACAGTAAAACACACTATTGACCCTATTGCTAAGCACTCTGTATATGCTAACATCTCCCAGTCCCATACAGCTAAACATTTTAAATACCTCATCATGTCTTGATCCCACACTAGAATACATTAAATACAATACATTATAAACGTCCTGACACCAAACAGGTAAAACTGTATATGTACGCACAAAACCTTGGCCTCACACAGATACACGGTATATAAACACACATCTTCAACCGTACACATATAAATACACTACATATACACAACCAAATGTTCTACCACATGGATAAACACTGTATATATAAACAAACACTTGGCCACACTGATAAATACACTGTATAACACAATAGCACATGCTACGTTTCACAACAGTTACAAAACCCTCGATCCTCCATACACTACCACAATATTGAGTAAGACCTATACCAAATCTATACCATCTATACCAAAACTGTTGGCCGAGGATTGGAAGCTTTTAGCACTCAAGTAGGCTTTTTCTTGCATTATTGCATGGTCTGAATCACACATACTACTTCTGCAACATGGAACTGCTTCGTTTTGGCACTCATGTTAACATCTCCTGTCAGCGCTTTCACACAGACTACGCAAGCGAGGTGGCCAAACATCGTAGACACCGCACTGAAGCAGTGCAGTGTAAATGTAGACCAGGAATCACATTATTATACATGTTGCACACGTCACACCGTAAAAAAACACTGGAAAACTGGAATGTTATTGCAGAGTGGCTGATTTTCTCACTGCTCGAATCTACATTCTGTGTATGAAAGGCCAGCACATGTGAGCTGTAGCACCAACACTGCTGCCACGCAGGTGTGAATCTCACTAACGCCTTTTTATAGTACAGAACTCTAAACCATACTGTACACATGCTGGGTAAGTGTGGTAATGCAGGGTCAGCTGGAACATGGAGACAATGAAAGGCAAAAAAGCAGCGGGAGTGCTTTGAGTCAGTCACACTCTGTCCTCACAGTTTAAAGCTGAGACCTAAAATGAAGAAATGAGCATGCTCCTGTGTCTCCTCTACAGAGGACAATGGCCCATCCTGCAGGAGACGCCTCTCTGCCTCGCAGCGACCCCAACATCTCCAATCCAGACAAAGGTGAGCTGCATTTGTCACAGCGCGCACAGACACACACTCTCGCACTGGGCCACAGTGTTGAGATGCTTTAATGGTTGCCCAGCTGGATCAGATGCAGGCTGACAGCTGAGCTCTCCCTGTCTTGTGGCAGCTACGTGTGTGAGACGGATTCACACCCAGGTGCACCAATGCTACTCTCATCACTATTCAGAATAGGGTTGAAATATTTCAGTCACTGTCCCCTCATCCATTTATCTATTCTTTCATTGAAATATGCATTTAATGCCTTGGAGGTACAAAGGCAGGCTTCGATTCCCAAGGGCAATGGGTTTTCTCCTGCGTTAGGTTTTATTGAAGGCTAGATTTAAGTCAAATATTTATTTATGATATTCATGCTGTACGCGTCTGCGGTTTTGAAGGTACCGCCCAGAGTGCAGCTTCATTCCTGCATATTCCAAGGAGATCCGGTGAATCTGGTCGACAGCCCACCCCCACCCTTGTTAAAAAAAAAAAAAAAACACCCAACGCTTAGATTGCTTTCTTTGAACTGCCGTTGAAGGTTAGAGGATTTGAACAAACTAAAGTAAAAACTGAATTAAAGATGAAAAGCCCTTATTAATGTGGCACCCAAAGTGGATTCCTGTGATAATTACATGTGCCATGGGCCGGTGCAAAGAAGACTTGTTTTTCTCACATGTGCTACACATATAGTAGCCTATGGCTGCTCTTCAACGAAGCGTGTCACTGTATATAAGACACTGCTGCGCTGTGTTTGAACTGTGGTGCTGCTGATCTTAATGAACTGACCAAAGCTGCATGTTTTGTGTGTGAAAGTGGTCAAGCCTGCCCCAAGCAGCTGGAGTCTTGACACACCGCTCTCTGACTCTGTCGGAAAGCTGTTGTGCCCCCCTGTCCCTCCTAGACCTCCATACTCAGGTAAAAAAAAAATATATAAAACTACTATGAGTGATCCTCTCCGCCGGCACTAATGTTTCTTCCAACTTTTTAACTTTCGGACCTTCTATCTACTGTCAGGTTTGGATCCTTCTTTCTTTCTTATTATTCTTACAGGAATATTCCAGCCTTTTTTTAACATAATCATATGACGCCTCTGTACTGTACCATTGATTACCACGAATGATAAGTTATAATCATTGTACTTTAAAAAAGGCAGAGAATAGACTAAATCAATGCTCATTTATACTAAAATTTAATGGCCAGTTGCTGAATTTTGTGAATAAACACATAAAATATGTCTCCATGTGACGCATATCCAAAATCCAGCCTTAGACTGTAGCAGTACAGCAGAGAAAGTCTTATTAAAGCTGGTTTTATGATGTATTTTATCTAACTTTTGAACATCAGGACAACAAAGTAAAACAGCAGTTCCGGTCCCTTTGGTACCCATCAGGCCATATGGCAGTATGGTGATTTAATTAGATATTGTCTGTGATTGACAAGTAACCCAATGATGGAGCTGGAAAGGCAGTAATCGCTGTATTGGGAAAGAGAACTGGCAGAAACCTAAAGAAGACTAATTGCCCTTTAAACAGCTTGCTAAATGATATTAAATAGTATGTACACAAACTTTTTCTCTTAAAATATGGGTTACAATGAAAATCCAGTGGTGTAAATTGCCCGCTGTTGCTGTGGGTTTCAGTTTCCATACAGCTTAAGTGTCCCAGTGGTTCAGTTAAGTTGATTCTGCATGGTTTCCCACAAGCATCTCTAACTGAGTTCCAGAGTGATACTGGATAGCTCCAAAGTTTTGGCTTTGGAAGTCACTCATTTAGAGCATGTGTCGAAGTTTCTCCACACAAGTCGTCACCAAAAGGTCAGAAATGCACACGTTTATGTACAAGATCTGCTGGTTATTCAGTACTATATATTTAAAAAAAAAAAAAAAAAAAAAAAAAAAAATATATATATATATATATATATATATATATATATATATATATATATATATATATATATATATACTTTGTTTTTAATATATAGTTTAATTTATTTAATATATATATATATATATATATATATATATATATATATATATATATATATATATATATATATATAAATTAAATTATATATAATAAATCATCGATGTTTAAAAATGCAAGATAGCTGTTTATTGTGGTGATATTGAGGGGTGACATTGCAATACTACGCTGGAATATTCCTTTAACCCTCGTCTTTTTCTATATGTTTTTCTTCTTAGCATTCATCTTGACAAAGTCCAAGCGAAAAAGTCGTTTTCAAGGTTATCATGGTTTCATGTTCTGTCAGGACTTTCTAGATCTTTAAGTGGATCAATCAGTTGGAATCTAAAAGTAAACTTAACTTGCATGTAGCGGGGGGAAAAGCACATCTGCCTTAAGGGGATTCTGCCTGCTCTCTCTCATGTTATAATCCTGGTTATTGCTTGAGGAGATGAGCCTTCTCATAGCGTTTCTCCCTCTAATCTGCATGACACCTCTGGGCTTCATTAAATCCTCAAATGGCAGGCTAAAGCCGGACTCTCCTTTCCTCATGCTGCTTCCCGACCTGCCTCTTGTGCCTCTCCCTCGCTCTGCCTCTCTTCCTTTCTCTGCTTCTCATCATTTTTTAACCAGTCTTGACAGGGTGGACATTTTAAGAGTCTATCTGTCCTCCTGTTCATTGTAGTTGACATTGGTGGGCTCTAATGGAGCCCGTTGTCCTGAAAAAGAAACAGCTGGCAGACGAGTAAGCCGCTTACCGGGAGCCTCCAGCGTGTAGCAATATGTTTCCCTGCTTCAAAGACGGCCTCGACCGTGTGGTCGCTTGGCTGCCGGCTAAATTTAACTGTCTCAAATCCTTACGTCAAAGAGTGAAGAATGTCTCAGTGACCATTATCTGTTTCTTTGAACAGGTTCTCCCGCTAAGAACATAAGATCACAGTCACCAGTGCCAGCGTCACGCTCACCACAAAAGGTAAGAGCCCGTATTCTCCGTGGCTGGTGTCCGTGTTGTTTTTGTGCTAATGTGAGTGTTGAGGTTGTGTTGAGACGAGTTGAGTTGGAGCATGTTCATATGAGCTACAAAACAATGACTATTATTTTCAGACCCCAGTGTAACCCCCAAGCGTTGATGTGACAGCTCAGTGAGAAATGTATGCCAAATATATTGTCGCTGTCCAAAGAAAAACTCAAAAATACCAGCTTTCCAAAATGCCAGCTTTACAGGAGAGGCAAGAAACAGTCTTTACTTTTAATGTAAGTCAATGGAACCATTTTTTTTTTCCAAGTGGTTTTGGAGCATTTCTATTGGTCCATTCATCATTAAATTTCCACAAACTGTAAAGAACAACTGTTGCATTCCAAAGATTAAAAAAGGGCAAAAATGGATATTTTGATATTCAAACATACATATTTGATGTCTGTAGTTTGCTTCTTTAGTTTGCGCTGGAACTTTGTGCCTGATGTCACTAACAAGTATTGGAAGCCTATAATCACTCAACATACAAGTACAAGTGCAAATTGCTTGCAAAATCCTAACACACTTTCCTAAAACTGCATCAAGCTGTCTTGCAATCTATCAAAACTGTACAGTGCTGTCTAAAAGTTAAAGACCACCCTTTCAATTAAGCTTAAGTTGTTCATTTTTCCGGGTAAAAGAAAAAAACACTTTACTTTTGTCCATTAATAAATAGTGTTTAAAAGACAAAGAGAGAATTACAGTCCTAACAACTACACAATTTTCACTATGAATACGGTTTTGCATCATGATAGGAATTTCAATATGGAATATACCAGCTTCCTAACATCAGCAACATTTTTGTATTATTTTATAGTTTTTGAGTGTAATTTTCTTGTAATTTCCAGTGAGGTCTCTTAAAGATGTGCTTGTGGAAGTCATTTTCTATTCAAAGTGTGGCTCTTACATTCTAGCTTTCTAACTTGACTCTGCAGAAACTAGCTGCTGAGTTTTCTCCCCAAGGCTGAACTTGGTGTCCTATTTGGCAGCTTTTATTAAAGTATTCCCTTCCAACGTTAATGGAGCAGCAGTAACTGTACCTGCCGCTTTGATCCATTTAAGTTGGGATGGAAAATTTAAGCAAGAAGCTGACTAACTTCGGCTTCGCCTCACAAATTTGAGGTATTTGTTCTTCCACCACCCTTTGCCCACTGATAAACTTCAGCATTTGAAACAGCTTGGCTAATTCATCGTCAAAGGTAAGCTAATCTAGTAGCGCAGCTAAGTAAAACACTTGGCTCTTCTACATACATACAAACCAGTTCAGAGAGCTGCACAGTGTTAAATAGAACTATTAAAACTATAAGGTTAAATAAAACTATTGAAACTTTTTCAGATAAACTGGTCTTAAAGATTAGACAGAGAAGAGCGCACCAAGCTTCACTCTTGCTTCAAATCTGAAAGCAACTACAGGTTTTTCTGTCCATCTTTCCACTGCGAGAAGACAACTCAATACTGTGGGTCTAAATGTAGCCGTGGAGAAGCTGCTACTGAGAAAGTCTGAGATGTAGATTAGCACTTTATGGGCTGATGTGTGTATATATGTCTTTGGGAAGTATTGGATTGTTAAAAGTAGAAAACACAACCAACTTCTGAGACCGAATATCTTTGCAGGTTTCTTTGAACAAATTCAAAGCAACCCTTCTGAAAGCAGTCTGGTAATGAGAAATGGTGGACACACTGAATGCTAAATAAACAAGTTCTGTTTAGTCTATTTAGTTCTGCTACATTTGTGGGGAAATTGTGTAAATTAGCTGTTTTTCCTACTTATCACTTTAAAATGATAAGTCAGTTGGTTCTCTCGGATAGCTCCGTACTCTCTGAACCTTCTTTTCGTGATCTTTGTGCTGTGTTTTGAGAAGTTTGATCAAGGTCCTGGAACTGGGTCATGACACATTCAAATAGGCCTCGATGTGCTCGGTGTGCGTGTAGAAAGGAAGAACAGATGACACTGATCCCGCTGGCACTGAGCTGGTGCACACTAGACTACCTCATCCTGTCGTGCATTACAAATTTATTTACCCTGGAAGGCTGTGTTCATCCAAATAAACAAAGTTGTGTTAGTATTTTATATAACCCTTCAGACGCGACGACGCGCTATCATGGCAGACATCCCGATTTGTCGGAAGCAGTTACGCTCTTTTATTGTCTCCCTCACTTCCAGGTGTACGAATTGTTTAAGGGTTGCTAAAGCTCAAAAAGAGGTTTGAGCCCACTATTAAATTCATTTTTATTTCCTCTGTGCGAGCAGGGAGATCAATAGCGTTGTGTTATAAAGGAGCGTATTCGTATTCAAAGGTGTACAGAGGAACCTGCAATCCAATAAATTCCGCTCTACTGACTAATCACAGATTTGTGCTCCTCATGTTCTAACGCTTCTGATCCAGAGCCAGTAATTATGTCCTGTGCTGCTTTATCATGTTCTTATCTATCAGTGCTTATCGATTTCTGACCAGGCCTTCTGCATGTCAGATACTCTCTAATCGGCCTGTTTATTTTCTAATTCTTAAAAAAAAAAATCTGGCAAAACTCAAAAGTGTCAGACATAAGAAAGCAGTGGTGAAATGAAGTACGGCAATGAAATTAAGCTCTTTACGTTTGTGTTTATTGTCCTATTTTCTCTGCATGCCTTATCTGTATTTCAGTCTGCTGATATGGTTTTAGACGCTTTGCGTAATTTATTGATTACTGTTTCTTCTTATTAACCCAGCTCTATCATATTTCTATATTTAACTAATACATTTGTTTGAAGTGATTTACAGCGGTAGGTGAATGTAGGGGCCTGGTATAGCACAGGCATTCCTGCATAGAAGAGAATGGAACAGTGCCGGTTTGATATACACATTTACAGCTTAAAATTTTTAATACTAAGGTCGAGTTGACTTGATTTTCATTAAATAAAAAAACAGCAAAATTGTAATTACATTTAATAGTGTACTTGGACAAAAGGTTCAGTCATTTGAGCTTGTTGTATAGAGAACATAAGCACCATGCACTTAGATGTCCAGTTTTCATTGCAGAGCAAATGACAGAATCTTAGAATCAACCGAAGAACGAAAAGAATAAGAAAAATTGGATAGTTTTTCAATTCTGTATTGGAATCTGCCAGTGCCACCGCTTAGACCTAGTATTAACAGGAATTAAAAAATCTCAGCATCATCTTGTGGAATAAAAAAGATTAAATCCTGTTAGTCTACCAAGAGGCCAAAAATAATCACATATCAATTAAAGAATATTTCTTATGGTTGTGGTTAAGGAAGTATTGCTAGTTGTTCTAAGCTGTTCTAACTATGGGGTGCATGCAATACCGAACAACATTTCTCAACTGCACAAGTATAACCGTGCCCGCTGTGTGTTTATGGTCATATTGGTGGAATTGGTGGTAATTGTAGCCTTTATTGTATTGTAGTCCTTTAGATAATGTGAACACCATATTTAAAAATCCAGATGCTTGTAAACAAAGTGAATAGTGAACAAAACGCTGTTTATATTGGGGCTGAAATGGCAGCACAGAGACTGATGCAGTAAGCATTGCCAGTGATCCAGTACATTAAAGATACATATAAAGCAACTACTAATATGGTGCAGTGTGATTTGACACAGTTTGATTGAACATAATGTGATTCAGTAAAAGACTATGATGCTATGCACTTCACTAAGATGACTAAGTGACTGTCTGGTTTCATTTCTTTGGTTTTTCTTAAGCAGACAAGTCAGAAGTGAACTAAAAAAGTGCCATTTTAATTCATGTATTTGTCACTAGAGATAGACTAATCAGGTCGATTCAGATCGCCGATCATCTTTCAGGGCGATCGGCCGATAGCTGATACCGATAGGGAGGGGCTCTATGCCACGGCAGGGCTACATGTAGTTATTAGCACAAGCAAGTCATGAAACTGGGTCTGAACTGGTTTATTACCATTTTTAACAAGCTTATATGAAACAGCATCATATTTTAAACAAAATTAACAGTAAATAAACAAAGTAAAACAAACAAATATACCCAATACTGCAATCATTCAATTTAGACTCTTAATTTAAAACTAAAAAGCAAATTTTACACATTTTAAAAACATCCTGGATGAGTCTGCGTCACATACGGTAAAACACTGCCAGACGAACATGCTTTCTATAAGCGCATGCTTTACTTGCGACGTCGCTACTTCAGTTAGTCTGTTGAAAATGAAAGGGTGTGTATTTCCACCTAGCGGTTCAGATAGGAATTGCAGGGAGCTGGCTGGAGGGCTCCTCTTCCTGGATGAAACGCTATCTGGAAATACAGAAATTGGGCTTATTTGTTTAATGCCATCAATCGGCTAAACAGGAGAAATATTGCGATCACCGATCGCATATTTTAATTAAAAATCGGCCGATACCAATACATAGCCGATTGATCCTTCCATCTCTATTTGTCACGTATGTCACGTATTTGTTTCTCTAGTAGCGCAGCTAAGTAAAACACTTGGCTTTTCTACATACACAGTTTTTTACAAGTCATTAGTGGACAAAAGTCTGACAAAAGGTAAAATACATCCTGTAACACTGTCTATATAACACTGGCTGTCTTTACAGATAAATAAGACATTTGTTGTCAGTTATTGCCTTAAAATGACTGAAAGTTTAAATCTAGTCCTTAGCACAAAATGTTCAAACAAATTTATCCCAAGTTGCATCTTTCACACAATTTCTTTTTATCAGGGCCACTATTATATATATATATATATATATATATATATATATATATATATATATATATATATATATATATATATATATATATATAGTGGCATGTGTAAAGCATATTTATGAAACACTGTAGAAGCTGAGAGAGTGTGTTTCTTATGTCTGGAAGTGTATTTGTAGGGGGGGAGCTGAAGTCCCTGATGTAAAAACCGTTCAACCAGGCTAAGTGCAAGCTGGCTGAGTTTGATGGGCAGCTATCTGCCTCGCTCCAGGCAGACCAGGAGCCTGCCATTCAAACAACTCCACACACACACGCGCACACATACATAAAAGCAACACACACATACATAAAAGCAACGTCCACACAGGAACCTTGATTGGCAGGTCATGCAGAGCTGTCAGTTCATGGGTTGTGGGCTCTGAAAGGACACAAGGCTTTTAGTGTGTTTGTGTGCTGTGAAAACTCTCGGGTGGCACTTAAGAAATGGGTTAAGTGACATTTCTTTTTAATCAGGCGGTACGCTTAATTTGTGAACACCCTTCAACACTACCCCCCAGGAGTGGGCAGGCATGAACACGTCCATATTTAAATTTGTTAAATTAATTGTGAAGTCCTGCTCCTGCATTTGTCCAACCGTGCAAGTTGTTGCAGAAAAATTAACACCACTCATTTCTTTGGCAGTTCAGCCTAATTATCCCGGATGTTCTGCGTCTCTCGGAAATAAGGAGGAAAATATGTTTTGAGAATTAAAGAATATTACAGCAGCAATATTTAGACAGGGAAATGGGACAACTCCATCGTGTATCATATTTTATATTCTAGTTTGTTGCTGCAGAATTTGTATCCAGTACAGTGGAACCGGACTCCTGTATTAGTGAAATCTGTGTGTAGATTGTATCAGGTATGTCACAAGTGGGGACGAAACTCAGTCGAAGGCAACATCTCCACATCCATGTTTAGGAATACATTCTTGAGTTTCCAGCTTCTTGTGTCAGATATGATTATAGCATAAATCTTAGATCATTTTGATAAAGGTTGCCTGTAGAAATGTCTCAACCAGGAATTACTGCAGATGAGTCAGTTAAACGAATTCTTAAGTGAAAAATCTAATTTACATGATCATCCACTTACCTCACCTGCAGTTGATTATCTTTGGTGCCCAAAATGTTCTTCTGTGGTTTAGAACTAGAGCTACAAACACTGGAAGTCAATAGTCACCCAAACTGTTAAATATAGTTAATATATAGTTAATATATATTTAAAACTCTAAACTGCATCCAATGTTCATTCAGGTGGCACAGACAATGTGATGTCTATTAATCTTACTATTTAAGCTGTAGAAACTTCTTACTGTAGCTAAGATTGGTCAGCCATTGAGAATGATTGGTATCATTATCTTTTGGTATCTTTCCCCACAAGATGATCAAGGACTAGGACTAAAATTATTCACAATGCAGGCAGGTGTACGCGAATAAATTCTGATTACGGACCACAAATAATTTGACTAATCATAATAAACTTTATGCTGGACTTTATGCTGGACCTTAGTAAGCATATCAGAAGATATTCCAGATATTTTGCCAAAGATATTCCACACAAGAAATTTGTTAATTCCACACCTTTATGACATATACCAAACAGACTAGACAGACCAGACTGTTAACAAGAAATCTTTTATCTCTAATACAGTACATAGAATAAAGAATAAGAAAAATAAAGATCCATGGAAAGGAGCTATAGTGAGATGTAAACATCCTTATTTATGCATGTTTTAAGAAAGGAATTATTTACAGTATTCATAGATCATCTGTGCAGCTGTACAGAGGAGGTACTGTAAAACAGTCAGAGGAAGTTTAAGTGTGAGTTGTCCACTGTGGTTACAGTAGCTACAGCTCTAGCGAGAGTGCGGTAACAGGTCTGTCTGTGCTGGTTTTGATGGGTTTTGATGAGTCTTCTACCAGAGGGACATGACTGAAAGAGGTGATGTCCAGGATGAGAGGGGTCAGCTACAATTTTTGCAATTGCGCTTTATCATTTTGCTGTTGTGGATGTCCTGAGGCGTTTCCAGGCTACATCCGCTGATTTGCTGTGCTGATTATCCACTGGAGTTTGACTTCTTGTGAGGTGGAGGAATCAAACCAGGTGATTATAGATGATGTCAGGATGGACTTGATGATCACTGTGTAGAAATGGGAGTGCAGCAGGGGGAATTTCTTTAGCTATCTCAATTCGAAACCACTATATATAAAAATTGGCATATAACTGTGGAAACATCTTTGGTGACTATTGACTTCCAGTGTTAGTCAGCACTATTAGCTTACTATTAGCCTTGGCTTACTACATTAGGGGGAAAAAGCAGAAAATCTTCTAGAAATTGAAGTCACTGCTCATGTTTCCTGTAGGAAAGTGGTATCCATATCTTTCTTTGAAGGTTGGGCTTAACAAAAGATTGAAACTGGACTCTGTTCGTAGCTTATGCTGATCCATTACCCATGCGTCTGTATCAGTTCTAACACTGATCTTTCAGGCCGGACAGGCGCAGTCGTAGTAGCCCTAGCTGAGTATCTGATGTTCACAGTGTTACGGCATTTCATTTTGTGTGTTTGTGTCTCTACAGAACTCTGCCCCACCCTTCACCCCTTCGCCCACGGAGTGCCAAACTACGGGGCTCGTTGCCAACTCCCCTGTGCTGTCAGGCAGCTACAGCAGCGGCATCTCATCCCTCAGTCGCTGCAGTGTCTCTGAGGCATCCGGCACCGAGGCTCCGACCTCAGACCACGCCCTGCCCACCTCCGTCTCCAGCGGATCGGATGAGCTCTTTCGCCGCGAGAACAAAACGCCGCCCCCTTACAGCGTGTACGAGCGCAACAACCCCCGGCGGCCGGTGCCTCTGCCCCACAGCCTGTCCATTCCTCCCCCCAGCGCAGATGCCCCGCCCATACCGCCCAAACCACACCAGCTTCGCAACAGCAAGCCAGACGTGGACCCCCGGCGGCTTGAGCAGCTGCCCAGACCGAGGCCTCTGCCCAGGAAGGTCTCTCAGCTTTAGCGCTGCCGGGGTGCAAATTACACCCCGACACCACTTGCACTTTCGCTCCCACTCTTCGGGTCAGCAAGCCCAAAAGTTCAGTGTATAGGACAGACAGACAGACTGTGGGGTGTTCCTAATGGACGAGGGTATTGCAGGGGATGACTGCTACGTTCTGCACTTTTGAAGTTCTGGAAGGATCATGTGTTCAGATAACCACTGGGGCATTGTCTTAGCATTTTGGTAGGCATAATAATTCCATTTACTGTAAATATTTATATGAAAATTATGTTTTTTTTTGCCTTAAGTATTGAAAACAGAGTCTTTTATTGATGGGCAATGCACGTTTTAAGTACACTGTACTTTTCTAAAATGGCTTAAAGGTGCTAGCAGCCTGCACACCTGTGTCCACGCAGGCATTGGGTAACGTCTACGGATTTGTTCCTGTACACTTGGATGTCATGAAGCGAGCCATTCCATAGTAACAGAATCATGAGGGATGCTGCACTTGCCAGGTGGCCAGTTTACCAGTATACCGAACACCGGTCTGCTCTTACTGACTTACTGGGCACGTCTAAAGATACTGAAGACACAGAAACGAAAGTATTTGCACGCTTCATTCATCTTCTGCTACATTCTAGTCTGGTCTCTCACACAGTCAGCATGGGGATGCATTATTGGCTTGTTCTATCTTCGAACTGTTCATAGTTCACATGCTTTTGGGAGAAGCCAGATGTGGAACTGGCCAAGATGTAACTTCTGAACGTCAGGTTTTTCGTAGATGTGGGTTATTTTGCCAAGTATTGTGCCAAAGTAACGTGGAAGCTGTAAGAAACTGAGCCTGGTGATACTGAAGTAGACTGCACACAATCTATTTCCACACCAGGATTGAAGATGCACATTATGTCTGTTGGTAGATTTTGTATGCCGTCGCTTTGGAGTTCGGGAAATCAGTCAAGACGAAGCACAAAGGAGGTAGTAAGTGGTACCTACGTTACATTGTGTGGCTGATATGCAGGATAGATGAACGAGAAAGATGCACACAGCAGAAACAAGCATAAATAAGGTGCGGTGTACAGTGACTGTGAATTTATGGAGAAAAAAGAAAATCAGATACTCACACTCTACTCTGCCAATACAATTTGACTGTGTTGCCACATTCGATTCTTACACTTGTCAGTAAGAAATGTAGTTAATTGTTCATCTAAAAAGGCTCTGAAACTGGATTATTAATGGGGTTGTGACAGTGTACTATCACAGCAGTTCTCAAAAATCTATACTATATGTCCCACAGTTTGTAGACACAGTGGGCAGGGCCACGTATCATCTACAAAGCAGGCCTTAGGCTGGAAAAGTTGTTCTGGTATTTATTAGTTTGACCATTACGCAAACAACACTGATTAATAATGTCTGATGATTTTGTACAGCATAATTAAACCCTGCATTATTTAAATGCACTAATAATGCTAAAGTTAAAGGAGCAATAGGTAATCGTTTTAGCTTTAAAACGTTCCAAAATGAACTAATGTTATCAACAGACTGTGATGAAATAACAGTTTGAACATAATGTCAGTGATGTCAGTGTATTCTACGATGGCATATTCAATCAACATGTCAATTATGTTGAAGTAAATGATAAGCTCTTAGCAAAAGACTGATCAGAATCCAGCTTCAGCAAACAACAACAAAAGAAGATAAATAAATAGATATTAAATAAAAAAGGATAACAAATAGAAGCAAAACAAGAGTTAACACAGCTTTAGCTTTCAGCCATGTTCCTTCTAGACTGGTAAGAACCGAAGGAGGTGGGACTGTGTATTTTCTGGTGTTATGTTGCCCCCTATTGTTTGGAGTATGAATATCTTACTAATTGCTCCTTTAAATGTTACAGACTTTGTTTACAGTTGCTGTTTAAGCTAAACTAAATCAACGCAGAAGTTTTTAATTATAGTGATGCATTAAAAATGGCACACGTACATGATATGCAGTGAATACTGTCACAGCCCTACTTCACACGCTCAGAAAGTATTTGCTGCATGTTGGTTTGTGATACAGAAATCTGCACACTTTGAACCAGACTGATTTTTTTACTAGTTCATTACCCAAACTCTGACATACTGTCTATGAATGTTTCTGTTATTTATGAAATGTGTCATTAGAGCCTCCCTTCAATTGACATCCGAACAGAATTCAGTTCAACAGAAGACCAAGAATAGTTTTTTTGTTTTTTTAAAGTTAGTGGAAAATATTGATCACCTCACTCAGTGCTACATTCTCGTTTCTTTTTACTTCTGAAAACGATTAACTTGAGTATTGTATCTATGTTCACATTTTGTAAGTTACACTTTTTTCAGACTCAGATTGGTTGTGAGTTTCAAACGAACATGTTCACAAGAATCAGTACTTGAGAAAATTGTAAATGCTATAATAAGGACGTTGTTGTAAGTATGCCAAATACGATACCTTGTCTATTGTACATATTGTGTTTTTAACAGAAAGTGTAGCTATAACAAATTTACAGCTTTGAATGTTGGAACAACAAATTATAATTATAAATGTTAAATATTTATGTTTTTCGGGGGATTTTAGAAAGAATACAGTGGAGCTGAAAGGCATCTAACACATTTACATTCTAATGATTTCCTGTGTAATAAAATGTTTTCAACAAATAAGTTGTAAGGGCTTTCATTGCTATTGTGTGCCTCTTTTTTCTCAGTTCTGTATGTCTCTCAAATAAGGAGATCTGCTTGTATTGTTTATGACATAATGGTTGTATTTACTGTAAGATAATTGACTCCACAATATAAATACAGTTTTTATGTTACATTTAACACTGCAAATTATTACATAGCAGTTTATTTGCAGGAGTGGACTGATGTGTAATTGGTTTAATGAGGCATGTTTGTATATGGAGAGCTATTTAGCTCAGTGCTGGTGAAAAATGGTTATACTGCAGTGTTTTGAATATGTGGAAATTTTCTCTTGGTAAGTGATTATGTAACAAAATTGTTTTTTTATCACGTTGGTTTAGGTTATTATATATATATATATATATATATATATATATATATATATATATATATATATATATATATATATAATGTTTCTTTCTGGTCATTTTGAGTCTGTCAGCAAGCCATCAACTGCTGATGCTTCAGATACTAAACTAACCTAGAATGTTGTTCTCCCTTTTATACTCACTTATTAGTAGAATGTTTTTCAGCTGTGCATCACAATTGAGCAAGAGTGTCCTAACAACCAATTAGCCCAATAACATCCTTAACTTGGATTGGTGGCCGTACCGGGAGATTTAGACAGAGGACTGAGAATTACTGATAATAGGACTATATGCAAAATAAGCCTCTATACAAAAATAGACTTTAATACAAACATTTTTATTCTTTAAAAATCATCTGATACACTTACATTAATTGTGAAATGAAAAATATTGTTAGTAAATTGCATGAAAATTGTTAAAGTGATCCTAAACTTTTGAGCGGTAGTGTAAATATATATATATATATATATATATATATATATATATATATATATATATATATATATATATTATTTATTTATTTATTTATAATTTTTTTAATATTCGCTCATCTACCTTCACATGCTTATAAACTTGATTGATTGGCATCCCAGTCCTAATCCATAGGCATTAAGAGAGCGACCCATTCTTTCACAAATGTTTGTAGAAGCAGTCTGCTTGACTAGGTATATATACATCACAGTGCGCTGTAATCAGATCGCTGCTGGTCTGCCAGGTGTTTTTGCGTTATTCATGCTGTCGTCTGTTCTTGACTAAGACTCGCATTTGCGCGCATTATGGCATCTTGCTGCGATGGGACTTTTTGAGGCCGGCTCGCTGTCATGCTGGGTTTGTTCCGGGCCTGAAGTGTAGTTTGGAGTCTGAGGCTTGTTCAGGGGGAAGTTCACACTCTGCTTGATAGATAAATGCATAATTGTAACTGTGGCTGTAATTTGACAGCCTTAATCGCACCAGGAACGACTAGGCTAATCCGAAGGCTTCTCGCAAGAGAGGATGCTTTCTGGGTGTTAGTCAGAGAGCGTGTCTTCACAGGGCTTATAGTGAGGACTGGAGTCACAAAGCTTTACTGCTCTCTTCGTTTTACTCTCTCTAACATGCTCACTGAGTGGTTGAAAGTCTGCTTCATTACTTAAGCAGCTTCATTGAGGGTCTATATTTCACTTGAGCTCAGCTGGTTTTGGTAACCTCTGTATTTCAGTGTATGTTTATGTAGTACTATGTACTTTCTTCAATCAGTATGCGTAACATAATATTATTGTATCTCCAGCAAAGGAATTTCATAGAACCGGGCAAAATATTCTTTACTGTCAGTGTAAAGAGGTTTTTCCAAGTGACTTTGGAATATTTCTGTTCTAGATATTTTTTTTATAACATTTGTAGAAAAATACAAACAAAAGTGAAGATGCATGTTTTTCTTGGACCAGTGATAATATTTGTATGATAATATTTTGATTACTACTGTTGATAATAATGATGATGACAACAACAACAACAACAACAACAAAAATAATAATAGCAGTATTATACTTAATAGCAGCAGCAGCAGTAGTAGTAGCAGTAGAAGTGGTACTGCTCAAATACATGTGCTTGAAACTGTACCCATCTGTACTCTACTGGAATTAATTATAATATTACCAATAGTCACTGTAATTTAATTATTATAATGATAAATGAATAATATATACTGCACTACATATGATTTATATATTAATTTAACAACATTTTAAACACAGCTAACAAAATTGATAAAACGTGATATTTAATATATTTCGCTGAGCTGGTTTGTTTAGGTAGTCTCATTAGTGCTGGTAAGTGCTTATAATCTGACATTATTATTATTTTTTTTTTTTGAGAGTTCATTTTCTAGAGTCCTGTTGTAAAAAAGATGGCTGTTATTTCTTGTATCTGTATCTTGTTCAGGGAAGTCAGACCGCAGGTAATGAAGGACCTAACCAACAGCAGAATTTACAAACACAACATTCAAGAGGGTGTTTTTGTGTTCTACCTCAGTCCAGCAGCTAACCTGTAAATCACATAGAGCCAGAAACAGTCACAGTCACTGAGAGAGAGAGAGAGAGAGAGAGAAAGAGAGAGAGAGAGCGCAGCACCGTCGCTGAGGGAGAGAGAGAGAGAGAGAGAGAGAGAGAGAGAGAAAGAGAGAGAGAGAGCACAGCACCGTCGCTGAGGGAGAGAGAGAGAGAGAGCAGCAGAGTCAATGAGTGAGAGAGAGAGAGAGAGAGAGAGATCAGCAGTCACTGAGGCAGAGAGAGAGAGATCAGCACAGTCACTAAGGCAGAGAGAGAGAGAGAGAGATCAGCACAGTCACTGAGTGAGAGAGAGAGAGAGAGAGATCAGCAGTCACTGAGGCAGAGAGAGAGAGAGAGATCAGCACAGTCACTGAGGCAGAGAGAGAGAGAGAGAGATCAGCACAGTCACTGAGGGAGAGAGAGAGAGAGAGAGAGAGATCAGCAGTCACTGAGGCAGAGAGAGAGAGAGAGAGATCAGCACAGTCACTGAGGCAGAGAGAGAGAGAGAGAGAGAACAGCACAGTCACTGAGGGAGAGAGAGAGAGAGAGAGAGAGATCAGCAGTCACTGAGGCAGAGAGAGAGAGAGAGAGAGAGAGAGAGATCAGCAGTCACTGAGGCAGAGAGAGAGAGAGAGATCAGCACAGTCACTGAGGCAGAGAGAGAGAGAGAGAGAGAACAGCACAGTCACTGAGGGAGAGAGAGAGAGAGAACAGGTGTTCCAGCTTCTGAGCCGTTTCAGTGAAAAGTACAGTAAATTAAGTTCATTTGATTTTAGGTTTCCTCTTTTAGAAATTTCAACTAATTACACTGATTGTGTACAGAAGATAGTTTAAGAGAGTTTAAGTGGAATTCTTCAGGTCAGCTAGACTGATGATTGAAAGCACACTTATCTTATTGATTATCTGTTGTTTAAACCTTAGCTGCAACCCAGACAGCCCTATAATTCGATGCTGTGCCCGTGGATGAAATGAATTAGTTCCCTTCTGCATGAACTTGTTGATTTCTATTCTTCTTTCTTTTCTTAAACCGCTCCTCATGACTTTTTAACTTCTGAGCGCTGGAAACGGTCCAGACTGAGTTAGCTCTCTATCCTACCACTCTTTCAGATGCTAAACACCTTGAGAAATGTTGTTCTGTACTTGTGGCTGGAGAATAGAAGGGAATAGCAGGCCTTGCCTTGGGTGTATTCAGGATAACACACAGCCTGGGAGAAGCTCAAGGTGTTTTTCTGGTTGGGCAAATCCCGGAGGAAGAGTACGGGCTTCGGCAGCTCTACAGGGAGCCAGCTTCATCGACAGAGAGGGAGATTTCAAAGAGAGCCTTAGGATAATAGATGTGCCTTTTCATCCTCCGTATTTCCTATATCAACGCTGTTGTGCTCCAGGCTTATTGGGATTTGCCTGTCAGCTTTAACCGTACACCGTCTCCTGTCTTTTCCTCTCTTTTTTTTGACTAATGCATTATGACCTCGATGGAGGACTTCTGCCCGTTTCATATGAGGATTTTCTATTGAACTTCAAACGCCAAGGTTGAAGATGAGCTGAATTCCCTTACCTTTTCCTGTTACGTGAGTTTTAGATTCTAAACAGTGAAGCTGGCTTGAACTCGTCTCCTCACCTGACAGAACTCTCCTCTCATCGATGATGACGGGGCACGAACAGAAGGGTTCTGAAAATTCCGCTCATCTTAAAAGACGAGCATTGCTTTGCTGCACAAAACGAGTAACCCAAGATTTGGGTTCAAACAAATCCCACAGAGCCTCCAGACGCTCAGAAGAAAGCAGCAATGCTCGCATGAATAACTCAAAAGAACTTTTTTGTTTTGTTTTGTTTATGGTCAGCCATGAACTCCTGCTGGGTTTCAGTTCCACGGCTAGTTGCTTTAGTTCCCAGTCGTGCCGTTAATTTGGTCAAATCAAAGCCGATGAGAGGCAGAAACCTAAAGGCCGGGAAGGCTTTGATGTCCTTTGGACGAGTGCAGAGAGAGTGGAAATGCAGTGGTAATGTGGGCACTCAGGATTCAGCGACTGGATTGATTGAGAAATGACTATGAAAGTGGGCGGAAATGCACCACTCCAAACTCTCTCTGAATTGTCTACAGGGTTAGTCATTCAAGGGCACTATTAAGGGCACTAAACCGCTGTGTTTCCACCTTTCTTGAGAAACCCACTCACGAGTTTGCCCTGTATTTGAGGATCTATTTATAATGCTGTATGTGATGGTTAACTGAGGTCTGATGTAAGGGTGGGGGGTTGGGCTGAGAGGGTCCCAGAATAATAATGTTTTTTTTTTTTTTTTTGAGGTTTCACAAGATTGAGTTCTGCATGTGTAGAATGCAGTTCTTTACAAAGACTAGACAATGACACAATGTATTGATCAATACACTTATGGAAAATATTTTTTTGTATCTTTTGTTTTCTATGTTTGTTTACAGGTCACATCATAGCAAGGTCTGTCCACTCAGTGGTTGTTCATGCAATGCTTCCAGGCAGTTCCAGCCAAATGAGACCAAACTTCTATATCCCTCTAGCTCTCTGTATGGGGAGAGGCCAAAATGCATGAACCTGCAGGTCAAATTATAATAATTACAAACATACTTGAAAATACAGATAACATACAATAATCGTATTAATGCTTTTCAGCATATGACTCAACATGCTTTTGTCTTATTTGTCTTATTCTGGCTACTGCTTCTGCACAGATCTCCACAATGAGGGTAGACTTTCCCCACTAGTGCCACAATATCATCAACCCTTCTCGACTCACTGCATAGCCAGTAAATTCATTGGCTCTTCTTTTTGATAGATGTGACTTTCTCTGTAAATATTGAGTATTGCTTAGTATAAAAGCTTTACGATTTGTATTTCAACCAGTGACCCGTCACTTCCCTTCTAGCATCATTGCTTATAGTCAGACCCTCCACCAGACCAGGTCCACTGCCACAGTTCAAACCCAGTGTTGAACCCCTTTAACACTTACTGAACATTTAAGTGCATTATTTTATTTATTTATTGTTTTTTGTTTTTGTTTTCTACTTGCATGTCATACCGATAACAGCTAACAAAATTTTGTCATCACCTCTACAATTATAACCATCAACAGACCAAAAATGCTAAACGACAAAACAAAAATTCCACTACTGTGTATTGGCTCTGTCCAAAGTAAATGTATAGAAAATGTAAAAATAGAAATGCTCCAAAGTAGCTTGGAATATATATATATATATATATATATATATATATATATATATATATATATATATATATATATATATAGATAGATAGATAGATAGATAGATAGATAGATAGATATAGATAGATAGATAGAGAGAGAGAGAGAGAGAGAGAGAGAGAGAGAGAGAGAGATATTGACTAACCTTTGGTATGTTACACCAGCTTCAACCACGAGGGGTGTCTGTTTTTTTCCTCTTCGTTCATATTGAGGGATGACATTTTAAATACAGTGTTGAACGTAGTGCCCTGGGAACATAGTGTCCTTTGAGTAATGGACCCTGGGATTATAGGGCCTTGAGAACATACGTACCTGTCAACAATAGAACCGTGCTGAGTCCTGTGATGCAAGACGTCAGACCACCACTGTGAAAGTCCTGCTATTCATTAAAAACCCATTAGCAGACGTTATTTTATATACTTTTTGTGGCACTGACCTGCTTTTGTGTCTGAATCTGTAGAGATGACAGACCAGGAGGAACTGAATATTTCTCACCTCAGAAGAAATGTAAGTACCACTAACCTCTGTAGCAGCAGTACATTTGCAGTAGCTACGTACACACGGCCGACTTCCAGCTTTCTGAACATCTCTGCAGCTCCAGTTGAATCATGGAAAAACACAGCGTGCTGTAGTGGTATCCAGGTAACATTTGCATATTGATTGATGAATGGCCGTGCTTGTCTACTGCTTTTGCACATTGTGTAGTATGGAAGTGGGTGATTTTGGACGCAGTCCCGGAAATGTGGATTCTGGGAATATAGGGACTTAGGGACAATGGATCTTTAGATTATAGGGCCTTGGGAACAAAGATACCTTGGAACAATGGACCCAGGAATATCAGGCCCTGAAAACATTGGACCCTAAAAACAAAGAGACCTGGAAACATAAAACCTTGGGGACACTGAGACCTCAGAACCTGGCAAGATAGGAGCCTGGGAATATAGTAGCATAGAAGCTTCTGTAAGACGAACATTAACTTACAGTAACTCAAAGTATTTCTTACTGTATTTGTATTTTAGGGAATTAGCACTTCAGTATCAGTACCATAGGAACTTTCAGCAGTCTGTTAGAGAAGTCTATAGCTGTCCACTTGACTACTGAATGGCAGTACACTGCTGTTCTAACAGTGCTAAAGATAATGCATTAAGGAATCATACAGAAGTTTGATTCACATAGCAGTGTACATGTACAACATATACAATGTGCACACATAGCATGCTGGGTTCCCCAGAGCCGTGCTGGGTAAAGACTGTTATTTCCAAGTTCAGGCTGTTAGTATAGGTATAATGATACCACGTGGCCCTGACGGCTTGCTACTGCTGCTGTCTACTACAGTACTCTCTCTCTTTCTCTCTCTCTTTCTCTCTCTCTCTGTCTCTCTCTCTCTCTCTCTTTGTCTCTCTCTCTCTTTCTTTCTGACCACATCACAATATACATGTTCTCTGTAGTCCTAATGTGTCCTGCGCTGTGTTCGTGGATTGAGAGTTACTTCATCGCTCTGCAGGCATTCCAGAGGCGCGGTAGTGTTGTTTGTGTGTGCCTTTGGGTGCCACCTACAGCACTTCCATTGATTTAGCACTCATGTTAGCCGCTCGTGTGTGGCCGGAATCATGATGCCGTCTCCAAGGCCGCCTCTCTATCCTCCCTTTGCTCCATCCATCCCTCCCTTATTAACAGGTATTCCCTGTCTTTCCTCCATAATGAGGAGCCTGTATGGCCTTTATTCAGTCAATTTAATCAATGCTAAAGTCCCACGCTCGCATGCGCTCCATCAGAGCATAGGAAGTGTGGATGCATGGAGACTGAGATATAATTACACTGGCAGGCAGCGAGGAATCGGAGGCCCATCTGAGGAAGATTCTTCTCCTTAATTAAGCACTCATCAAGCTAAATCAATCCTCTTTGCTCTCCCGCCACTCCCCTCTCCTCCGCCCCTCTCCCTCACTCTCCCCACAAGATCAATACTGTATTCACCCAAGGCCACTTCGGTCCTCTTCTTTTACCACTTTCCTGTCTGCTTAGAACAATGTTGCTTTATGACTTTGTTTTCATTTCGCTTTATCGAATACTTGAGCTTCCATAAAAAGAACAGCAAAGTGCAGAGATTTATTCAGGGCTTGGAACCCACACATACTAAATTACTTTCCCTAATTCAGTTTCAGAGTATATTAAATATTTTGTTGCTGGCGGGACAATGTGTTCTCAAGTTTTAGCAATTTACTGTTTTTTTTTTTTGTGGTTTTTTTTTTTTACATAATTTAAAGATACCAGCTGTCGTTTACCTGTGTCAACATTTCATGATGAACAGACGAGTATAAATGACCTTGGAGTAAAACCTTTTTACATAGGGCACCTTGAACAACCAAACCTGGAAACATAGGACCCTTTAAACAATACACCCTGTAAAAATAGGCCATTGGGAATGTATGACCCTTTGAACAACAGACTCTGAAAATATAGGGCCCTATGTAAAATGAATCCTGAAATTATAGAGCCCTAGGTACATCAGGGGCCTTTGAACAATGAACCCTGGGAGTATAGAGCCTTGGGAGCATAAAGGCCTTTGGACTCTTGGAGTATAAGGCTTTGAAGAATACACCCTGAAAATAAAGGGCCTTGGAAACATAGAACCCTATGACAAATGAAACCTGAAAATATAGAAATTTGGAAAAGGGACTTTTGAACAATGAACCCTGGGAGTATAGAGCCTTTGGAACATAGGACCCTTTAAAAAATACACCCTGGGAAAATAGGCCATTGGGAACGTAGGACCCTTTGAACAACAGACTCTGAAAATATAGGGCCTTGGAAACATAGGGCCCTATGAAAAATGAATCCTGAAATTATAGAGCCTTGGGTACATCAGGGGCCTTTGAACAATTACCCCCCTGGGAGTATAGAGCCTTGGGAACACAGAACCCTTTAAACAATACACCCAAAAGTCTTGATTCTCTTATTCCAGGAAACTGGGAATCAGAAGTTGACCACAAAGCTTTGGGTTCAATTCCGCACACCTAGACAGCCTGTCTGAAAAATACCTCCTTCAACAATCACATCCACAAACTGGAAAACAAGGTGGCTCAAAATCATTATGTTCGTTCCGCTGTGCTGATCTTCCTATGGTGTTTGTGCAGTAGTGGTCATGCACCAGAGCACGTGTTGCCACTTTTCTTAAGCAGAGTGCCACTAAAACAGGGCTGTCTAGTTTAATCTGCCATTTTTCATTCCCATTAAGCAGAAGTACACCTGATAGGACTGGTTCAATTAGATGGTCTGGATCCTCAAACAATTGATTAGGTGGCCTTCTGCTTCACTGTATTGAAAACCTGTGCCTTTGTGAATAAGACTAGACGATGCTTCACTGGAATCACATACAAAATACCCTCTGTGATGATTTTCCTTCAACAAAACTGTTAGCTGTGTGAAAAAAGCATCACAGAATCATTCCACTGTGGCTGTAATCAAGATCAGCATTTCACGCAAATCAAGATTTTCCAGTAATGTATTCAGTTCTGTAAAGGCTTCTGTTCACACATGAGCCCTCCAGGTAATTTAGCAGTGTTGGGTTTCGTGCAGGTAAACTGCCACATCTTATCAGCACTGCATGGTCTGTGATCACGTTTCACCTCTCCTGTTTAATTTCTCTTAAATTCCCACATGACAGTGCTTATGAGAAAGGGGCTTATAGCCGTATGCAAAGTTTGGGCACCCCTGGTCGCATTGGCGTAGGAACCGTGGGGGATGAGAGGGACCTAATATGAGAAACAGGTACATTTGTCCCACCAAAAAGTTAAACCACAGAAAAAGTGGAAACAGTTTTATTTTAAAAGCGCATTTTGGCAGCCTTCGCAGTTCACGCGCTTTGTTTGTTGTTAGCTACTGGGTCTGGTTGTTAGGTGGTCTGGGTCTTTCACTTTGTTAAGGCTTGTGTTGAGATGCCTGTTCAGAAATATCCTGCAATCAGCAGCTTCACTGATCCGAGCTCTCGCCTGGCTGGAGCGTCGGGTAGCTCTTTAAATGCAAGGTCAGTGTTGAGAGTAATGAATAGCAACGATGACCATATATCCTGCAATAAAACCGGCTTTTGTATAATGTCTTATGGTAAATACATAAAAAATGTATATAATAAATTCAATTAATAAATGAATGAAGGAATAAAAGGACACCAGCGTTAGAAATGCTTTTAGTAGTGCAGTATGTAATGTTACAGAGGGTGCTGTTTGGGACACAGCCTTACTGTCTAACATTAATGTTAGTCTTGTCTAGTCAGGAAACCTCAACATACATTTCTTTGTCATTTCATTTCAGCATCATGAAAATATATTTTTTGGTTATATTTGTATAAAAGTTTTTTGATAACAGTACCATCTAATGTGGAGTATCTTGTTTCGTTTGTAAAGTGGTCTTTAATTGGATTTATCTAATAATAAACAGACATAATAAACAGATTATGTCGTAGATTTTGTTTATTTATTTGTAATTTACTGTAATTCCACAAATGTTGTTCTACGTCACTATACATACAGTGATTTACTACCTTACCTACTACAGTGGAATCAGCTTATAGTTAATGTTTAGGGGATAGGGTGGGCATTGATTCATATTGGCAAATGTGCCCCTCAATTTCAAACCCGCTCCTTCGCCCTTGCCTGTTCAGATGACATACAATACTGAGAGAGAGTATGGATATTTCTAGCATTAAAGTATGGTCACAAAGTCACATTAATGGGAAAGGCGCATTAGCAAGAAAAGAAAACATTGATTGCTGTCGGGATCAATTTTTTGTCAACATGTTGTGTTGATTTTCTAAGTGAGAATAAGTTACACGTTCTACAGAGAACACACTTCCTTAAGGCTTAATGCACAGTTACTGTTCATTTGCTGAATTTACATGTTGTAATGTTTGGCCTGAGTAAACATTACGGCACATTTTGTGCTTTATTTTGGGGAAAAACCCCAATATGCTAAACTTAGCTCAACTTTATGCTCAACACAAATGACAATTTTCAAAAAAATGCCATATTTCCTTGTACACTCATTTCTTTCCACTTTTAAAAATCAGCAAAACATAATTGACGGTACTGTTCATATGTTTCAGATGACTGTACGTATTTATTTATTATTATGGTTGTATTTGAAAAGTTATCATTACAGTTTTGCTTTGCAGAAAAAAACCTTAGAACACTAAGAAAAACAAGTGCAAAGCTATTTACAAAGAAAGACAATGTAAATGCAATTTGTTCCGCAACTCATTATTTAATTAAGTACGTAGCTACACAATTAAATTTCAACATCACGGCAATACGAAAGCAGTAATTTGCCTCATGGGCTCTGATAATATGGTCCCATTGCTGTTTACTCAATGTGCTGCTGATTGAAAGCACTAACTCACCAAAAAGCTTAAGACACTGCTTTTGGCATCTGCTCACCTAATTTTTCCCCAAAGCTCTGGAGATACTAAGCAGATTACACTTAAGAAAGTTGTGGATTCGAGGGCTTGATTAACCAGGGATGCTTCATTAGTTCGCCTCAGGATCTTCTTACCATTTGTTCTTCTGGGGTTTTGCCGCATTGTGGGTGACATTTTTTCCCCAGCCATGAAGCTGGAGGATCAGCCACAGGGCATGCTGATGATCTCTACACGCTCAGAAGCGCGGCAGATCTCGGCCCGGCTCTGCTGTTCTGCTTGGCCGCGTGGATAAAGGCGCTGCTGTAATGGAGAGTGTCTCTTGTATGCAGGGTCACTGGCCCTCTCCATCTGTCTCTGGGTGCCACTGGGAGCTGCTGGGCTGCCGATATGGCTGTGTCTTGCCAGGCACCAGCTGCTGGCCTTCTTTCCCACTGATAGCCACCAACTGTGGGGCCTGCAATATTTACAGAGGGGCACGCTGCATCTTCCGGCAGCCATTCGCTTTCTATTCCCTCTCTTTAAGATACTACTTATTTCTTTTTTTGTTCCAGACACTCAACAATCTTTTCTTATTACGCACAGAAATACTTTTATTCCTAATGGTAGACTGGTTTTTTGGATGTTTTCTGTCTAAGTGAGCTGAGTGAGCATGCTAAAAGCCCTAACAAAGGCCACGCTTAGCAGAAAGCTTAGACAGACCCCATTCCCCCCTGAAAGCCTGCCACTGCATTATTGCTGGCTGCTGCTGCTGGAGGATTGCCATAGCTTCAGCTGTTCAGGACTCCTTCCATCCTCACGGCTTTTATCAAGGCCTCGGAGAGGTAGACTTCTGAAATGGTGCCCCGAAGCGAAAGAAAGGAGCCTGAAAACTCAAAAAATCCTGATTTTTTGCAAACCTCTTGAATATTTGAGCAGTTTTTGGTAAACAGCATTACCAGACTGTATCTGCAGACAACATCCTCTGCAAGTACATCGTGTACTTTCTGAAAAATAGGAGCCACTTTTTTTGGAGAGGGGAAGAGTACAACCCCAACTCTCAGTAGGAAGGAAAAAAAGTGGGCGAGATGGACAGGAAGCCACGTGGATGGAAACTTGTAGGCTGGCATGTCTGTGTCACTCCTGTGTGACGCCAGCAGATTGATTTGCACTCTCTCAGCATGTGAAACCACTAGGTTGATTAACTCCCCCTTGCAGAGCACCCTGCCCTTTCTTCCTTATCGGCTGCGGTCATGGGACGCCCAACGATCCTGCAGGTCAGGATCCGGGGCAGAGGGGTTTCCATTAAAGTCAAGACTGACAAATGTTAATTAGACCAGCAAGTTCATCGATCGCTCAGAGATCACCCTCAGACATCCATAATGTTTCTCAATATGGTAACCAAGGTAGGGGCACTAGGTAAATTAGATCTTGACAACAAACATTTCACCAAGGACACGCAAGCCCAGGCTTCCTTCTCCTTCTCCTTAGGTGCTTGAATTTCTCACTCACAGAGCTTGAAATGTATAAGACACATGTGGAATGAAATCCTCATAGCCTGCATATGTGATCTACTGCATTAACAGTCCATACTGTCTCTCGATATGGAAGCCGAGGTAAGAGCACCACTTAGATTAGAAGCAGCAAGCGTTTCACCAAGGGCGAGAATTTCGTATCTCCTCCTGCTAATGCGCTTCTCTCCATCATGAGACTTATGTATCAATCATGAGTAGAACAATGCCATTATTTCCTTCGCATGTGATTTGCTGCATTAACACTCCAGTAATCCAATACGACAGCCAAGGTAGCAGCACCACTCTAATTTGATCCTGACAGCAAGTGTTTCACTAAGGACAGTGTTGTAGTTTTCTGTATCTTCTCCAGCTAAGGTGCACAACTTTCTCAATACTGGAGCTTAAATGTATCAAACATTAGTGGAATAATAGCCTTACGTGCTGTGACTGTGATTTGGTGCATTAATTCAGTGCTTCACTCATCCATATGAGACATCCATATGAAGCTACCATTCATATTAGACCCTGACGACAAGTATTTCAGCAAGGACAAGCAACCCCTGTCTTTCTTCCTCTGCTAAAGTATGAACATAGTAGTAGAAATGTGTGTGATTCGTTACATTAATACTTCCTTTCACCCAAGTGGTTTCTCAATATGGCAACCAAGGTAAGAGCACTACTCCAAATTGATCCCGACAGCAATCAATGTTTTCTTTTCCTGCTAATGCGCCTTTCCCATTAATGTGACTTTGTGACCATACTTTAATGCTAGAAATATCCATACTCTCTCTCAGTATTGTAGCCGAGGTAAGAGAAACACTCCAATTAGACCCAGGTAGCTTGCATTTCACCAAGGGCAAACAATTCCAGACTCCTGCCAATATGCATGAATTTCTGTCATGGTACTCACGTTGCATCCAACAGGACTAGAATGATGTCATTATCTCCTTTGCGTGTGATTTGCTGCCTTAATCCAGTGCTTCACTCATCCATATGAGACCCATATGAAGCTACCATTTATATTAAACCCTGACAACAAGTATTTCAGCAAGGACAAGCAACCCCTGTCTTACTTCATCTGCTAAAGTGTGAACATAGTAGTAGAAATGTGTGTGATTCGTTACATTAATACTTCACTTTCTCAATATGGCAACCAAGGTAAGAGCACCACTCCAAATTGATCCCAACAGCGAGAGCTTTACCAAAGACAAGCAATCAATGTCTCTCTTTTCTTGCTAATGCGTCTTCCCATTAATGTGACTTTGTGACCATACTTTAATGCTAGAAATATCCATACTCTCTCTCAGTATTGTAGCAGAGGTAAGAGTAACACTCCAATTAGACCCAGGTAGCTTGCATTTCGCCAAGGGCAAACAATTCCAGACTCCTGCCAATATGCATGAATTTCTGTCATGGTACTCACGTTGCATCCAACAGGAGTGGAATGATGTCATTATCTCCTTTGCGTGTGATTTGCTGCCTTAATCCAGTGCTTCACTCATCCATATGAGACCCATATGAAGCTACCATACATATTAAACCCTGACAACAAGTATTTCAGCAAGGACAAGCAACCCCTGTCTTACTTCATCTGCTAAAGTGTGAACATAGTAGTAGAAATCTGTGTGATTCGTTACATTAATACTCCACTTCACCCATGTGGTTTCTCAATATGGCAACCAAGGTAAGAGCACCACTCCTAATTGATCCCAACAGCGAGTGCTTCACCAAAGACAAGCAATCAATGTCTCTCTATTCCTGCTAATGTGCCTTTCCCATTAATGTGACTTTGTGACCATACTTTAAAGCTAGAAATATCCATACTCTCTCTCAGTATTGTAGCCGAGGTAAGAGAAACACTCCAATTAGACCCAGGTAGCTTGCATTTCGCCAAGGGCAAACAATTCCAGACTCCTGCCAATATGCATGAATTTCTGTCATGGTACTCACGTTGCATCCAACAGGAGTGGAATGATGTCATTATCTCCTTTGCGTGTGATTTGTTGCATTAATACACCCTCTCCAACAGTGTTACACCTAATGGGCTCTTACGGAATGACCCTATCTGCCGCGTGTGCGCCGCTGAATGTTGGAGGGTAATACAGATGTAGATTGGAGGTCTTGCATGATCGCTGGTGTGATGCCATGCAGACAGGTACCGTGGGCGAAAATGTATTCTGTCACATCCGGCCCGCTGGAAAGTCGTCTCTCGTGTGGAATGAAATGTAATGCACTTAAGTGGCGCTGTCACGCTGCAATAAACAACGTCTTGCGACAACGGCAAGTGCACAATTGATACTGATGATATGGGGACGCTTCTTGGCAGGCACATAAAAGAGCATGTCTAGGGACCGGTAGAAGATTGCCTTCCTTTACACTAATGCATAGCATAGGGGAAGATGGGGAACCTGGTGGTGGGGATTTGGCGGGGGTTACACCACATTAGCACACTGCTGCATATTAATGGTTTTACAATATAAAGTATGTATCTCTGTATATTTTTGTGTTCAGATGTGACCCGTAAATTAAATACAGTTCGATTTTATGCTATAAAAATATCATTGGGTTGAGATTGGAGTGGCATTTTAATAGTTTCCATTGGTAAAAAAATATTCCAGGATAAGACTAAACAAGAGAACAAATATAAAGTGAGGGAAAAAAATGTACTCCAGCCAAAACGGTATACATTTTTATTTTAATGTATTTGTGTGCTATGTAACTTGTTTGTTTGTTTTAATTCTGGTTTTACCAGGTCTTGTTTAGGCAGGTGACTAAAATCTAAATAAAATAAAGGTTTCATGTCTTTTTTATTGAATTAATTTTTTTGCATGTCAAAAATCACAATACTCATCACAAAGAAATTCAGCGTAATTATCTCTAAACCTTTGAGTCTGATTAGTTAAACCTTAGACTCTAGCATTGAAACTCCAAGGTTGTAAGCATGACAAAGCACCTGCTTCCTGCTCACTCCTCCTCTTTGATGTTTCTGTCTCTTTGCTGCTGTCCTCATTATCAACCTGCAGACTGCTTAAGTAAATCCATTACGCTTTGCGGCATCGGCCAGCAGAGCCTTTCTTTTTATTTTTTCTTTCTCCTCCTTTGCTCTGCCAGCTGCGGGGTTTTCTCTTTCTGTTTTGAGAAAGAGTGTGCTGGATACTTTAATGAGTTCTAGATTGATACTAACTGCCCTAGTGCTAGATACCTCCAGTTTGGGTTGGCAACTGATAGGTGCTGCTACGAATCGCATCAATTGTGTGTTGCTGCTGCTAAGATGACCTACTGATGACCTACAGATGTGGTGCTGGTGTGGTAATGTGTGTTGCGCTGGTGTGAGAAGTTTGTCCAGTAACATATTCTGTTTGATGAGCCCTCCAGGTCATTTTGTGGTTCTGCTGGGTCTGGTGTTGTCACGCCCTGCCTTGTCTTTGTTCTCGTACTATCACTCCCTCGTTTTAGCTATGTGGTTCTGTTTGTTTTGTCATGTGCTCTGTGTCTCCGCCCCTCACCAGGTTCCCATCTGTGTCTTCTCCCATTGTTACCTACTGTTACCCGCTCCCTCTCGTTAGCCTGTGTTTATATACCCTCTGTTTTTATCCCTGGTCATTTTCTGTGTTTTCCGTGTTTCCTTTGTTGGTCCGCTCTATGTTTCTGGTTTGTTTGTATTTGGTATATGTGCTTTATGTTTTGTTTTCGTTCTGCTCGCTCCCCTCACGACAGGTGTATGTGTGATGGGGGCTTATAGCTATATCTAAAACGTGTATATGTTCCTGGTAAAATTACATTTTGTTATTATAAAATTTTGGCAATTATAAGTTATTGTACATTTTATATTTCTATATTTATTCTAACATGTTACACTCAGCAAATAGTTTTCAAATTTATAATAAGTGTTTTCGTATACATTTTGTTTACGACTGTAAGAATTCAGCTAGCGATTAAAATTTCACACACGCTGTCCACACGCTTTGCATATTAGACACAATCTCTGCTGCCAGTCTCTGTATCCCACATACACTTTATGTAGTATTGAAATGGATTGGCAGGCTAAGCTACAGTGATCTCCAGGTGTATTTATGTCTCTAGTGGGTAATCGGTTCTGCTTACGGGTCTGGGATTCTTCATACCATGCAGTATATTGTATGTGTGTGTGTAAGCGCAGAGAGGCTCGTCTATCTCTAGTGCATGACACACACACACACACACACACACACACACACAGACACACAGGGTGATGTAGGTGGGAGCCAGTGCTTCTCATCACCTCCCAGAGTGCCTGGCACTGCAGTCTGGAAGGAAATAAAAGCACTTTGCTGATCCACACTTCAAATAAGAGAGCCATATAATTCTCCCTGGCTGTGTGTATATGTGTGTCTGCGCGTTTGGCTTCTTTGGTGTGTGGAGCTGTCCAATGTGACAAAGGCTAATTTTGGATTTGGATGCTATATGTGTGTCTTTGATGCCCTCCTGGTATTAATGTTCTGAACATTGATGTCTTGTGAGTCAATTTGAATCCAGAAATGAAAGCCAAACTGCTCCAGGTCCGGCATATCAAAGCTTTCAGCAGTGGCTCTCTAGAGCAAACGTGTTGTGATTTTTTTTTTTGCCTCTGAAATATGGATTTGGAAGCAAAAGAATCCTGGCTTTTTAGTTGATCTCACTCTCTTTCTGTATAATTACTAGGGCTGTCAAAGGATTACAACAGCTAATAGCGTTGGTTTTTTTGTAGCCAGTCGCAATAATCACACTAGTTGGCTGCTTAGAGTAACCCATAGCTGTTTAGTGATAGCACAAGATTTCAGAGAATTTATTTATGATGCTCTGACATTGTCATCATCTGACAACTGCCAATGACCAATTCTAACTCCCTAAGCAGTACTAATTGGTTGGTTAAGGACTAGCAAGTTAATTAGATTCTGAGAGTATGCAAACGGAAGGGTGTCCAAACTTTGCTGCACGCAAGATTTTTTAATTGATTTTATTGTGCATTAACACATGCAGAAAATATTTGCTGGACATGTTGTGTCTCTTTCTTTACACTTTAAACAGCAATTAAATTTGTTAAAAATAATTGCTTTCTTGTTCAAGTAACATGGCACATACTGTCTTATTGTTTTTGAAATTTTGTTTGTTTACAGTGCAATAACAATACAGACAGGGTGTTAGGAATAATAGGACAGAGTGTTAGGTATTATGAGGACAGGGTGTTAGATATTAAGAGGACAAGATATTTGTTATTATCGAGCAGGATGTTAGGTATTATGTGACATAGTGTTAGGTGTTTTGGTACAGGGTGTTAGCTATTATGAGGACAGAGTATTTGGTATTCTGGATACAGAGTGTTAGGTGTTTTGGGACAAGGTGTTTGGTATAATGAGAACAAGACATTAGGTATTATGAGGACAGGGTGTTAGGTATAATGCGGACAGAGTGTTTGGTATAATGGGGACATGGTGTTAGGTATTATAGGGATAGGGTGTTAGGTATTATGGGACAGGGTGTAAGGTATAATGGGACAGGGTGTTAGGTATTATGGGTCAGAGTGTTAGGTATTACGAGGACAGGGCATTTGGTATTATGGGGACAGGGTGTAAGGTGTTTTGGTAAAGAGTGTTAGGTATTATGAGGACAAAGTATTTGGTATTCTGGATACAGAGTGTTAGGTATTATGAGGACAGGGTGTTAGGTATAATGTGGACAGAGTGTTAGGTATAATAGAGACATGGTGTTAGGTATTATAGGAATAGGGTGTTAGGTATTATGGGACAGAGTGTTAGGTATTATGGGGGCAGAGTATTTAGTATTCTGGATACAGAGTGTTAGGTATAATGGGGACATGGTGTTAGGTATTATAGAGATAGGGTGTTACGTATAATGGGGACAGGGTGTTAGGTATTATAGGGATAGGGTGTTAGGTATTATGGGACAGCGTGTAAGGTATTATGGGGCAGAGTGTTAGGTATTATGAGGACAGAGTATTTAGTATTCTGGATACAGAGTGTAGAGGGTATTTTGGAACATGATGTTTGATATAATGGGAACAAGGCATTAGGTATTATGAGGACATGGTGTTAGGTACAATGTACCTAACAGCACCATGCCTACCCTAGCACCGCATACCAGTCACTCTTCCCATGTGTTCTAAATATCACCCTCTAAACCCCACTGTACCGACAAGTGTTGTGTGAGTAGATGCGCTACGGACAGTGATGAAGCAGATGCATGGAGCTTAGTGTATTTTTAGGGAATCTTACACAACGTTGCAATAGAGTGAGTCACAATGATGTTAAACTGAATAGATGAGGGTTTTGATTTATTGGATAGAAAGACCTCCGCTGCTTCTGAAAGAGAGAAAAATTGCATCATAAATGCACACAGCCTATACAAAATCTCTAGAATTCCCATTATCTGCCGCATTCAGAGTCGGAGTTGGCCTTGGAAATGCATTAGAGCTCAGCCGGTTCTTTCAGATACACCAAATGCATTTCTGTAGCCTATCGCATACATTTTAAAGTTACAATTAAGGACTTCACAACAACATGGTGAACATCCACTGCAGAAACATGTACAGCAAGCAGTCAGGGGCGTATAGCCCTCCCAACATTAACGTACACATCTCTGGGTACGAGGGATGAAAATGATTTGAAAGTATGTGACTCATTGCTGTTTGTCAAGACTGTTCTTGCTCAATAGCTGCTATTTGGAAGAACCTTAAAGGGAGTTTTCTTTGAGAGTCACAGAGGATCATTTTTAGTGGAGATTTTTATTTATTTGCTTCTTATAGTTTAACATATTGAACTATGTATGCTTTCAAAAACCTCACCTGCAGAACTCTTAACTGGAAAACTGGTATGCAGTGAATATAAAGGCCACCAGACAAGACCTAAAGTTCCACAGAATGCATTTAGTCAGCATTTTAAACCTGATGCCGGGAACAGGAGAAGGTTTGTGAAATTGGTTGAGGTAAAAAAAATGGGTAGTTTCAGTTTCACACACCCATTTACACCCTAAGAGCTCATGTACGATTTGGTAAGCTCTGCTCTGATTGGCTGGTGTACAGTGAGATACTGCATTGATACACAACCGTCAAACATTGATAAAAGCACACAGCATAGCTGCTACTTACAGGAGCTGTTGGAGTTGTGATGCTAATAAAGATGGAACTGTTCCTCTCTTCAGTCTCTATAGGGGTGAAATGCTGAGTGAAGCTGCTGTAGCATTTAAGGTGGTATGGGGTATTTGCTTAAAATGCTGACAAATAGTATCTCAACTTCAACTCATGCCTGTAGGCAGTTTGGTTTCTTGGAAAGGATGTGAACATTCACTTCACAGCCTGGAACGATAAATTACACCTCATAGTCTGCTATTTTCATTGAAGCTGCTCTGTTTAGGGGTATTAATGACTCAGGCCGGTTTGTAACATTCATGGATTTTGGAATTGGCTGATTTTACTGTCCTCTGTGGGAACTGTAGGATTTCTCTCATTAGAAGGTTCACAGTATATCAGTTCTACATATCAAACTCTTCCTATTCTGCTGTGCCAATGTAAATACAGCTTTCCATCATATGATACCTTTAAAGCCTATAGCCTGATCACATTCACTTCATCTGAAAGCAGCTCTTGAATAATAGCTGTATTTGGAAGTGTTGAAAGCAATATCACATATTAAATAAAATGTCTTTATGATTACAGCTTTATGAAGTTCTGATATCCTATCTTTCCAAACTGTCCTACTTTTCCACCAGCAGGATTTCATCTGCAGTACCGTTTAAACAAATGACAGCTCATGGCTTGATCACATTTGCTTTGATTGACAGCATCTCTAGCAGAGAAGCTTTATCTGCAAATGTATAAAGGGTGTATTCTTTAAGAGCTTAAAGAACATAAACAGCTTTATGATTACAGCCTTTTACGAGGCTTGTCTGTTTTAACTTTGCAGACAGACGTACCTTTACACTGAGCAGAGCATCTTACAAGCTCAGTATTTGTAGTACGTAGACCCTCAAGCACAAGCAGTGTAAAAAACCCACTGGGTAGCCAGGTGCAGTTGTGACATTGAGGGCGGATACATACGCAAACACTTTTTGTTGAAGTCCATGGTGACAAAAAATAAACAAAAATACCAAATAACAAAATAACCATATTAAACAGAGACAGCGTGAGACTAACGGACAGGAACATCAATGCTTGACCCAGACAGGGAGAAAACAAAGGGTATATGAGCACACAAGGCAACAAGGATTACCAGGGACTGGAGGGAGACACAGACTAGGAGCGGGTGAGGGGCATAACAAGGAGCCAACAGACAAAACGAACAGAAGCACATGGAACATGACAGGAGAGAGTAAACAAGAAGAGACAGACAGGAGAGGACAGAATGTGCCATATTGTAACCATTGTGCCTCAAATGTACTAAAAAGCAGTAAAATAAAATCCTTGTTTACTGTTTATTTGTGGAAAAGGGTCTTTTATTTTAAAGGGACAGATATCTAATGACATTACATGAGCAGGAAATCCAGCCTTTTCCATGGACACTTGAATTTTTTTTTAATTCTTTGAGCAACTCAAAAAATTTCACTTTTATTCTATCAATATTTTAGTAATACAAGCTAATAATTTGAAATAACAACACCCTCCAAAACACCCTGCACACACATATTCACACCCCACCTTCTTGAAGCAGTTTAAAGTGGCCTGGTTTATGTTTTTACGGATCTGCGTCCCTGTGAGAGAAAGAGCAGCAGTGGCGTTGCTGCCTGGGGGGCATGTGTTCTGCCAGCACGCCTATGAGTGCTAGCTGACGCTGATGCTCCTACCCCTCTCTCAAAGGTTCCTGCAACGAGCAGAAAACTACTGTACACCACTTCACGCTGAGGGCACAAATAAATAAATAAACAAATAAATAAATAAATATTTTTTAAAAAATGCCTTTCAAGAAATGAGAGCGCGTGAGAGTGAGCGAATGAGAAAGAGAGAGAAAGAGAGATCAGTTGTCAGTTGGCAAATGTGCGGCGCGGTCTCGTCTTTTGCTTAGCTTCCTGCTGTGCATTATCATACGGCCCATCTGAGTGGCAGAGGAGCTGGCTGAATACGTGAGCACATCTGAACTTCCGGGACGAAAACAAAACAGAAAAAAAACTCTGACAACGCCTCTGAGAGAAATCCCGGTGCTCATTTTCCCGGCCTCTTCTCCGCCAGCTGCGCTTAGCGGCTCGCTGGAGCAACCGCCCTGAAACAATGGCGCTATTTAGCCACGTGTGAGGATCAGAAAGGCCTAATTGCACTTATTTTGGCGCTCTTGATTGGCATTGACTTCTGGTACATGTGTTTGGACGAAAAACAAAACAACTTTCTGCAGCTAAACCAGCCGGCATAATTATTCCCATTGTGAGAGAGAAGAACGGCTGCACATTAGCATTAGCATCTGTATGCTAAACAGCGATCTTAATGATGTTTTTTTTGATGTCACCGAAGTCACACAAGACTGATCCACTCCAAATTGTTTCGTCTACTTTATCCTGGCAGGAACAAGTCAATATGAGATCACACCCCGAAGAATAAGCCCAAAAATAGCTCATTGCTTTCATCCTTGTCCATGCCCTTAAGATTCAGTAGCAAAGCTTTATCATTAGAACGCAGCACCCCAAAGAGAACATTCTCCTTCAATTGCAGGGTTATGGAAGCTCATTGAAGGAGGGCTTGTTTCGCGTGTTGCGTCTGCATCATCTGGAGAAAACGGTGACCCTAATCTCGAAGGCTTGATGTTTGTTTTAATTGCTTTTGACAAGGAGAAGGAGATGCCCTGGATCCAAATGGAGGCTGACTTTCTACATCAGCACTCTGGCCTGACTTTGTCCTAGTCTTTAATTATACAACCTTAAGGTGAAATTAATTCAACCAGACACAAGGTACTGAAATCAGGATCTGTTCTTTTATAAATTGGTCTGGGCCAGGGTTGCCCAAAGTATGGCCCACGGGTCAGAGTTGGCTCATAAGAACATTTGATTTGATATTTGATTTGCCAGAAGGTTACTGTACATACATACCTCACTCAGTGAGAACAAATATATTTTATACAACATCTTATTTACAAAATTCTTATTTTCCTTTAGTACTTCTGAAGAAATGTATTGACAAAACATAGTGTTATGACTTAAAACCTACATACACTGCAACACTGTTCTTATTATTATCATTATTATTATTTTATTAACTATTCTTCTTTTTATTTTTTTATTACGTATATTCTTTAAGTGTTTGAATGTTCCATAGTTTAGCATAACCTTCATCATACAGGTTACTGTACACTTTGTTTATTACAGTATATAACAGATACCATACGTCAATCCATTACCGAAACCAAATGGTCTTTCTACACCAGCACTCTGGCCTGACTTTGTGCTAGTCTTTAATTATACAACCTTAAGGTGAAATTAATTCCACTAGACACAAGATACCGAAATCAGGATCTGTTATTTTACAAATTGGTCTGGGCCATGGCTGCCCAAAGTGTGTCCCACGGGTCAGAGTTGGCTCATAAGGAAGTTTAATTTTTGAGTTGTCAAAAAGTTCTTGTACATACATACCTCACTCAAAGAGAACAGCTATATTTTATATGCGATTTTACTTACAAAATTCTTATTTTCCTTTAGTATTTTTGAAGAAATGTATTGACAAAACATAGTGTTTTGACTTAAAACCTACATACACTGCCACTTTTTTTTCTTTTTCTTTTTCTTATTATATATTATTATTTTAATTTTTTATTACTTTCTTTATTGGCTGTTTGAATGTTCCATTGTTTACCATAACTTCACTCATCATGGCAGACCTTCACCATAGAGTTCACAGCACACTTTGTTTATTACAGTATATAACAGTTACCATACGTAGATCCATTACCGGAACCAACGTCAGCACTCTGGCCTGACTTTGTCCTAGTGTTTAACCATACAAACTTAAGGTAAAATGAATTAAACTAGACACAAGGTACTGAAATCAGGGTTGCCCAAAGACTTGGCTCATGAGGACATTCAATTTGACTTTTGATTTGCCACAAAGTTATAATATATACATACCTCATTCTAAGAGAATAATTTATTATATAATATATTATATAATATAATTATATAAATATATTTTATACTACATCTTACTTACAAAATTCTTACTTTCCTTTTAAATTTGTATTTATTTAGGACTTTATTGACAAAAAATAGTGTTTTAATTTGAACCCTATATATACTGCAAAAATATATGGTATTTAGCTGATCTTAAATCAATTCAATATGTTTAATATATATTTTAAGACTGCTGTAACCTATGGCTGTCAGACAATCTCAAAATGTGAAATATTAGATATTTCAAATAAATTTAAGATAATGTAAAATAATGGAGTTATACTATATGCAATCCATATGATGCATGTGGCATATGCTGATAATAGACGTGTCTGTCTCTCTAGAGCTGGAGCTTGCTCAGGGGCGTGTTTGGGGTCTGGCTGTTGGGTAATTCTGGCTGTTGGGTGTTTCCTCTAGCTACGGGTCTCTGTCTACTGCTAATTCGTTTAATTTGGATATGAATTATGGGCTTGCACAACCACTGAATCTTTTGTTGTAGCCCTGCTTCATCCTTGCCTACGCTGCTGGACTTCAGTGACCTTGTTAACCCATGAAACTGGAACTGTCCAACTTTTTTATTTTATAGATAAAATATTGTATATATGAATGAAATAATGACTGCTGGACTGGAAAGTCATAAAATAATCAGACATCTGATATCAGTGGGGCAACATGGTGGCACAGTGGGTAATGCTCTCGTGTCACAGACCCGTGGCATCTGGAGTCTATTCTGTGTGTAGTTTGCATGCTCCATCCGTTCCTCCGGGTGCTTTGAATTTCTCCCACATTCCAAAGACATGCAATCATGTGCACTGGAGATGCTTAACTGCCCCTAGGTGTGAGTGTGGGTGTGTTTGTGTGACTGTGTATGTCTGTGTGTCTGCCTTGTGACAGAATGGCAGGTTTTCCAGGGTTTCTTGCCTTCTATCCAAGCACTGAAATAGGCTCCAGCACCTCTCACTCCCAGCCCCATGACCCAGATGGATAGGAGGCTTTGAAGATCAATGAATAAATAAATGAATGAATGAATGAATGATATTGGCAGATAATTGTACTCGTTATATAAAATAAGCTGGAAGCAAGTTATCTGCAAATGCAATGAGATGATTTTGCTTACTAAACACTCTCTATAAAGGACTTTGTTGCTCAATCCAGTCCTCAGGGCTCCCCAGAGCCCCCCCAGGCAGTCCACCATTTTACTTCAACCAAACTCTCAGCACAAGTCTCTGGGAACGAGGTTGGGGGACACTGTTGTAGACACGTTTAGTGTTTTTAGTAAGTGAAGTAAGTGTAAATTCTTTACTGATATGTTGTTTTGTCCTTTTGTCCTTCAGCCTTCCTCAACCATCACACATTGCCCCTCCAGACAAAAAGTTCGGACATGCCTGAAAAATCTCCACATAAGCTACTGGGGGAAAAGTTGTTTCAGGCCTATTTCTTTTATGCCTACAGTTTGAGTCTCAGTTCTCTTATTTGCAAAAATGCCAAATACAGGATGATGAATTAGCACCCTTGATAATCAGACAAGCGAGCAATCACTACAGGTCCAGATCTGTGTGGATGACAGGTCCGGAGTTGTAGTGATAATTAAACTCCTGCTTTTTAAGTGCAGTGTATCTGTCGGTGATCACACCTGATACCTACAGTGAGATGAGACTGCTAACAATCTCTAACACTAAACCTATTTTTAATCAGCTTATGACTGTTGTTGTTGTTAACTCCCCATTTAAGAGCAATGAAGTCACACAGCAAGTGTGATGTTTTTGGCACAGCTATTCACCATCTCTCCACCAGTGAGCTAATCACAGTGGCACAGGATCTAACGCAATTTGAGTGTCAGGATGTTGATGATTCCCCAAGGACTACAATGTGCAGAGAAACGAGAGCAATTAGACAGGAGGAATAATGAATGACAGGCTACTGGTACACTGAAAAAGGATTTATGTCATTTAATTGTGGATGTTGGTTCCATGTGAAGGGTTTGTGTTAATCAAATGCTCTATGTTTGCACTGGTTCAATAAAAAAAGCATGGAGTTAATGAACTATATTTTTAAATTAAGTGCAATATACACACTTTTTAATAAGGTTACTCCAACACTATTTAATTGTGGACATTGGGTCCACATGAGCAGTGTTCATTAACAGACCCCCGCATGTTGCATACATTCAATATTGAATTATAAAGTCAATCAAAAATGCTTTTTATTGAAGTGCATTATACACATTACTCCAACACCATTTTAGTCTGTTATTTTAGTCTTAATTTTCATATAATGTTAGTCATAATCGTTATATTCTTTATGCAGCTTTGTTTTATTTGTATTCATTACACATGGTCTACTTTTAAAAAGATTTCAGGTGAACCTGTAAACCAACCTGGCAAACTCAAGCTCCGACAGCCTCTGTGCAAAGGTTTACAAAGGTTTAAAGAGAAAACAGTTACACGGTTAAAACTGATCAAGCTAAGAGTTTAATAAATTGATAAAGTAATAGAGCTGAGCTCATCTCATTTATGAAATTCAGCTTTGAGCTGGGTTAAAGTTGGTCCTAATTTTAATAGGTCAAACTAAAGTGTATTCTATACATCAGCAGCCACAGCCACAAAGTGCGGCTACAACATTGAACTTATTAATCAATGAATATAAATTACTCCAACAAATAACACCATGACGCTCAGGGAGCGCTTAGCATGATTTAAGGATTCCTTGCATCATTAAAAGTAGTTCTACTGCAACAAACTGCTCAAGATAAAATGTTACATTAAAATGACAAAATTCTGGAAAAAAGGTGGAATCGGAATCTCAGGCGTCCTGACCTGGAGTTCTTGGGAGCAATGCCATAAAAGAGTACCTTGTTTCATTAACAAAATAATCTGCCACATATGTAGTGTATGATCATAACAGGTAAAAACACAGACAACATTGATTCAAAGCATGTTTATAATAAAAGTCAATGGGCAGTGATATTTGAGTCAGCAGGTTTTCTGTTCTTGTGAGTAAATTATTACCAAAGATAAGCACTACAAATGGAATACTCCAGCATTTTCCAGCATAATCTCTATGTGCTGCATCTACAGTGCTTATCTCAGGTAATTATTTACCTACAAGAACAGAAAACCTGCTGACTCAAAACAAACTGCCCATTGACATTTATTATAAATGCACTTTAAGTCACTTTTTCTGTGCTTGCACCTGCCGTTACTGATCATACACTACAGATGAGGCAAATGGATCATTCTGTTAATGAAACAAGGTAGTTTTTTGCTCCCAAGAACAATTTAATGTGAATGTCAATGTCAGTTTATTTATAGAGCACATTTAACACAACGGTAGTTGACCAAAGTGCTGCACAAATGAAGAAACTTAAAATACACAATACTAGGACTAAAAACAACAACTAAACAACAAATAAATCATTAATTGCATAAAAGCCATGGAATAATAATGAGCTTTAAGCCTAGATTTAAAACTTGACACAGTAGGTGCCAATCGAATCTGCAGTGGTAACACATTCCAGAGTTTCGGGGCGGTTACTACAAATGCTCGGCCCCCCCTCTGCTTCAGCCATGATTTCGGGACAACCAGCTGAAGCTGATCCGCAGATCTTAGGGACCGTGCTGGAACATAGGGCACAAGCAGTTCCGTTAGATAACTGGGAGCTAACCCGTAAAGAGACTTGTACATTCTAAAAGCCACTGGGAGCCAATGAAGTGAAGCCAGAACGGCGAGTGATATGTTCCTCCTTAGATTCTTAATTTAACTGGTCAGGACGTCATTTGATTCCATCTTGTTTCCAGCTATCTGACAAACTTTGTGTCCATACAGATTTCAGGTTCCTCGTGGTCATGTTTTGACACTTTTTATTTTCATAATAAAATTGCTGGCACTTGATGATTTCAAGGCACGTTTCCTGACCTTGCGAAGCTCCCATAGGCCTACTTTTTCTATCCTCTCCTCGACTGCAGTGCCACAGGCTACAGCTCATCCTCAGAAGCGCACCAGTCAGAGAGCTCAGACAGCAGTAGCCTAGAGGTTGTCGGAGAAGACAAGTCCAAAAATAGGCCAAAGCGCGCCTCGGCGTGTCTGTGTGTAGCTCACATCGATCCTTAAAACGATCTGCCTGGCCCTTCCGGGAGGAATCGGTTTCTACTTTCTCTTTCACTCACCCTCTCCAGCTCAGTTCCTTTATCCATCGAAGAGAAAAGTGAAACAAGAGCAAGAGATAAAGAAGAAAAAAAGTCATCTAATACCTTCTTGTTGCCGGGCCTCTCTTTCCTTCAAGAAGCGTAGGAGAGTGGAAAAAGCCCAGTATGAGAGACTGATACAGTGAAGAAGACTGTGAGTTTGGTTTAGAGCTTCTGAAGACGCAGCGAGAGGTTGGCGCCTCTGCAAAGGAGTCGAATGGAGAAGACAAAAAGGGGTTCTTTAGAGTGGTGTTGCAGGCGCACTACATTTGGCTCTACATTCAACAGATGGCTCTTTAAAGGGAACATATGCTACATAATTCCATTCATAACGTATACAGTTGTATCTACCAATAACAACAACAATTAATTTCTGATTGTTAACAGATATTCCAATCTATTCAATTATTACAACTGTACAGGGTGATTTGTAACAGTGCCTTTACTGCTGCATGTTGGCGGCTGACGGACGACGGCAAACCCGATATTCCATTGTTTTTGATGGAGCCACAGTGGAAAAGAGTTCTCCACCTTAAATAAACAGTGTACACTGATAAAGTTCACAACAAATAAACAGCAGCTAGACAGACTGGGATACTCAATGAGCTCAGAGGTGTCAATTAATGAAGTACAAATACTTTATTACCTTAAGTAGAAATTTAAGTTATTAATACTTTACTGGAGTAATTATTTTTTTGCTGACTTTTTACTTCTAATACTTACATTTACACTCCATTATCAGTACTTTCTACTCCTTACATTTACACTCCATTATCAGTACTTTCTACTCCTTACATTTTAAAAATAGCCTTGTTACTCCTATTTCATTTCAGCTTGTTTTCATTCATGTACATGAAACGCATGTTAATGTTCAGTAGTACACAGATATGCTTCTTTAATATATTTACATTGTACTAAACTACATTCATTTTTAATGGGTGTATATGTGGCTGAAACAGGAAGCCTAGCGCATCCCAAATTTATCAACATTAACATTTTAATATAACATTATAGACTTTACAGCGTTCAGATGAATGTTTTTTTGGGGGGAGGTGGGTAGACCCCTGTGGTGCGGCCTAAGCTTTTGTCCTTGATGGGATTTTTTCTTATTACATTACTTTTACTTTTATACCTTAAGTAGTTTTGAAAGCAGTACTTTTACTTGATACTTCAACTTCTACAGCAGTATTTTTAAACCCTAGTATCTATACTTCTACCTGAGTAATGAATGTGAATACTTTTGACACCCTTGAATAAGGTCCTGGTAGGTTGGCACAGGTATCTGAAGCCAAGATGATTGCATTGCATCCCAAAGCTGCTGGAGGGCGCATGGGGGGAGGATTCATAGAGGGGACGCGACGATCGAGGTGGTCCCACAGATGCTTAATTGGGTTCAAGTCTGGCTGTCGACCCAACAGCGCAATATACTGGATACTGATGCCAAGCGTCCTGGTGAACCCAGAAATATATAATATACATAAAAGAGTTCTCCACTTACATAAACAGTCTACACTGCACTGATAATCATCTATGTTCCCTGGGAACGCTGTCACCATGGCAGTGTTTGCATGGCTTAATGCTGCCATAGACCGCATACCTAAGATTTTTCAAGGCAGACATTTGAACGCAGCATGAGGCTAATACATCACTGTTGTATATTGACTACATTCTTAGCATATAATGGAAGTTGTAGCATTTTTAAAAATCCAAGTAATATTAGACCATTTCTGTTTAGCAGTTCATCTCGAAAATGTGACATAAAAACATGGAAATGAAATGTTAAAAATGTTAATAATCTGTTATTATCTTACTCTGACTCTTGCATATTGAATTATATTTAAAAACAGAAAGGATGCAGGAGGAACAGGAGGACATATGTGATGTCACAAAAACAGACTGTATGGTAAGTGAACATTTTGTTTAGAAAAATAAACAATGATTACATATTACAGCAAATTAGTTTAATTTAAAAAAGAAAAAGTCTCATAAGCCCTTTAACAGTTACTTTTTTTGCAATGTGTGAAAATCCTTTATGAATGTTTAAAGAACTCTTAAATAATGTAATCATTTTCGGAAGCGCCACACAGTGGGACAGACTGATATGATGCATGAGAGCGTCAGCTTGATTAGAGCTTCTTTGCACCAAGAGAGCGACACCTTTACAAACAATGGAAAAGATAAAAAGCATTCTTTGAAGTGATTCCAAAGAAGAGCCACATTTGGTTCCCTAAAGAAATGTTTAATGGATGGCTCCTTCAAAGGCTCAAATCTTACAGTTTTTCCCTTAGGACCACTTTTACAATCGTACGTTACTCTTTAATGATAGTTTTCCAAGCTAGGTTTTCTTTAAGACCAGTATATGTAAATATAGGTACAAATCTTAGCTGCTATGTATTGCATATAATCAACAAGCAGTTTAGACTGAATCACCCCTTATAACTTCAACGTAAATGTTCAGAATTAAAATGTAGCACTCCTCTGATGCCATATTCTAACCTCTTGTCAATCAGGTCAGATCATTTAAGGACAAGTAGTCAAGGAGTGGAAGTGTAAAAATACAGTGATGGCTGAAACCATATTTAGCAGCAAACACTAGAAGCGATACACAGTCGAGTCACATTATTATGACAACCAGCTAATATCCAGAGTAACCGCTGTGTGCAGCATGGACAACAGCTAGACAGACTCAACTGGGAGAATCAACAAGGTTCTGATACCTGTTGTCACAGGTATCTGGAGCCATGCTGACTGCAGTGCATCCCACAGCTGGTGGAGGGCACGTGGGGATCCATAGAGTGAGCATGACAATCGAGGTGGTCCCACAGATGCTTAATTGGGTCTGGGGAATTAGGGTAGTACTCGGAAGTCTTGGTCGTGCGCTTCCAACCAGTGTCAGACATTTCTAGCCATGTGACATGGAAGATCTCATCCGCCCCAGAGAAGACTATCAGAATGTATGGGGTATGTGATCTGTTAGGATGGATTCATACCCAAATCGGTTGAGAGTGGCTTTCACATGGATGAGGGGGTGTAGAAAATGCCACAAAAACATTCCCCAGACCGTAATGCTGCCACCTACGTGCTGCCACTGTCAAAAGTGGTCATAATGAGAGACTTGTCCGTGTATAAATAGCAGCAAAACAAGATTAATGCAATCAATTGCTTTGTTTTCCACCACTGAAGACTCTCTTGGTGAGTAAAGTTTAACGCTGAACTCACAATATTTCTTTTAGACTGATACGCAGTGAAAAGAGAGGAGGAGGGACTTGTTTTGTACGTTAGGGGCATTCACCACTATTGTCTTTTAATATGTTGCCCCCTTTTTGGAGCATGCATTCAACAGATTGCATCATCTTTCAAACTGCTCCGTTTAAAGGGGCCATTTTTGTGAACTGCATGTAGTGAAAATTATGTTTTGAAATCTTAATGCTTACATCGTTCCAAACTCTTATTTCACAAAAGGGAAGAAAATTGCATAATATGAGCAGCATTTTTGTAACGTGTGAAGAATCTTTTTTTAATGTTTAAAAAACCTTCACATAACGCAATAATCTTGAGAAAACTCCACGTAGCGGGAGAGACTGATACCTGGTTGCAGCCTCTGTGAGACACAGCGAGAGGTTGACGTCTCTACAAACAATTCTGCTGAAAAATCTCTCTTCGCCGAGCCGCCCCCTTCTTCATTTGTTTGCTTGATATTCTCTTTATTCTCGCCTGCCGTTTACAAACACGAGCCGAGCAGCCTTAAAGATGTCGAAATCCTTACGCATTCCCTTTTCTACTCGCTGTCCCACTGGAGAGGGGCGAGACTCATCTCATGGCGCTCTGAAGTGTGACAGAAGTTAGTGGGATGTTGGGAAGGAGCTGGGTATTTTTACACTGGATAAAGTAGTTCAGTGCAGCCTGGTCGTCCATGAAAGTGGCGACGTAGAAATCCCTTGAGGAAGGAGCTTCGCTGCCTCTCCAGTCCTCCAGGGGAAAGCTCCATTCCGCCTCTCAGTAAAAGAGCTTTAGATGCTCTCAAATGAACAGCGCATTTAAAATAACAAGGTCCTGACCTGCGGATTCACAGTCAGCTGGTGTGTGTTAGCGTGGCGGCCGCTCGTGTCACCTGCAGAGATGGAGGTGATTTGTTTTGCGCTGTCTCAGGGGAGACTTGCTCGATGTTGCGTTAAACCTCTGCTAGCCTGAGTGCAGGGCTCCTCCCTGAGTGTCTGAGTGGATCAAGGTGAGGTCAGCAGTCTGAGTGGCTAATGATGGTGGTGATTTTGTTCTAGGCATGGAGAGCCTCTTGATTTGTAATCCAATATCAGGGCTGAGGTGTTAAGCCTTAGTAGCTGCTGGAATCATTAGCCTGAACAAAAGCGTGTTGATATTAATTAATTTCTCTCATTGACACAAGTTCTGTTGAAAGTGCAGATTCTAAATTTTTAATCAATATCAAATTTGTGGTTACATGTAAAAGAGAAAGTTAGAGATGGCACTGATCCGATGCCTGGTAGCGGCATTGGGCCAATTTCAGCAGAAAAGAATTGGATACATGTACATGTTTAATAGTATTAAAATATGAATTATAAACCAAATAGAAATGTTATGATCAATAGACAAAATTCCTCTACTAGTAATCCACTGCATTGTAATGATAAGGTTGTGGTGGATTCAGTCCTAGAAAATAATATAATCTGTAAAGTGTTGGGTAATGTTTCTGCTAAAGCTGTAAAAGCTGAACGATATTGTGTCTAGCTGGAGGCAAGTCTCTACAGTTTATTAGAGTTAAATGAGAGACTTAGCTAGCTATTCCTCCACCATTCCTTTAATGTGGTGGAGTTTATTTTCACTAGTGTCCTGTGCAATAGCCAATCTAAAGTGACATGTAAATGAGCTCATACACATTAAAGTCTCATGTCACGTGAATAGTTGGCTGCCAAAAGAAGCAAAACCAAAGAAATAAAGAAAACAGAGCTATACATTTTAAGGGAAGAAGTTCTGCCAAAGAACAGTAAACAGTTTGGTAAAGACACAAATAAAAAAAAATAAAAAAAAATTCTTTTATTAAAAATATTTAGCTGAAATGTAATTGGAATTAATATGTAAGATATAAATACAGATTCTCAAATAAAGATTATTTATATTAAAGTTAAACATTAAACTAACAAGCTGACATTCGGATTACTCTAGCAAGCTTGTTTTTGCTTTGCACATATGTGAAAATCACATTTTAACTAGTAAATATTTCATTCTTTATATCAATAGAATAAAGGTTTTCCTGGCAAATTTGCAATTTTATGTATAAATTGTAAAATCCACTGTATATTAAAAGCAGTATTATCAGTTAAATCTATAACTAGAAAATCAATACAAACTTAATTAGATTTTCAACATGGTAAATTGCCTTACACCTGTATGGATTACCTTCAAACTGAATCTCCACACACAAGAGGAGGATTAGCCAAACATCGAATTTGATGCAGAGAGAAAAGGCTGATTTAAGAATGATGCCAGTTAAGTCTGCTGATCCGAATTCCAGCTCAGGCTAGTCGTTTTTCCACCAGGAGGTTTGTTGTGCTGTTCCGCTCAAACAGATCAAAAGGTGTCTTTTAAATTTGGTTAATCGGCTGAGTGTGTGTATGATTTGTTGCACGTCTGATCAAACATGTTTTATTTAAATGAAATAAACACAATTCCATCAGTCCTGTTCAATTTAAAGCGAGTTTAAAATGTGTTTTGAATTTTAAAGCAACTTACAGTATATATATATATATATATATATATATATATATATATATATATATATATATATATATATATATATATATAGGATGCAAACCTTTGCTTTGAGCATGGTGCATGGTGTCACCCTACTGTATATGTATATTACCACCACCATGTTTCACAGATAGGATAAAGATCTTTTACTGTTTTTTCTTTCTCCAGATATAATGTCTAACTAAAAGATCTATTTTGGTCTCATCAGTCTTCTTTGTTTGTGTCATGATGCACCTTCACAAACGTGTTAAGAAAATCTGACCTTGATAGATCCCTGCACCTTAAATAAAAAACTTACCATGATCACAGGCAGCTGTGGTTCATGATGCATCAGGAATGTTGATTCTGATAGTAAGTCTTTAGACTTCGTCAAAGCTGCTTTCTGCCCACCATGTCCACTTCAATGGTCTTGATCAACCAACACAAATAACATGTCCTGGAGAAACGATTCATGATAATCTTGCTCAGATAGACCCTTAGCTCAGCCATATTTTTAGACCCTGTTTTTTTTTTAAAGTGGTTGTGTGCCAGGTTTTCAACCTCTGGTACCTTGAATTTACATTTAGGTTTCCTCTTTTGAATCCTACTTCCTTTTATCATGTTACCACCATCTTGATGTTCCTGAGGTGGTCTTTTTTTTGGTTGCCCATGTAATAATTACATCATCCAAGTACACTGCTGTGTGTGGAATCCTAGCCAGGAGGCTGTCGACAGACCTCTGAAAGATTGCACTGCCAGAAAAAACCCAAAAGGCAGATTCGAGTATTGGAACAGGCTCCTGTAGGTTATCATCACCTATGACTATCATCTCCACTTTGTGTGCATCCTCTGCTAACACCAATTCCAGATAGGTGTAGGGCATATGGAGAAGTGAGTAGGTATTGATCCAGCCTTGAAGCCGGTTAACAGGTAACTTATAGTCTCCACAAGAACTGTGCTGTCCGACTTCATTAAAGGCTCAATAGAGACGTGTTGCTTGGAGCCTATCTAGTTCTGCTTCAATCTTTGACTGCAAAGCAAATGGTGCTGGTCTGGCCTTACAGAATTGAGAGTTAAGAGAGTGGTCAGTATGGAAACAAACTTCCATGCCTTTCAGCGTGCCCAGTTTGGACAGTACTTTCTCTTTCCAGTCCTAATGAAAAACCTTCATTCAACCCCTTACCTAACAGGTTCAGCCCTGAGCTACAGTATGTACTACTGGAATATTCAGATGAGCTAAATGACCTTTATAGTGAACATTTACTGTAGCCTTGCACTTGTACTTGCTCTTTTATTAAAGATCTCAGCACTGTGGAGGGCTGCAACAAAATTCTACGTACTGTAGCTTCAGTTTGGCAACACATCCCTCACAGATGTCCTCTTCAAACTCTGTTGACCAAGTGTTTTAACTCAGTTGTGGTCATGAGTGGACCAGGTCATTGCTCTGTTAATGCCAGGAGGTAGTCAGCAGCTGAAGAGATGAAGACTGATAAAGACATCTGAAGGGTTCCTCCACAGTAGTAGCATGCTTGGACTGCATGCCATGCCCCAAATGGTCTAGTCACTAAGAAGCTCTTCCTGTACAGTACCAAACCCACACTGTGATGCTTGGTGCTTCAACCTAGATGATACAGATTTACCTGCTCCTCCTATAAATCTTTCTACAATCTCATTAGGGTCGGGGTCAAAATGTTGTCCCAGTTGGTCAACAATGCCAGAAGATGAGTCTTTGCTGGGCTTATGAGGAGCAATCAAACCCACTACTATTCCGTAGAGTGCTGACACACACACTTAGAGCAAGATTGCATTCTTTGTTTTGTCATCAGTCACCTCGTTTGTGTCAAAATAGAAGTTCAGTCTGTCCACATATCTGCTCCGGTTCACCACAGCAGGATCAAAACACATCCACTCTATCAAAGACTTGACATTTTTATCATCTCTGATGCTTGACCTTAATGGATTAGATCTGTGTTGCAGCATCTCCTGGGCTCACAAAGCTTGCTCAACTTTAACTTCACTTTCAGCTGTTATTTTCTGTTTCTTTTTTCTTCTCCTTTTTTTTTTTAAACGTGCAAAATATGGCCTTGTTGCCAATGCAGTACCTGTAAACACTAGAAAAATCAAGCACAGCTTCTTTATTTTGTCCCTCAATCATCGACCAATTCTAGCACTCCCTGTTGTACTATAAAAAAAAACCCACCCAAATACAACATTAAATTACATGGGCGTAGGTTTGCATGTAGACGGTATGGACAGGTCCCAACCAATATTTTTGGAGGTTAGAATTGTCCCTACCAATATTTGAACAAAATGTACACGTTATCTTTGGAGTAAAGTCATATCCAGCAATTACACTTTCACTGTCAGTGTCAAGCAAGACCCTGCTGACAGTACATGAACCTGAAGCGAGCACACCAGCGTTTTTAGTTAGCGTTTCTGTTGGTGCAGTATATATAAAATGATATGATACCGCTCTCATACAGGAGCCTATAGAGGCAAACTTGCTTAGCAAATCAACCTTCAGATTAATTTATTTTAAATGAAATGCCTGATGTGGATTGGCCAAGTTCAGATGTTCAGAGGTGTGTGTGGGGTTGAAGTTGTAGACAACACACCAAATATAAACTTAGGCTTAGATCATTTGAATGTTTAGGCATGCCTGCATTTGATTTGGTGAATGTATGGAGGTAGGGCATTGGTTGTTGTGTCGCTACCTATGTTCCTACCACACCTACACCCTTGGTAGATTATAAGAAAAACCAAGTTGGACCAGGACAACATTCAAGGTCATTTACTACACATGAGCTCGAAGATGTGTTTCCAACAATCTGGAGGTTCACAAGTCTATGTGGCTACAACACAGCTTGGGCAATATGGTTAGCAATCTAAAGTTGTATTATTATATGCCCTTTCTTGGAAGAAAGGATCGATCGACTATGTATCGGTATCTGCCGATTTTTAATCAAAATATGTGATCGGCCGATATTTCTCCAATTTAGAGCCAATCCTAAGAGCCGAACGATGGCGTTAAACAAATGAGCCTAATTTCTGTATTTCCAGCTAGCACTTCATCCAGGAGGAGGAGCCCTCCATGAACCCCCCTCCAGCCAGTTCCCTGCAATTCCTATCTGAACCGCTAGGTGGAAATACATACCGTTTCATTTTCCCCAGACTGACTGAGAAAAGCATGCACTGAAAGTAAGCATGTCTGTCTGGCAGTGTTTACCGTACTCAGACTCATCCAGAATGTTTTTAAATTGTGTAAAATCAGCGTGTCTCGTGGGAACCAAGATAAAGACATTTAACTTTACTAATCTATACAGCACAACACGCAGCTGAATACAGTGAGTATCAGCAAACAGCAGAGCTAGCACGCACAGCTAGCACAAAACAAACAACCCAGAACACCATACAGACCAGATCTGACCGGTACGAACAGAACAGCAGCAGCAATTCTAGATCTACATTTAATGATTGTCGTTTAATGTTTAATGACTGCAGTTTTGACTGCATTTATTTTATTTGCTTTTTTAGTTTTAAATTAAGGGTCTAAATTGAATGATTGCAGTATTGGGGATATTTCTTTGATTTACTTTGTTTATTTACTGTTGATTTTGTTAAAAATATGATGCTGTTTCAAATGAGCTCGTTAAAAATAGTAATAAACCATTTTAGACCATGTTTTATGATTGGTCCATCTCTACTTTCTTTTACCTTATACCAAGTACTGTCACACAAGTCCCCTGGATATGTTTTATGATATTATGGTTATTACCGCAAAACCATTTCAGGTAATCTGCTGAAATTATGTGATATTAGTAAAACATTAATTTCCTTTATTCTGCTTTGTGTTCTACTTGTATTGTCTTTAATGGTGAGGTACAGTGGTGCATGGTTCATAGTGAGATGACAGAATCAGGGCTGGAAAATGCAACATCATGTTCTTTTTGTGCTGCTTGCTAACAAAACATGCTTGTTTTAGCACAGATCTGGAAAAAGACTTAATAATTAGTTCAGTAATGGAAGAAAGTCACGCTGTAATAAACACTGCCTACTGAAAGTATTCTGAGGCAAGAGGGCATACTTTTTATTTTGTTTATAAAAAAGTATAGTTTTCCAGCCTTTTTATTTTTTTTTCAACTAGCAGTGAGCTGTCAAATCTTGGCAACCATGTAATGTATCACTACCTGCATCTTAAATGTGATTCGGTTGCATCGCTGCTATATAAGGCACTAACTTATGAGACAGAGCAGGCAGCAAAACATCGAAACAACCCACAGTTTCGGACATAGCACACATCATATATGCCTTTATACAACATGTTTATCTGAACTTTTATTAACAATTAGAAAAGTAACATGGTACCTTACAGCAAGAACAGCCTGTGTTTGATTTCCCGGCTGGTGACCAGGGTCAAAGGGCTGTGGGGGAGTCTTCTGGGTGCTCTGGTTTCATCACACTGTCCAAAGATAAGCAGTCAGGTGAACTGGAGGTATTCAATTGTGCCTGGTGTGAGAGTGTTAGTGAATGTGATAGGCTCCAGGCCCCCAATCCACCACCCCTCTCACCAAAAAAAACCCAGAATTGGCCATTTTTATGAGACCAGCAATTATCCATAAAAGTTATCCATACAAACCTACATAACATTTAAGGAACTATCACCAACCATGGTGACATATTGGTGAAACATACCATAGAAACTGGGAGGGAGTGGTAATGTCTGTGACATTGTCGGCTTACACACTGGTTTACCAGGCACACAGCATTAAGGATGAGTTAACATTCAATGTAGTAACAATTATGTGTAGCAGGGCACATGTATTACATTAAAAAATTGCATATCTTGCCCAAGCTGTGCCAACAACCACACAAGCTGGAGGAGGAATGCAAATGTTGTTTTGGGAGCAGCAAAATAAAGAGGAATGTTTAATGGCCTACCAGCAGCTGCAAAAAAGAAAATGTACTGTGTGCCAAAATGGGCAAATCATAAACTAAAAAACAATCTAAGTAGTTTAAACGAAGATAATCAGAGAGAAGACTCTGATCTATCATTGCATGTGGTGATAAAAAAAAAAATCCACCCAACACTTTACAACCATTGAGCTGTGCTGAGACGTTAGTGACAACATCAGATCTGGACCTAGTTAAAAAGAAAAAATGTAATAAAAAATCTACTGAAGTTGGCTTCCTTAGTGTCAGCTTCTTAACCAAACATTCCTTTCCACTCTAAATGCTACAGCTTGTACAAACACCAAAATGTAATGGCAGCACTGTTTAAGGTGGAACAGCGAACAGGAAGCCAACTTCAGCTCCCACATTTGAAACAAGATCCTGTACAACTTTTAATTCTAGTATGTTAGTTTGCTCTCCACATTTCACTCAGTAGACAATTTCTCAAACCTTATAAAACACTGAGCAGCTTTGCTTAGCATTTAACACTGAAGAGACTGAAGTGAGGAACAGTTTCACCTTTATTAGCATCACAACCCCTACAGTAACCTGCGGGGGGGGGGGGTCTGTGATTGGCTACTTTGAGAGCTACTTTGAGAGCTTTCAGGCCTCAGCAGTGAGCGCTTGGAAAAGAAAAGAAAAGAAAAACAAGACACCTCTTGGCGAATGAGATGCCTATTGCGTCTCCCAAAGATACCCTGTTAAAGTATTTGAGTTTCTCAAGATAATTATTTTTAAAGTAATGCTTTCACTTTTATACTTTAAGTATATTTGGGAGCATGTACTTTTATACTTTTACTTGAGTATTTTTTTTACTAATACTTTTACATAATTAAGGAACTTATGTACTTCTGCCACCTCTGGTAACCTGTAAGTAGCAGCCATGCTGTGTGAGCTAATCACTGTTTGCCAGTTAAAGCAGATAATCTTGAAGTCTCACAATGAGTAACAACTTAAATTTACTTTGTGTTTATATTAAGACTAAAAGCAGTTAGTTAGTACAGGTAACTTTAGATATTAGCAGGACTCAAGTAATTAAATAGTCTGATGTCTGATAGTCTGACCGAAAGTATTACATAGAGGTTGATTTTATTTTCCTGTCTGTGTTCATTTCAACATGTTACTTGTGGTGTATCACTGTAAAGCAGCCAATCACAGCAGAGCTCATCAAATAAAACCACATCTTGTTTTAATCTACATGCCATTTTTCACTCAGTCATATGCCTTCTATGTAGAAAACAAAGATAAATTATAAATAACCAATGATAATAAATGATAATCAAGCATTTTATGGTGCCTTTAAAACAATGTGGTATTATAACGTTACCTTCATCCAAACTCTCTGATAATGAAATTCAAACACTGTCATAATTCCAAATTAGTGATCTGACTAATGATGCTATTTGTGATTTTTCCCCCTGTGTGCACACTTCTGCGCTCACAAAACACGAACTGACCCAAAAGGGAACCAATGGATTTCAGTGTTCTAGTTAATTTCACACCTGTTTGAGACAGCTGAACCCATCATAATAACCAGGATTAATGATTCAATAGTGTTTTTGGGTCATTGTAAGCTCCTCTAAAGTGTCTAATTTGGATAATTAACTGAATTGATGGCTATTTAGCTCAACATATTGGCTAACATGGCACATTATACTGCACCGTTCTGCTGGCACACTCACAGAAATGTCTACAATTCATACGGACACATTGGTGAATGCAGAGCTTGCTTTATTTAGCGTGTGCACTAATAAACAAATTATTTTAAATACTACAGTGGGGCAAAAAAAGTATTAAGTCAGCCACTGATTGTGCTGAAGTTCTCCTACTTAGAAAGATGAGAGAGGTCTGTACACTTCAACCATGAGAGACACAGTAAGAGAGAAAAACCAATCCAGGAAATCACATTGTAGGATTTTTAATGTAATTTATTTGTAAATTATGGTGGAATTTAAGTATTTAAGTCAAAAACAAAAGTTCAACTAAATACTTTGTAACATAACCTTTGTCGGGAGGTCAAATGTTTCCTGAAAGTCTTCACCAGGTTTGCACACACTGTGGCTGCTATTTTGGCCCATTCCTCCATGCAGATCTCCTCTAAAACAATGATGTTTTGGGGCTGTTGCTGGGCAACACAGACTTTCAACTCCCTCCACAAATTTTCTATGGTGTTGAGGTCTGGAGACTGGCTAGGCCACTCCAGGACCTTGAAATGCTTTTTACGGAGCCACTCTTTCGTTGCCCGAGCGGTGTGTTTGGGATCATTGTCATGCTGGAAGACCCAGCAATGTTCCATCTTCAATGCTCTCACTGATGGAAAGAGGTTTTGGCCCAAAAGCTCACAATACATGGCCCCGTTTATTCTTCCCTTAACACGGATTGGTCATCCTGTCCCCTTTTCAGAAAAACAGCCCCAAAGCATGATGATTCCACCCCCATGCTTCACAGCAGGTATGGTCTTCTTGGGATGTAACTCAGCATTCTTCTTCCTCTAAACACGACTTTGAGTTTTTGCCAAAAAGTTCTATTTTGGTTTCATCTGACCACATGATATTCTCCCAATCCTCTTCTGGATCATCCATATGCTCTTTGGCAAACTTCAGACAGGCCTGGACATGTACTGGCTTGAGCAGGGGGACACGCCTAGGACTGAAGGATTTAAGTCCCTCTCAGTGTAGGGTGTAATTGATGGTAGCCTTTGTTATTTGGTCCCAGCTCTCTGCAGATCTCTGCTGGTGTCCTTCAACAGCTCTTTGATCTTGGTCATGGTTGCGTTTGGAGTCTGACTGTTTGAGGCTGTGGACAGGTATCTTTTATACAGATAACGAGGTCAAACAGGTGCCACTAATACAGGTAACGATAGGAGGACAGAAGAGCTTCTTAAAGAAGTTGTTACAGGTCTGTGAGAGCCAGAAATCTTGGTTGTTTGTGGGTGAGCAAATACTTATTTACCACCATAATTTACTAATAATTTTTTTAAAAATCCTTCAATGCGATTTTCCTGGATTTTATCCCTCATTGTCTCTCGTATAGTTGAAATGTACCTATGATGAAAATTACAGACCTCTCTCATCTTTCTAAGTAGGACAACTTGCACAGTCAGTGGCTGGCTAAATACTTTTTGCCCCACTGTATATTAACACTAGTTGTGCTGAGATGAAACAATATAACACATTATATGTGCTCATATAGTCGCATAATCTACAATTACAAAAAAATCACATGTGAAGAGCTTCCTGACCAGTTTATATCTCATTCAGGCACAAAATACATGGGGTCTTATAACGTGTGGACCTCCTAATTAACCTTAATGGACCAAAATCTAAATTCTAGGAGTCACTGATAATAAATGTTTTATGACATTATGCTGTCCGTTAGAGAAAAATACAAATTCAAATACACATGCAAATTCAGGTAAAAAGGTCATTGTTCAGCCAGCTTTATCCACACTCAGTGAGGTTCCGTCTTTGGTATTCTTCAGTAACTAGACCTGCAGCACTGGTCCGCCTTAGGGTGGCGCTGTGGCAAACTGGTTCACAAAGTTGGTCCTTTCTAGTCTAGCAGCTGGATACCTCTGAAAAACTTTACAAGTCTGAACACTTGCCCAGTGTTCTCCAGGAGATTGATGGAAAGAGTGAATTGTTACTCCTTGTTCAAACTGAATACTAAAGAGAAGATCTTAATTAATGTGTGGAAGGCTGCATTACCACACATTTTCTTGCTACCGAAGCTATCATCAGCGCTGCCATGAGTCAGCAGCCAGCCAATTCTAGAATAGCCAGCCAACATGAAAACCCCCAAAATACCAGAGGGCAATTTGCCCACTGATCTTAATGAACTCTTCACAAAATAAAAAGTTTTCAGTTGCTGAAGGTTCTGGTACTTTATCAGTATAGCAGAGAAATGGCCAAGATGTCAATAATGATAGCGGAGAAGAAAAAGCAGTATGATGCCATCGCTAGAGAAGATGATTTATAATAATTAGAATTGAAAGAAAAAATGTATTACAAATGAAATCTAAGAATACAATCAATCATTTGTCTCTCCTGTATGAGTGCTTACATTTGCTTGTATTTAACAAGTCATTTTTTAGTGATTGTACTTTGGAGGGCTTGATGGAGAAACCTGTATTGCTTCAGTCTAAGCTACTGAGTTATGCCAGAGTTGCTTTTGATGCAGCTAATCATGTGACCTGATGAGATGAACCTGTATGTGCGTCATGTTGCTGAAGTATTCAGTTGTTGCTTGTGTGAACCTCTGTCTGGTTTACACTGCCTTTGATATACTGTAATAAAATTAACAGTTCACCAATAAAAGGAATATAATCAAAACCAAGCAAACAGCTGAACGTAGGTTTAGTTCATATAATTAGACAACTTTCATAGTATGTAATATAATCATCCAACTACATTTAAACAGCATAAGAAACTCACCATAACAGTTTGCTGTTTTTTAGTGAATATGTGTTCGGAGTGTGCGTCACTGGGTGAAATCTCTTTTTTGCTTAAGTCAGAGCTGCTTTTGTTGATGACATGAATGGTTAAGCTGCAGAGATGTTTAAGAGAAAAATGTTTTCTGTGTGTGTGTATATGTGTGTGTGTGTGTATGTGTGTGTGTGTGTGTGTGCCCCCTAGGCTGTTTGCGGAAGACAGGAGTGATGTCTCATCCACAGGATCTCTGACCAGTGGGGGGGATGAATAAGAACTGACATCTTCAGAGACGCTCACTCTCTCTGAGCTACAAAGGACATGCACACAGCGAGGAGACATCAGCCGCATCTCTCACACACAATGATGCACACGAAGCCTTTAGCTCATGAAATGCGAAAGATATGCTTGCGTCAATATACACAAGTGCTAACACGTCCAGTCCGGTAAAACAGGAGAGATTAGCACAGCGTTTTCATTAAATGTATTGGATCTACAGAGGATGAAAGGATTTGCGTGTCAATTAGCACTACTGCGACGCCACAGTTTCCTTTCTAATAAAAATAGAGCTGTGATCATCAGAGAAAGCAACGTGTTGCACTGTTTCACACAGCATAATCAGACAGTGGTCGATCGATCACACTACCGCGCTGGTTTAAAGTTTTTGGTAACGCTATTTATAATGCTTTATGAATGCGGCTATAAGGTATACATAGGACCCTATAACATTGAGCTTTTGCTTGTACAGTTGCTCCTAAGTAGACTAAGTACATTTTATAGAGCAAGATATATTGTATTATAATATCCAAAAAAGCTCGGAAAAAATTCTGGTTCCATTGGCTTAAGTTAAAGGTACAGACAGAAGGTGGGCCTATCCTGTGAAGTTACCATTTGGAGATAGTTTTAGTACACTACCAGTCAAACGTTTTAGTACACTACCAGCCAAACGTTTTAAATCACTACTAGCCAAACATTTTAAATCACTACCAGTCAAACGTTTTAGATACACTACCAGTCAAACGTTTTAGATACACTACCAGTCAAACGTTTTAGATACACTACCAGCCAAACGTTTTAGTACACTACCAGTCAAACGTTTTAGTACACTACCAGTCAATTGTTTTAGTACACTACTAGCCAAACGTTTTAAATCACTACTAGCCAAACATTTTAAATCACTACCAGACAAAGGTTTTAGTACACTCCCAGCCAAACGTTTTAGTACACTACCATCCAAACGTTTTAGTACACTACCAGTCAAATGTTTTAGTACACTACCATCCAAACGTTTTAGTACACTACCAGACATATGTTTTAAATCACTACTAGCCAAACGTTTTAAATCACTACCAGTCAAACGTTTTAGATACACTACCAGTCAAACGTTTTAGTACACTACCAGCCAAATGTTTTAGATCACTACCAGTCAAACGTTTTAGTACACTACCAGTCAAACATTTTAGTACACTACCAGCCAAACGTTTTAGTACACTACCAGCCAAACGTTTTAAATCACTACCAGCCAAACGTTTTAAATTATTAACAGTCAAACATTTTAGTACACTACCAGTCAAACATTTTAGTACACTACCAGCCAAACGTTTGTGTGTAGAGCCAGAGAGAGGGAGAGAGAGAGAGAGAAAGAGAGAGAGAGTTCTGATGAATTGATCTTTTAATGTATCATGAACCATAATATTATCAAGTAAAATTCTGTAGTTGAAAAATACATGTATATATGTTTCATAGGAAGTGTTACTGAGTTTTCTTTAGTAACACGTTTTAGTTTTTAGATAGTACAAATTTCTAAACTATTGTCGTAATATTAGGTGAACAACAACAGTGTACAGATGTGTTTGTAGAAGATCAGGAATCATTTGTTTTAAGCCAGCACAAATACAAAATAAAGTCTGCATACAGACAAAACAACATAAAATCAAGCCTTAATTTTCACCTTTCATTAACACTTCTTAGCAGATTGATATTTTGCCAGCGAAACGTCAAGTTTTATTGTTCAGGTGGAGAACAAAAGAGCGCAAATGTTGTCAGAGCAATGTTATACCGCTCAAATTTGTCAGAGGTGGCTTACATTTTAGCATGATCTCAAAGCAACGTGGGCTTAGTATATCAAAGAGCATCAAGAGAACGAATGGCAGCCTTCACAAACAAGCTGCCATGCTTTCCTTTATTCCAGATAAACAAGGCGACTGTGACTGTAGTTAAAAATGCTTCCTTTCACTCATCACAGAGCCGTGCTTGACTAACCAGAAGACTGGCAGGCAGCTTGACTGGCACACCTGTGTTTGAATGCTTTGTGTCTGAGAACGCTGCAATGGGTGTTTTCAAAAACTAATCTGAGATTCACAGGGATCTGACTAGCGTGTGTAACGAGGGACGTGTGAACTATAGTGGTTTCAGTAAACTCATACAACACTGTAACTTAACAGCTTTGAAATTGTGGCTACACAATCACTGGCTACAAATGTCATTCTAAAGCTCTTCTCAAAGTAGCTCTGCGTCACTTTGGTGGCGACCTTGACGTTCGCCTGGCATTTTAACACAGCCTTATCAAAAGATGATATAACTCAGCTGAAACTGATACATCTCAAACATCAATTTGCAATAGCATTTATAATGAATGCTTTGGTCTGCCTGTATGACATTGGGTAGGTCACTAAAACCTTACCTGGTCAAACTTACAAGCAATAGTTATAATAGTTACAACATAATTTCCATGGAACTTAATGATTACATGCAGCACCTTCCACCAATTAGCCAAAATAGCAGCTCATATTTTTAATACAGCGTTTAACCTAAAGATTTCGTTTAAGCAGAATGAATCATTTGTGAATGGCACATCACTGACATACAGCTCTTCCATTCATTGCCTTCTGAGAAATGCTGCATGCTGAATTATGTAGAAGGTCTGCGTGAGCTCAACACTGACATGATATAATGATATAATGTTACACATGGATAATCTGGAGGCATGAATGTAGGCATCAGTTTCACAACATCACTAACGAGCACATGTATGTTCGCCCACACATTCTAAACCTGTGCTCACACTGCAACACTGTGTTTCTCTGTTTCCATGATCATCATGGCTATCTTTAACTGTCTCTTGAAATGTGAGGGCTGGGAACCTGAGATGTAAACTGTTGTAACTGTTGCTCTCTCAGCTCGTCTTTAAACATATTTGTTATTGTTATTTTGTCCTCTGATTATGTAGAAATAAGGAATAATAATTGATATAAAACAATACTAACCTTAAGTAAGAAAGGGAAACAGTTAAAGGGAAATAAGGTCCAGAACTCAACAAAATGTGTTTTATTTGGATCCTTTATTTGGATTATCTGGATCCTGATACTCAGAACATGCAACCAATTGGGAAGACTAAATAAAAGAGAGACTGAGCGAGAGAGAGAGAGAGAGAGAGAGAGAGAGAAATAGAGAAAAGGAGAAAAACTGAGAAAAGGAGAAAAGGAGAAAAACAAGGGAGCAATAGTGAGAGAAGAAAGAAAGAAAGAAAGAAAGAAAGAAATACACTGTAAACGTGATTGAGCGAGAGACAGAGCGTGATAAACTGCAGAAAAGGAGAAAAACAAGAAAGGGACATAGCAACAGTGAGAGAAGAAAGAAAGAAGGAAAGAAAGACACTGTAAACGTGATTGAGCGAGAGACAGAGTGAGAAACTGCAGAAAAGGAGAAAAACAAGAAAGGGACATAGCAACAGTGAGAGAAGAAAGAAAGAAAGAAAGAAAGAGAGAAAGAAAGAAAGAAAGAAAGAAAGACACTGTAAAAGTGATTGAGCGAGAGACAGAGAGTGAGAAACTGAAGAAAAGGAGAAAAACAAGAAAGGGACATAGCAACAGTGAGAGACGAAAGAAAGAAAGAAAGACACTGTAAAAGTGATTGAGCGAGAGACAGAGAGTGAGAAACTGCAGAAAAGGAGAAAAACAAGAAGGGGAAAAAGCAACAGTGAGAGACGAAACTGAAAAAAGGAAAAATAAAAAAGAAAAGACACTAAAAGTGATTGAGAGAGAGATAGAGAGGGGGGGACTGCTAGGGACAGTTAAATTGAGAAAAGGAGAAAACAAGAAAGGGAAAAAGTGACAGTGAAAGAAAGAAAGAAAGAAAGAAAGAAAGAAAGAAAGAAAGAAAGAAAGAAAGAAAGAAAGAAAGAAAGAAGGAACAACACTAAAAGTGACTGAGAGAGACAGGGAAGTAAAGAGAAAGAAAGAAGAAAGAGAGGCACTGACAGAGTAAGAGAAAGACAACGCTATAGAAATAGAAAGAAGTAAGAGAGAAATAGAGACCATAAGAATAAAACAGAGAAGGGAAAATATGTGGAAAGAGTGAAAGAATAGAAAAGAGGGAGCAAAAGAGAAAGAGGCAGTGAGAGGGAGAGTGTGAAACAGATATAGAGACAGAAAGAGAAAGTGAGATGCAGAGAGAGAAAAAGAGAGGCAAAGAAAGAGAGAGAGAGAGGAGTGAGAGAGAGGCAGGCAGCTCTTCCTGTGCTGCCCAAAGATGGCAGTGTCTCCCTGCAGGGGGATCGAGAGAGCAGGTCATGAAAACAGGACGTTTATCCTCCATTAGAGAGCTGCTCCTGACAAAGTGCAGCTAGCGCAACAGCAGAATACTAATACCACTGCCTCTCTCTCTCTCTCTCTCTCTCTCTCTCTCACTATAGCACACAATTGCGTTCATTTCACTGAGGTGAAAACAAGCGTCTCCGACAAACAGCCAATAAACACTGTGCCGCTATTTATCACCCTCTTTCTTTTACAGTCTTATTTTCTGCATCGGTAGGAAGTCACACGCATACACACACACACATACACCCACCTACACACATACACACTCACACACACTTACAAATTTCACTCTGGCATGTTCATACTTTCGCGCATGCTATTCCATCAACCACCTCATTCCATATGCGTTCTCCATATTGCGCTTTCGTTTCTGGGGGCATTTGATGATTTGCATGTAAGCACCTGGAAGATATGACTTGATTCATTTTGCATGAGCTGTCAGTTTGCACATAACCAACTCTGATCATCATCTGGGACATTTTGCCTCATTTCTTTAACCTTCTGACCTTCGCTCCGTACATCACTCAATACAGATCAGCCTAATACGGCTACTCACTGTCACCACAGCTAGGAGTAGATATCTTCAGGAAAGCTGCAGAGGGGGCAACACTGATGGAAGAAAACTGCATGGGATGGAATGTATCTTTATGACATACATCTGTATTGACAAGAGGTCACCAAGGATTTGCCTCAAATAAGACTTGATTTTGTGTCTCTTCCAGACGGGTGGAAAAGCTAGCAGCTCTTATTCAAGGCAGATGTTGGTCCACATCTGTAGAGCCTTAATTCTTACATATGACTGGTATTCTTATTTGAAAAGCCAATAATTCTCTGTATGAATACCTCCATAGTAAATAGTCAAGCTGGACTAGAACATTGGTCCAAACGAATATCGAGCAGTAAAGTGATAATGACTGGTGGAGTGATGCAGTGTAGTGTGTGCCAACACTACAATAGTGCAGATCAAAAGCTCTGGCACTCAACAGTGGGATTCTGCAGTCTGTGTATGTGTGATTTACATTGCGCGGTGCTGTGCAAAGAGCCTGTTTCTATTCCGCAGCTTGATTTTCATTCTCCGCTTCCCACAACTCCGCCGCCTGACGCGTGTGTTCCCTGCTAGACGCCAATCAGTCGGCCGCTAATGTACAGCAAGGTCTCGATCACCCGCGCAGTTGTGATGTTTACGTATTCGGCTGGCTTATTGCTTTTCCTGCTTTTTTATCACTGCGCCAGCTGTTTTTATTGTTTCATCTTTCATTGCGATGAGACTCTGGACTCCTTTCCAGCATGCATCTTGAAAGATACAAAGTCTAATCACATACATAAAACATATTTTCACTAAGCGCTGCATTACAGCCGTTTCCAAACGGGCTCCAGAACAATGAGAAAGTACTTATGAGCCTTTTTAGGGCCTTTCTTAAAACACAACTGCAGTGGAAATGCGTTGGTGGAGAATAAGAGTTAGTAGTATTGCAGAGATATATTAGCTTTAGCATTACTTCAGATACAATGCAGTGTAAATGTTGGTGTTGGGAAAGAAGAGTCAGTAGAATCAGAGTCAGTAGAATTTTGGAATGTTTTGAACTAAAAACCTATTGCTCCTTTAACTGACTGAATATTATTATTATTTAATTTAAAATAATTCAGTGTTTAATTATGCTGTACAAAATCATCATTATTATTCAGTGTTGTTTTCGTAATGGTCAAACTAATACCAGTACAACAGTTCTCAAACTGCCCACTGTGTCTACAAACTGTTGGACATATAGTGTATTCTTTTTTTCAGATATGGCCAAAGCAAATTTAATCAAATGGCAAACTTGAAGAAATGTTTTATGAGTTGCTAATGTTGATACAAAACTGCACTGTACATGTTCTGGTGGAGAAGGGAATCTGCACTATTGAGGTGGTATATTACCATGTATAAGCCTTGCTTCATATACAAATGCAGTGTTAATGTGCTAACAGAAAAGGCAGTGGATAGTACTGAAGAAATATGTTAGAAATCATTTCAAAACAAATGCAAAGTAAATTCTGGTAGAAAAAGGAGTCAGTAATACTCCTATAATATATAATATATTGGCATTTACGTTACTTCGGATACAAATTTTCTGGGGGAAAATGGTTGATAATATATTAGCATCATATTTGCATTTTGCCCTATTAAAAACTGCACTGTCCATTTTCTGATGGAAAAGTTAATTTTACTATTGAAGCATTATATTACCATTAGCCTTACTTCATATACAAATGCTGTGTAAATTAGAAAATTGGAAAAAGTAACTGATAGTATTGAAGAAATATATTAGCATTAACTTCACCTTAAATCAATCGAGTGGACTGTGAATTTGCTGGTGCAGACATAGAGACTAAATATAGGAAACATTTTAGCAATACCATAATTTCAAAACAAATGCAATAACAATTCAGGTGGAATCAGTAATACTAAAGTAATATATCAGCATTTGAGCTACTTGAGATACAAATACATTACAAGCAAATGTTCTGGTGGAAAAGGAATTTGCTGTTGCAGACTTAGGGAGTCTGTAGTAAATATAAGAAAAACATTATCAAATCCATCGAAGTCAAAGGTACTGAAGAAATATATTAGCAAGAGTGCTACTTCAGACAGGAAAACAGTGTAAATGTTGTGTGCCTTTCTTGGTCAAAGGGAATGATTAGTATTAAATAAATACATTATCATTCTAATTACTTCAGACAAAATGCAATGAATTTTTTTGTCAGTAATATACAAGAAATATATTAGCATTAGCATTACTTCTGATACAACTGCAGTGTAAATTTACTGGGAGAAGTTGATGATACTAAAGAAATATATTAGCATTAGGGCTACTTTAGATGCAAATGCAGTGTAAATTTACTGAAGTTGATGGTACTAAAGAAATGTATTAGTATTAGCATTTCTTCAGATACAAATGAAGTGTACATTTACTGGTGGAAGCTGAGGGTAATTAAGAAACATATTAGCATTAGCACTACTTTAGAAACAAATACAGTGTAAATTTGTTGATGAAAAAGGAGCCAGTAGTATTGAATAAATATGTTACCATTAGTGCAGATATAAAAGCAGTGTACATTTAAAAATGAATAGAAAAATTACATATATATTAGTGTTAATTAATGCAGCATACATTTCCTGGTGAAAAGGGAGTTGTAGAAATACATTATATTAGGATTAGTGTTACTTTAAATAGGCCTACAAATACATTGTAAATTTGCTAGTGAAAAGGAATCAATAGTATTAAAGTAATTTGCTGGCATTAGATACAAAAACTGTGTAAATTTGTTGATGGAAAATAAAATCAATTGAAGAAAATAGATAAGTGTTAGTGTTACTTCATGCAGAGCACATTGGTGAAAAGGGAGTCAATAGTATTGAAGAAACATATCAGCATTGCTGTTGCTTCAAATAGGCCTACAAATACACTGTAATACACTTTGCGGGTTGAAAAGAATTGCTAGTATTGTGGAGATGGGGAACTGGTAGTATAGAGAAAACATTAGCATTTGCATTATTTGAAAACAAATACTGTGTAAATTCTAGTGGAACACGCAGTCAGTAATATTAAAGTAATATATCATCCGTTGTGTTACTTCAAACCCAAATGCAGTCTGTATCCTGCTTTAAAAGGTGTTCTGTAGTATGTAAGGGATACTTTAGTGTTAGCTTGCAAATTAGAAGACTTTACTCAAGCTGGCTTTTAAGGCTTTCCTCATTTCCTTCATTTTCTTTCTCTTTCCCCTCAACCTCTCTCCTCATCACGCTCCTCTGATGCACAACTAAACCAAACAGACCTGGCCTTTACTGTGGAAAAGAAGAGAGGCGCCCTAAGCTCCAGGACTCGCTGTCGAGCCTGAGCCGCCAATCTCTGGGCTGCAGGAGCGCGTGTTGCTGGAGAGGGCTGTGTGTGCACGTCTTCACTTGAATTCCCCGCAGCCTGCGGTGTTCTCTAGGCTTAGAATAATGAACCGAGCCTCGAGAGAGGGAGATGGGGAAATTGGTCCCAGTTGTGCGCTCCACCTCTGTCAGGTTGAGACCAGGATAGGCTTGTTCTAATGAAAAATGGCCTGCAAGCATGCTGTCCTCTATTTGTATGTGTGTTTGAAGAAGGGTGGGGATCAAGGCCTTATTCCAGTGTGCTGCCTATATGTGTTCTTGGTCAATGAGCAGAGCTGGATTAATATTGCCTTTAATGGTCCTAGCAAGCCAGGTACTTTATCAAAGCAGCTGGTAGCCTACTTCGCACTCAACGCGCTCAACCCCTGTCCGCACCAGACTAACTTAATTCACATTCATTTAGCCACTCACCTTAGGAATAATATATGGTCAAAAACAAAGAAGTACCATCATCATGCAAGTGGGCGGCTGAACACAGTGCGGTCGAAATTAGCGTATGAATAACTAATGCGCTGTTAAATCTCGTAGCCATTTCATCTATTTATTTGCTGAGCTGGACGTGAAATATTTATGTCTTTGCTGATGAAATATAAATGGGCCAACTTAATATTCATCAGAGTATATAACCTACTCATCCAGCCTCACTGTTATTGAAAAGCTACTTTTATTGTGTGAGAACCTGACAAGTTACTGCACTAGTTTTAAAGGTGATGCTGTTAGTGTATTTAGAGTTAACAGCTAATTCTGAAGTGTGTAGTCATATAAGGTGGGATCAGTACTTGGTATATGAATGTAACATTCATAGCACTTTTGCAGACAAAATTAAACAAAGTCCTGGGCCAAAGAATAAAGAATATTCTTTACTGTAACTAAATATCAATCCGTTAATATTAGTAGTTGAGGAATATGCTTGGACTAACATGGACTAAAACAAGGAAGAGTCAAATTGAGCCTTGCTGTTTCAGTGATTGGTATTCTAATGTGTTCAGGCAAAGATTTTCCCTGGTTCAAGGAAATGAAGTGGTGGAAATTAGACCTTCCATGAACCGTAAGTATTGCACAGCCTTCAGGATGTCTACACCAAGTCTGTGTATCAAGTCTGTTGCTGATAACTAATATATCAGTACCTCAATGGAAAAGAGATTGCTATCATAGATATTCACGCATCTAGATTGCCTGTGTTTTCTGTTTTCTTTGACTTTTTTACTTTCTACCATTCAATCATTTGTAATATGATGCATTATTTATACTGCTGTTTTTTAGCATCTATGCTTTGAAGCTCTGAATATCTCATATAACCTTAGCATCAAGCTAAGCTTAGCACTGCAGAGACACTGACGTTGTGGAAGGGTGCAAAAGTAGCAGTGTAGCTGGCATGTTAAACACCTCAGTGTCACTGCTGGAAAATGATACTATCATTTTTTTTTCCAAGCCAGTTCCATCCATTTACGCCAGCTGTCCAATGCCGGTGCAGACAACTCTATCGATTTTAATGGGAGCGGTCCAGTTTTGTCATGGACAAGGAGTTAACCTTGCTAGCAATTGAGGCCTATGAAAAAAGAATATGTTCAAGTGGTCTGGCAAGGTTTTCATTTTTCTGACAGTTTTTGCTTTGTGGCGCTAATTCATCTCTCACCCTAAACCACTTCATATTAGTAACTTAACAGAGGTCAGTACATTGTAATAGCTATCACATCTCTTTGGTTCGCTAGCAGAGGCTTTTGTGTTTGGGGTCTCTGGTGTTAAGCATCGCTCTGGTCAGGATTCCATCTCTGTGCACCTGGAGGATCTCATATCATTTTGTGCCATCATAAATATTGATTCAAGTGTGTTCCCGCCTGGCCTCTATTATAGGCAGCTCCATTGAGGAGTGGTCTGCAGCGAGTTGTGCCTACTTTTCAAAAGAACTCATTTGAGCTTTAATTGCCGGACTCGCACCATTGAGGGCAGAGCCGCAGTGGAATGTAAATGCGCTATTAATATGTTTGTCGGCATGCCTTTATTACTCACCGTGCTGGATGTTTTATTCATGGGGTGGCTCCGCCTTCTCCATATAATCAGGTGACACTGTGGCCCGCTCTGTGGAGAACAAAAGAGAATTAGTAGTGGGAGTGTTCTGATTGGCATACTGCCATACTAGCTAGTGTAACGACCCATTTTATCACCAGGCTAGCAAAACTAGCTAGCTTTTCTTCTTTCCATTTCCTTCGCTCGCTTTAAGACAAGGGTTTGTGTTGCTGCTGAGTAAAGCCAATATTGTGGCATTGACATGGAACAAAACACAGGAAACATGGTGTTTTAAGTACATGTTCTTTTACAGCAACAGGGCAAACCCACCACCAGTGCTGGCTAAAATGGCCAAGAGAGCAGGCAGGTCACGTCTAGCCATACGTTCGCCATTTATGGTAGACAGTGACACAACTACCCCACAGCACAGAAGAGCACAAATAACACATATGCTCATCTTTAACTGAACCACAGCAACGTATTTGCAACAAAAGTCTGTCCTACTGCAAACATGGTGCTTCCCAAGAGCCTCCTTACATAACTGCTCTGTATGGCCACATGGCTACTTGAGTGAGTAGAGGGTCACTACACATCTCTCCTTTCAGTGTGAGCAGTACCGGCCACCTCATGAAGTGCAAACAGAGTCACTGGGTCGCTGGGGTTTTGGAATGCCCACCATCAGTTGTGGGCTGGAAGTTAGTGAACCAGTCTTGTGACAGGAAGGTCACCGGTTTGATCCTCTGAACCGACAGAACATGACAAAAGTGCCCTTGAGCAAGACACCTAACCCCCAGCTGCCTCTGGGTCCTGTGGATGGGGCTGCCCATGTCTCTGGGCAAGTGTGTGTGTGTGTGTGGGGGGGGGGGGGGGGGGGGGGGGGGGGGGGGGGGGTTCATTGCACCCACAGTGAAATGTGTTAAACGCGGAGGTCAAACTCGAAGCGCGGATGGCAAATAAAAAAAAAACTTCTAACTTTTAATGAACATGTCATTTCTCGGCTACATGCACCTCCAGCCCTTCTTTGAGGTTGCATCCATTCCCTTGGGCTCCAGAGCAAAGAGATGGAGTGCTGTGTCCTCCTCCCTAGTGTGGAACTCACATTTCTCGCCCAACTGCACACACCTATACTAATTTGTCTTTGTGGGGGGGACTAGTACCTCATTACACCCCACAAAATAAACAGAACTTTTAATTTACGTGTTCAAATATGTGCTGTTTACTTTTCTGTAATTAAGTATGTTTAAAGGCTAAGCACCACTTATGGACGCCCTGGTGATTTCACATTGTTTTAGATAATGAAAATACATAAACATGACTTAAAATGAAGTTTGCTGCTTAATTTGCTTTAAAACAGACAATTTTAATTTAATTGACGGAAAAACCAGAGTTCACTTCAGAAATTCTTGAACGCTAACATTATTTATGACACCAGCCTAGCAACCAGCTAAACTCAAATGTATAGGTACAGTTATTGTTGTAAAATATAATCAAAGTCGAATTCTCACTCATACTAACTATAAATCTTAATTCAACTACGTTAGCTTAGTATAACTTGAGCCACCAAACTTTGCAAGTAAAGCTAATGTTAGTTAACATCTAAAACAGGCAAAGAATCTGTGCTTACCTGGTTTACCTCCACATACACGGAGGCTCTTGTACACGTCTCGCTGGTTTCCTTACACGCCCATATTGTTGGAACAGCGTCAGTCTTAAGATCCAGTCGTTGTGTAAGCCTACATCCCATAGTTGTGATAATGTTCACATTATATTTTCGCTACAGATGTAAAGTGAGAGGATGGTCCTTTCCTATGTTCCCGTTTAAAGTTAACAGATTTAGTCCACTTTCTGGATATTTTGGGGTCTTTGGGCCATTTGTGCACAGGGGTTCCACTGTACTGTATTTAAAGCCGTATTTCTTGACTTTGTAAACAATAAAATGTTTTCTGACTGTTAAGTTAGGAACTCGAAGTTTGCTATATTTATGTATTTGACTTTTTCATATTAGCTGGTGCTTAGCCTTTAAAAGAGTAATACACAATGTTTACGACCCAACACACCCCAAAATGTTTGTCTTTATGTTACTTTCATAACGTACACTCTCCCAAGACATCCATCCATCCATTATCTGCCGCTTAATCCCGCTAGTCGGGGTCACGGGGGGGCTGGAGCCAATCCCAGCATCAACGGGCGAAGGCGGGGTACACCATGGACAGTTCGCCAGTCCATCGCATGGCCAACATTCACTCACGCACGCACTCAAACCTATGGGCAATTTAGAATCGCTCAACCTATCATGCATGTGTTTGGACTGTGCGAGGAAACCGGAGTACCTGGAGAAAATCCACTCAAGCACAGGGAGAACATGCACACTCCACACCGAACGGCACGGACCGGGAATCCAACCCGGATCGTCTTGCTGTGAGGTGACAGTGCTTCTCCCAAGACAAAGAGACACAAATTACTTTATAGGTCTGGTTAAACTGGTTAAAATTTACTTCCATCAGGTTAAAAAAAAAACTGGTTAAAATTTACTTCCATCAGGTTATTTATTCAATTAGGTAATTCAATTATACTGCTCTACAATATTGTGGAGAGGTGATCATCATGTATAAGCAGTCAGCATATAGTTCAAATAGCATTGGCATACTTTTTTATACGACTAAGCACAGAATCATTTCTCCTTTGTGGCTTAATACTTTTTTAACTCTCAGTAAAGTTTATTTGGGCTAAATTCTTCCAAATTTACCACTTTTGAGCAAAATCTTGACAAAATAGAACTAGGTTGGTTGGCAAAGTTTTCGCTCACAGCCATGTATCCAAAGCATACCGTACATTAGGATAACCCAACTAGCGTCAAATGAAAGCTTAAAAATCTGAGCAAAAAATTCAGATATTTCAATATGAGAAAATATGCATTCATGGCTAAATTCATTTTGAGCACTTGTTACAGAGTCTCCCCTCGGCAGCATGTGATTAGACAGCACATGCTCTGCAGTGGCTCACACTAGTTCCAGCTCAACTTCCTCCCTCTCATAACCATATACACCTACAGCGTATTCCTGGATTCATAAGGTCACTCATATACATACATCACAAAATGCAATGTGGCCGTTCCAGGAAGTTGTAAATGGACATAGCTGCTCTGAAATCAGGTAACTGCAAAATGAATTACATTTGTCGAAGTGCTGCTGCACTCAGTTCAACCTTAAAGCCACACTAGCTTTCTCAGCTGGCCTTGAGGCTGGTTTGCTAACTTTGTCTATTTAAAATCTTCCAAAAGCAAAATCTGGATAAAACAGTAACCCAGCTGAACAAACCACTCAGCATTGGCTTTCAGGCTCCTGTGTGGAGACACACTGCTTATTATTTAAAACTGAACCAGCTTATATTATCACTTAAGAGGGCAATGAAAAAGAAAATGGAGGAAAACAGGCGTGTTTGGAGAGCACACAGCCTTTACCACACAGCTCAATCTAAAACTGACATTTCAGAAGTTTATTGGTGGACTTGATTTTTAAAAGGTGCCTCTCTTTAGTAAAATATAAACATACGTGCTGAAAAGCTACTAGCAATGGTTGTTTGTGACGGTCTGATGGCTTAGTGGCTGACGTTGGCAGGTTAGTCTACCGTACTTTATACTACTGATAAAAAATTAGCATGCATTATTCAGTGTATACAGGTGCAGTATACAATATGTTGTTTTGACCACAACCATGTCATCATTGCTCAAAAAACAACCCATATATCTCAGTTTGAACACGACAGCTGTTTTTTATATCCTGTGGAAATTTCATAATGAATGGATCAAAAGAAAGGCTCCAACATGACTTGGGATAAAACCTCCTTATATTACCTTTTTTTCATTAAAAAAAACACTAGTTTGTCTTTGGACAGTGATTATATACTCCATTCTTTGGGCTTGCTGGTTGCCTCTGTTTATCTTTTTGAGTTTGGATCTGGGTTTCTTGTATTAGTGGTTTCTTGTGCTTGAGCCCTGCTTGTTTCGCTTATTACTGTTCTATAGATTTGCCTTTGATGTTCCTGTTATCTGGTGTTTTGACCCCTGCATGTCTTGCCTGATTCTGAGAGCTGGATTTAGCCTAATTAAGCAAATCTGCACGTTCAGCCTCAACCCTTTCTTCACAGCGCAGCACTCAATGGCTATAGTTTTAAAGAATGAATCTACAAATACAAATGCTCAGAGCCTTTCATTAAACAGGCTTGGGTTTATTGAATGTTAAGATGTTTTTTATTACTTTATGGTTAAAATGCATTGATAACACTTGCCTTTGAGAATCCACTGTAGTTGTTTCATGGGTGCTCAGTTTAACATTCAGACAAATATTGATTAAATATCAACTCAAATATATAACTCTGACTCTAAATCCTAACCTTAACTTTTAGTATTTCAGAACTGTTTTCAATTTAATAGAGGTAAAACAAAGTTTACTGACCACTGCTTTCTGTTTTCATTAGCGTTTCACATACTGTGGTAACTTTTTTGGAATTGTGGTTTGTAGTTAGAACACAAGAACTATTTGGATCTGTTTGTCTCATGCGTGAATAAAGTGCCTTACTAGAGTTTTGGCCCTCATGGCTAATAATCCAGTGTTTTTTTTAACAAAGCGTCTATGAGTCAATGGTTTGGGCACACACCAGCAGGGTTAGTCGAGGACGCTATCAGGTTCCAGGTTTTTTAATAGCTGAATAGCTGCTACAGTGATGTGAGCAACGGCTAGACTGTCCAATCAGCTCATGAGAACTACTAACTAGTTGTAATGCAGGAGAAAAATTATTAGATAGAGTGTTTATCACGTACTTTAAAGCTGCTTGACTGTGATGGGGTGCTAAATCTCGACATCGCTGAATCTGTCCCACATCTGACTGATTAAATTGCCTCGCTAGAGCTTTGGCCCCCTCGGTTGATAATCCAGCACCATTTTTAACACAGGGCCTATGAGTCAGTAATCTGGGCATGCACAAGCTGGGTTTAGAGCGTGGGACAGAAGAGTGGGAGAAAATGTTTCTAAAAATAAAAAGGATTGGTTGACCTCACATCCTTGTATAGGCCTGTATGAGGGAAAGCTGATTGTTCTTTAAATAGTTTAGTCACGTTGTTTGTTGGCTTGCTTTAGTCTGGCCATGTCTGAATAGGCACTCATCGTCTATACTGAAGTTTACATTAAATAGATTTGGGAGAACTGAGCTGTGCCTAAAAACTCCCTCCTCCTAGTCAAGCTGCCGTCTACACTACTGCTCAAAAGTTTGGGATCACAGTGAAATGTTCTTGTTTTCAATGGAGTATCTTCCTTCCTTAACACACCAATGGACTGATGGGTCTCTAAAGAAAGTTGTTTCTTTCTTGTCATTTTGAGTCGGTCAGCAAGCCATCAACTGCTGATGCTTCAGATACTAAACTAACTTAGAATGTTGTTCTCCCTTTTATGCTCACTTATTAGTAGAATGTTTTTCAGCTGTGCATCACAATTGAGCAAGAGTGTCCTAACAACCAATTAGCCCAAAAACATCCGTAACTTGGATTGGCGGCCGTACCAGGAGATTTAGACAGAGGACTGAGAATTGCTGATAATAGGACTATATGCAAAATAAGCCTCTATACAAAAATAGACTTTAATACAAACATTTTTATTCTTTAAAAATCATCTGATACACTTAAATTAGTGTGAAATGGACAATATTATTTGTGAATTGCATGAAAATTGCATGAAAGAAAATTCTAAAGTGATCCTAAACTTTTGAGCGGTAGTGTATGTAGGTGAATTGAGATGAGTGGAGGCGGCGAGATGCCATCATTAATAATGTTTATCAAAGATTTTAGTCCTGTCTGTATCACCATACCAATGATTTTACTGAACAATGAGCACAAGCCAAGGATAGCTAATAAACAAAATACACTGACCGGTCACTTCATTAAGTTGTTTCTATACTTGTTCATTTGATCAGTGCCACTTCCCACACATGCACTTTATAGTTTGAAATTCCCAACTGTAGTCTACCTGTTTCTCTGCATACTTTGTTAGCCCCTTTCACCCTGCTCTTGAGTGATCAGAACCCCCATAGGCCCACTATAAAGCAGGTGTTATTGGAATTGCAGATCATTAACATGTACTGGATCAAACACAGCAGTGCCACTGGAGTGTTTAAACACCTCAGTGTCCACCAACCAAACCTCTTCAGCCAACAATATCCTGTGGTCAGCATCCTTTGACCACTAGTGAAGGACTAGGGAACAACAGAGAACTGTGCAGCAACAGATGAGCTAGCATCTCTGACTTTAACTCTACAAAGTGGACCAACAAAGTAGAGGTGTCAAATAAAGTGGACAGTGAGTGGACACCGTGTTTACCAACACTCCAGCAGCACTGCTGTGTCTGATTCACTCATACCAGCACAACACACACTAAAACAACACCACCACATCAGTGTCAATGCAGTGCTGTGAAAGACCCACCACCACCCACATGATACTTGCTTTGTGATGGTCGTGTGGGGGGTCTTGATCATTGATGAACAGGGTAAAAGTGGGCGAACAAAGCATACGGAGAAACAGATGAACTACAGTCTGTAATTGTAGAACTTCTAAGTGTTTCTATATGGTAGGTGGAGTCGAAGGAATCGGCCAACAGTGGCTTATCAGTAGGTTTAGTTGGGCATATCACCTTGGCCAGGTGTAGGGCTACTGTCACAATCATATTTTACTTTACACTTATAAAAGACATGCATATTAAATAGCGCACTAAATTACACCAGTACTGTACTTCATCATTGTTTATATTGAATAGATATTCAATTTGTAACAAGCTGTTCTTACTGTTCAGCTTCAGGCCTTTTTGTGATGAATGAGTCTATTTCAGTATTTAAAATAACATGCATAACTTTGAACCCAAACTAATTATGTATTTAGGGAGAATTTGTAAATATGAATTATTAATAGACCCCTGCTTTTACTTGAGAAATATTGCACAAATGCTATCTCAAATTTTAAGCACAAGGGGAATTATACTGTTCAGTTCCAGGCAAAAAATCAGATACAGAATCAGAATTGTTTCATTTATTTATTATATGTTACACATATTAGTGAGTGCTCACATGTATGACAGGAGATAGTAAACAGAGCAGATATCTGCACAGAATATTAACAGATTTCCAAAACTGAATAAGGCACTAACTAAGAAGAGATTCCATAATAAAATAAGAATACATGGAACATGAGAGCAGATCCAGTCTGAAAGAGATAGATGAATTTGAATGAAGAGCAGGGTTGTAGAGGGTATATTACATGAAATAAATGAAACATTGTTAATGTAGCCATGTTGGGCATGTTTAGCTGCATGGCTGGGATACACAGCAGAGAGGCATAATGTGCTAACTGAGCCATTTTTCGGTGCAACATCTAGACTTATGTCAATAGGACAGATTTTTTTTAAAAATGCACCATTATGTGATGAATTGAATGAACTAATTTCTAATGATGTCATGAATAAAACCAAAGGAGAGTGACATGCCCCTTCCAATGAGCCCTAAATCACATTGCTGGCCTTCAAGAAACCAGAGATACAGACCTCATAATCAAGCAAATTTGGCCTGGTTTTAGGCAGCCTTGCCAGGCTACTTGCCCACAGAGGTGATCCGGAGAGCCAAAGATATTTAGGGTGGCGTAACCTCGCAAAAATAAGAATAACCACCTTCTACCTTTGATTATAGGGCATTATGCCCCCTCTCCCCAGACACATGACTTGTTATTGCAGTCTTTGGGAAACTAGAGATAACTTTGTTCAGTATCTGGTCTCTGGAGCCCAGACTCCACTGCCAAACTCCACAAGTCAGTATGAAGCCTAAATTGCATTGCTAACCTTTACTCTAAAATTATCAGCTTTCTCACCTGTTGGATTCTCTGAGGCATCTATGTTGGCAGTGTCTTAATCAAGTGATCAACAACTAGTTGACATCAAGCTTCAAACATCATTACCAAGCTGTAAAGTTGACAGGCTCACTAGTCTATGCAACCTCTAGAGTAGGCACTCCCATGTCTCTATATACTGAGATCTCTTATCCCGTGTGAATGAGGAATCCTGTGGAAAAATGAAAACTAATCCCACCCCAACAGGACTAAAGCCATCTTCTCCAGCTCTTCTGTGATTTGTCTCCATCTGTCTGTTGAACAACATTAGAACTTTTCCATTCATTCCTACCACTCCAGCAGCCTTTTACTCTGGACAAACTCCCACCTGCTCCTGGTCACTGCTGTGCTTCCCCAAACTTGGAGCATGATTCAACTATAGCATTGCCAGGCGTGCCACAGCAGTGTGCGGTTGCAGTGCCAATCCTGCAGAAAGTTTAGCAGCAACTGCCATTAAAATCTGAAGTTTTTGGGGATCTGGCCTTGTAGTGCAGAGCAGAGAACTCCAGCCCAAGTTCTCCGAGTTCTCCAATTTCTCTCCCTCTCTCTCTTTTTCTCTCCAGTTTTCTATTCACTCCTTCCAACACAAATGAGCGGCTGAATGCGTGGTCTGCGTTCACAAGCAGATGGATGCAACTCAACGTGCACGAACGTGTCTGCATACACTGAAAGGTTTCTTATCAAATAAGTGGCATGTCGTTAATTGAGGAAGACCTAGATCCCACTCTTGCTAATTCATACCAAGTAACCGCGGTGAAAATAAGTAAACAGATCAAAAACATCAAACGTCAAAACGAAGCGTGCTGGAACACAAGCATTGAAAAGGGATTTATTTTGCCGAGAGATGTTCTCTCATTTAAGAGACATTGATTCCCGTGCAGCTAGCAGCCAGGTTACTATCTTGACACATTGAGGACAGGATGAAAGCATGCACCTAGGCAACTAGGCAGCACCAGAAAAAAAAAATCCACATTTTTATGTACCAGCCACTTACATGCAAGACAAGATTTCTAAGACAGAGGACTGGATCGTGCTAGCTAGATAGGACTGTACATTGTAATAGGATTCTAAAACCCAGCTTATTATTCTGCACCCAGCTGAAGCACACTCACCTACGAACGGCACCTTGCGAATGAGAAAGGCAGTTGGAAAGTTGAAGCTCGGCTTGCTGTGCCGAATATCAGATTGGTGCCCGGCCCTCGAAGGCCAGCGCCCCAGCACGGCAACACACAACCCAACGTTCAGGCTGTTCCACTTCACCAGCGGACCTGCGCTTCAATAGAAGGGATGAGCAAATTAAGATGCATGGTTTGACTGTCAACACCATAATCCTTTAATAAAGAGCAGGGCTTTGCTGAGATTAGCGGAGGCAGGAAGGAGAGGCTAATGGCGCTGCATTCTTAGACCTTCAATGTCGTCGAGGCGTACAGTATACTGTTCTCCTCAGTGCAGGCATAAACAACAAATAGGAATATAAACCATGTATAAATAGGAACAAAATAAACAGAACTGTGCACTATGGTGTTGACAATGGCTATGCGTTCTTGGAGTTCGTTGTTCTACAATGCAAATAAGAAAGCAGTGTGTTGTGCATGCAGCATGCACGCCTGCATGCCAGCACGTGAATTACTCATCAGTCCCTCTGTGCCATAAATCTATCACGCCGAAGAGAGTCTGTCTCCATCGCATGGAAGAAAAAGAAAGAAGACTTTCACACACCAAGGACACATATGAAGATTGATCAGTCCATTTGACAGAAACTCATTCTGTTTTTTTTCTTTTATGCTCCCATTTTCTTTCTCCTCTGCATTGACTGCGAGCAGTTTTGGCAAGGTTAGCCTGGGGCATAGCATTAAGGTGGTTCTGCTATAACATATCTTTATAACCGTATCCATGATGGGGTCGTTGTGTATGTATAGCAGCCTGTCTGCAAAAAAGAAGAATATTTTGATTGATTAATTGGATTAACTCTTTGATGCACAAGCTGAGCAAACCCCTGCACAGCATGGGTCAGACCTGTATTTATTTTCTATGTTATTATATATATTGCTGAGTATCGCTCTATTGAAATCAATTAATTTAATTATTTAATGATCCACATATTCATTAAAAGTCTTGTTTTATATCTCTGTTTTCATTTTTATTTATTTACTTTATAAACAAAAATCAAAAGTCTTTGTTAACATGTTCCTGATTGCAAATGTTTACAAATGTAAATAGTCCCTATCGAATTTTACAGCGAATACATAAGGGTTCATTCTGACCCATGTTGTGTGCTAGATGGGCAGTGATACAAATGATTTTAATTAAGAAAGTAAAAAAAAAAAACCTGAAACAAGTAAATTGAGGAATTCATAGAAGCTTGAGTGATGAAATTAATTTATTTTTACATATTATAATTAATTTATTGCAAAAATTACGTGAAAATAAAATAGGGTCAGGTCACTTTTGAACCAGGTTATGCATTAAAGGGTTAAATGTGACCTGTAAAGGGAAAAAACTGCAACAATGCACTGTCTGGACAAACTGAGCCACAGTTCACCAAAAGCTAAATTACCAGCACATAAGATATACTTAGTTTAAGCTTATCCATAATTCCCAGCTATAAATAGATGATATAATAGCTCTTCAGGCGGCAGCATCATTTAACCAGTGTAACATATTAACATGCTAGTGCACTGGACGAGCTCTGTGTGAACAGGTTTCCAAGACATACAGTTAGATTGTATTTATTTTCACATAAAAACTGTATTTACAAAATGAGTAGTACTGTAAGCTAATTAACCAGTGGTATATGCTTAGTTAGCTAGCTAATGTATGTAAAGCTGTGATGGGCTTCTGGATGCTCTGTTGTTTTTTGAAGTAGTTACTAAATACTTCTAATTAACAATAGTAATGTAGCGTGATGAGCTTCGGTGACGTGAATCCGAACGCATTCAGACAAATCAAGGTCAAAGTCAGCTTTATTGTTATTTCTTCCCTTCACAGACGTGTTGAGAGAGGAACGGGATGAAGCTTCTCCAGGACACAGAACTGAAGAGAAGACAGACAGTAAATCAGACAAATTATACAAACACTATACAAAAGATTATTCTCTAAATATATGATTCCTATATACACAGCTATATAATCATTCAAAAAGTTGGATAGTGTTATTTATCAATGTACTTAGAATTAGTAACAGTTAAATACCAGTTTTTATTGGGATGAATAAAAGTGGCAGTCAGTGACTGTGCATTTAAAGTGATTGTAAAGAAAATCAGTCCTTTACAGTGTGAACTGTGCATCCTCAGGGAGAACTTCAGTTTGTTAGAACTCCAGCAGGGATGGAAAGCTACTGTTTACTGACTGATCTGCCGCCTTAGAATCAACCCCAGCATGCTTCTTTGTCTGGTAGTTGAAGGGAATGTTGGGCCTTTTTGGAAAGCTCAGTCAGACTGTCATTACTTTATCTTTCATTTTAAGAAAATAATTATTTCTTTGTGTTTTGTATATATATATATATATATATATAATACATATATATATATATATATATATATATATATATATATATATATATATATATATATATATATATTATGTTGTTTATGTTGCTTTGGTTTTACTTTTACTTTTGTTGCTGTCTTTACTTTTAGTGTAAATCAATTAAATTTTTCCAAACTATTTTTGAACAATTCTATTGGTCCAATCATCATTTGGTCCTATTATCATTTTTCACACAATGTAGGCGTCAGCGATTGTGTTCAAATGATGTAGAAAAATGAAAATCATCAAAAAGATACAAAAAAGATACATGTTTTTCTCTGGACAGTGAAGTTATGACAATGTATCAAGGAATTACTTTAAATTGATCATTTTAATTTTTTACTGTTTATTTGTCACTTTGTAACTTTATTGTTCCATGAATACTTGGAATATTGGCTGAAGCATTTTAAAAATATAGATATTGGGTGTAATTTCTAATATTTGAAACTTTATAAATAGAATAATAGACACTGACATATAAATATACATTCACTGAGCACTTTATTAGGTACACCACTGTATCTACACTCCTGTCAAGTTTTATCAGCTCTACTTCTACAATTACAGACTGCAGTCCATCTGTTTCTCTGGGTACTTTGTTATCCCACCTTTACCATGTTTGTCAATGGCCAGGATTCCCACAGGACCACCAGAGAGCAGGTATTATTTGAGTGGTGGATCATTCTCAGCACTGCAGTGACACTGGTGTGGTGGTGGTGTGGTAGATTAGATACTCCCACCAGTAGCTCATCTCCTGCTGCACAGTTTGTTTTGGTCATCCTCTAGTCCTTCATCTGTGGTCACAAGACACTGTCAGCTGGATAGTTTTGGTCAGTCCAGCAGTGACACTGAGGTGTTTAAAATCTCCAGCAGCACTGCTGTGTCCGATCCCCTCACACCAGCACAACACACACACCATTGTGATGTCCAGCTGTAGTCCAAGATGCATGTGGGTTCACAACATTAACTTACTCAAGGTATTTCTATCACCAAAACTACCAAGACACTGTAAAAAAGCACAATCCCTTCACCTCCCTCTTCAGTTCTTACCAGTCTTGAAGAAACTCTGTGAGAGTTCAAACTGCATTTCGTGTTGCAACTTTTAAAGCATCATCGCTACATGCTCAAAAAGTAACACCCAGCCCCAATGTGATACTTACAGTTTATTTGATTCGCTGTCAAGCCGCAGACAGAAATGTTGGAAGGGCAATTTATAACAGGCTGTATCGTATTTCACTTTTAAGTCTGTTAGTTCTCCTCACAAGTGGAGCTCTCTGACGTGTGTTATTAAAGCTGATGGACAGAATTAGAGGGCCCTCATACTGCACGCTATTAATGATCGCCGGCTGCATTTTGTTGAGCGTGTGTGACAAGTATTTTCCCTCATGGATATGTGTGGGTGAAAGATATTGCAGGTGGAGTGAGCCTTAGCCAGCAATAACAAGTGACAGGTACAAACTTGCATGTCAAACTGCATTTTAGGCCATGACTGCGATAATGTGCTGGTGTGAACACGTCAGGCTGGCAAATGAATGCTTTGTCATTCGATGCCGTGCTCCCTAAGATAAGTGGGTCAGGTCTTGTTGTGGTTTAGCGGCGTCAGATGCATAGATCCAGGTTCGCCTCTCGCCTCGACTGCATTCACTTCACTTGAAATATTATCAGCGTGTTAACTTGTTTACTGCCCATGTGTTCGGTTCGGGTTTTGATGGCTGGTAGAGGCCCAAGGCACTGATTGATCGAGCTGCTTGGAGTAAAAGATGGCCACCTCGATTCGTTTATACTTCAGAATCTGATTCCTTCGTGCTGAAGCCTCGCGAATTGATATGATCCAATTATCCAGCTCATTCTCACAAATCCTCAGTCAGCCTTAATTAGTACCACATCTTTTTTTCAAACACACCCGCCGTTAGACTGCCTGTTAAACTCGGCCCGGTATCTCGACAGCTTTTTCTTTATCGCTCTCTTCCCTTTTGCCCTAACCGTAAAAAGAGAGTGACTCCAGTCTGTTGTCTGGCTGCTGGCCCTGAGGACAGGAATGACAAGGATTAATCTTACATTTTATGATGGGGTCTGGATAAATTCACACGCTTCTCTATTAAAGCTATAAGGCTGAGCCTCATCGGATCTTGGCGCTGATATTGCGGATGACCGTCGGAGGGCTTTCGTGGTTTCATAAGGTATTTCCAGCCTCGCATGATGGATTGTTTTCCATATCCTCTTCTGCTTTAAGACCCTTATTCTGCGCCTGTTGGCCTAAAAGAAAAGCCCACCAGGGACAGGGTTGCCTCCTTGCATTCTCCCAGCTCTAAATCTCCTCCCTGACTTAGGCTCAAAAGAACAAACCCGCAGCGGGACACAGAAAAGAGCGTGGAAGAAATGAGAGGATGAGACGAGGGTGAGAGAGTACAGGAACAGAGAGAGAGAGAGAGAGGGAGAAGGTTGAGCTTGTATTACAATGGGGCTGTTGAGCTTTAAATGTAAGGTAGGTCAGAAAAGTGCTTCTGGCTTTCTGCACGTATCATCATATCACATATAGGAGCTTATTTTAATTTTGTTTCATGGACCCTGTGGATGAGGGGTATATATCGCCGCTGTCCAATGAAAAACATGAATCTCCACTTTTGTTGATTTCCATTTTTTTATCTCACTTAAACGCAGCAGCTGGTGTTTACATTGTGAGAAAATGTCATGTTGAATGGACCAATAGAAATGCTCCAAAATTGTTTGGAAATCTGGTTCCATTGACCTGTCCTGTAAAGTTGCCAATTTGGGGATACTTGTTTTTTATTGGACAGCGATATATATATATATATATATATATATATATATATATATATATATATATATATATATATATATATATATATATATATATATACATTTTCAAAGTAAAAAGTTGAAACATCCTCCACCAGAAACAAACTTAAACGTTCTGCAAAACATTTCTGCACAGGCCATCTTACATCCAATATGTTCAGCAAATAAACAGTGATTGACAGCCATACTGGTGACCCCATAGAGTATGAGCAGAGTCCCCTGGGCCACACTGAGCGTCCATCTTTCTGATTAACACAAATGCTGTGGGCCGCATGCACCTTGGACACGCTTGCCCCCAGTCCCCTCTCACGCCCTGTGTCCTATAAATATTATGCACAGTAGAGGAGTAAAATAAAAAAGAACAGTTGGATTATTTGCTGATGCATTGGTAAAGAGGGGAGCCTCCACCCAACTCTGCTCATAAAGCCAACCATGATTTCATCACCGCTTTTAAAAACATGATAAGCACTTAACACTGAAAACAGTCTTTGCTGTTGAGGTATGTGAGTGTGTGTATCTTTGCTGTCGAGGTATGTGTGTGTGAGTATCTTTGCTGTCGAGGTATGTGTGTGTGTGTGAGTGTGAGTGAGTATCTTTGCTGTTGAGGTATGTGAGTGTGTGTGAGTATCTTTGCTGTTGAGGTATGTGAGTGTATGTGTGTGAGTACCTTAGCTGTCGAGTTATGTGAGTGTGAGTGAATATCTTTGCTGTTGAGGTATGTGAGTGTGAGTGAGTATGTTTGCTGTCGAGGTATGTGTGTGTGAGTAAGTATCTTTGCGGTTGAGGTATGTGAGTGTGAGTGAGTATCTTTGCTGTCGAGGTATGTGAGTGTGTGTGAGTATCTTTGCTGTCGAGGTATGTGAGTGTGTGTGAGTATCTTTGCTGTTGAGGTATGTGAGTGCGAGTGAGTATCTTTGCTGTTGAGGTATGTGAGTGCGAGTGAGTATCTTTGCTGTTGAGGTATGTGAGTGTGTGTGAGTATCTTTGCTGTTGAGGTATGTGAGTGTGAGTATCTTTGATGTTGAGGTATGTGAGTGCGAGTGAGTATGTTTGCTGTTGAGGTATGTGAGTGTGAGTGAGTATCTTTGCTGTTGAGGTATGTGAGTGTGAGTGAGTATCTTTGCTGTTGAGGTATGTGTGTGTCAGTGAGTATCTTTGCTGTTGAGGTATGTGAGAATCTTTGCTGTTGAGGTATGTGAGTGTGTGTAAGTATCTTTGCTGTTGAGGTATGTGAGTGTGTGTGAGTATCTTTGCTGTTGAGGTATGTGAGTGTGAGTGAGTATCTTTGCTGTTGAGGTATGTGAGTGTGAGTGAGTATCTTTGCTGCTGAGGTATGTGAGTGTGTGTGAGTATCTTTGCTGTTGAGGTATGTGAGTGTGAGTGAGTATCTTTGCTGTTGAGGTATGTGAGTGTGAGTGAGTATCTTTGCTGTTGAGGTATGTGTGTGTCAGTGAGTATCTTTGCTGTTGAGGTATGTGAGAATCTTTGCTGTTGAGGTATGTGAGTGTGTGTGAGTATCTTTGCTGTTGAGGTATGTGAGTGTGTGTGAGTATCTTTGCTGTTGAGGTATGTGAGTGTGAGTGAGTATCTTTGCTGTTGAGGTATGTGAGTGTGAGTGAGTATCTTTGCTGCTGAGGTATGTGAGTGTGTGTGAGTATCTTTGCTGTTGAGGTATGTGAGTGTGAGTGAGTATCTTTGCTGTCGAGGTATGTGTGTGTGAGTGAGTATCTTTGCTGTTGAGGTATGTGAGTGTGAGTGAGTATCTTTGCTGTCGAGGTATGTGTGTGTGAGTGAGTATCTTTGCTGTTGAGGTATGTGAGTGTGAGTGAGTATCTTTGATGTTGAGGTATGTGAGTGTGAGTGAGTATCTTTGCTGTCGAGGTATATGAGTGTGAGTGAGTATCTTTGCTGTTGAGGTATGTGAGTGTGAGTGAGCATCTTTGATGTTGAGGTATGTGAGTGTGAGTGAGTATCTTTTCTGTCGAGGTATGTGAGTGTGAGTGAGTGTGCATCGTTGCTGCCGAGGTATGTGAGTGTGTGCAAGTGTGTGTCTCTGTGCTGCCGAGGTATGTGAGTGTGTGCAAGTGTGTGTCTCTGTGCTGCCGAGGTATGTGAGTGTGTGTGTGTATCTTCGTTGCCAAGGTATGTGACTGCATGTGTTTTGTTGCTGCTGAGGTATGTGAGTGTATGTGAGTGTATCTTTGCTCTCGTGGTATGTGAGTGTGTGTGAGTGTGTGTGAGTGTGTCCCTCAGGCTGAAATTGTACCTGCAGTCAGCGACAGCATTTGGAATATGATGGAATTCCACTTAAGCAGATCATCTCTCATTTCAAGGGAAAAAGGAGCCACGCTGCAGGTCACAAAGAGACGGGTATAAATAGACTCCTCTTTCTGCCTCATGAGAAATGCGTGTCTAGCAGCTGGTAATTACGGACTAAGAGGGGAAAAAAGGGGGACGCTGAGGAAGCTACGTCGAGAAAAACAGAGTGTGAAGTGGACTGCGGGCCCGTTTCCTTCTCTGGCGAATAAAGAAGTGCGAATCTGCAGATTACTGCATATAAAGCGCTCGTGAACCACAGCACTGTGCATTCCTAGACATCCCACTCGCATAAGAATGATCTGAACCTAAAACAAAAAAGCAAAGCCTCGCATACATTTACAACGCGCAGGGCAAGCGCATTTTACAAGCATTCTTAAACGGCCATGCGCCGCAGTATCTGTTCTTTGCTGTAAATAGCCGCAGGTCAGGCTTAATGAGGGACAGGCAGTCAGTCAGTGGCTCGGAACCTGTCCTGCCCTCCTCCATTAATCTCTATGACGGAGTGAAAAAGGTTCACACACCGTGGAGTGTGTCGTGGAGTTGCACAGATTTAATGAGGTCTTGTGACATTTGATAAATAATTCAGTGTCTTCGCTCGTTTTTTAAAAACCCACTCTCAGCCTGATGAACAGGTGGGGATGTAAACGCTGCTATGCAATTAAGCTCGCGGGAATGCTTTTTAATGCCATAAAGCCATTAAATAATGGAATAAGTTATTTTCCTGCACCAGCCGTATCTCTCGGCGGCGGGCATTAAACTTTCAAATGTTTTCTCTTCCCTGGAAAGTGGAGACTCTTTGAGGCAACACCTGCTTTCTATTTTCAGGCTGCGCTCGGCCCACAGCGGCTTGGACGCTACAGGAGAGGAGGAGGTGAGGCTTCTAACTTCGCTAATGAACACAATAGCGCTCATTTACAGACGTGAAAAAGTGGAGCTTCTTTGCTTAAGCGTGGCCCTGTTTGGCCTCTATAGCTGCGAGGCCTATTTTCCCATAATGGCTCTGTACCAGAGGGCCGTCCCTGGGGGCCGGTCACAGAGCTTGGATGTTCTGATGGAGGTCTATTATGCAGAGTGCATTATTTCTGCCTTGCACAGAGATAGTGACATCAGATGCACAGTCTTTTTTTATTGAGGAGATGAATTAGTGGAAAAATCTTCATCGCAAGTCTATCAGACATGTTTGATGTCCAACGTTTATTTATTTTTGCAATAGAGCTACAATACAATGCAATAGCCTTATACTTGGTACCTGGGGAGCAGTTGGGGTGGTAGTGGTTTAACATATGTCAGTGTGTTTATTTAACCCCTTCCAAGCTTTTTCTTGTGGCAACCCAGTATTATTTACAGTTCTCATCTAATACCTGTTTTGATTGCTCAGTACTTCATTAAGCTAGCTCAAGATTGCTGATGAAGGAGTTTAATAAATTAATGCAATGTCTGGGGCATCCAGGAGAACTCTAGAACTAAACTTTCTTCTTCAAGCTGGTGCACAAGATATTATCTACTTCTTTCACAATAAGAATAATAATATTTATGCTATTTTGTACTGTATTTATGATTTTTTCCATCCATCCATCCATCCATCCATCCATTATCTACAGTTTTTCCAGAGATCGAGGTTGTGGGGGCAGCAGTCTAAGCAGAGAAACCCATACTTCCCTCTTCCCAGTCACCTCCTCTAGCTCTTCCGGGGGGATACCGAGGGGTTCCCAGGCCAGCCAAGAAATAAAATCCTTCCAGCATGTCCTGGGTCTTCCCCGGCGTCTCCTCCTGGTCAGACATGTCCGGAACACCTCCACAGGAAGGTGTCCAGAAGGCATCCTAACCAGAAGCACGAACCACCTCAACTGGTTCCTCTCGACGTGGAGGAGTGGCAACTCGACTCTGAGCCTCCCCTGTATAATCGAGCTCCTCACCCTATCTCTAAGGGTGAGACCCGACACCGCACGGAAAAAACTCATTTCGGCAGCTTGTATCTGCGATCTTATTCTTTCGGTCACTACCCAGAGCTTGTGACCACAGGTGAGAGTAGGAACGAAGATTGACCAGTAAATCGAGAGCTTTGCCTTTTGGCTCAGCTCTCTCTTCACCAGGACAGACCAGTACAGAGCCCATATTACTGCAGACACTGCACCGATCCGCCTGTCAACCTCCCGCTCCATCCTTCCCTCACTCGTGAACAAGACCCCAAACTACTTTAACTCCTCCACTTAAGGCAGAAGGTAATTTCCATATGTTCTAATGATATCTGGTGTTCTTACGGGTGAAAATACACTAATTGCTAAGATAAAGGCTTTTAAACAATGAGCTTAGACTTTTGCACAGTAGTGTAGTGTATGTGAAACGCAGCACCTACGTAAAGCTCAGTCTACAGACAAATTCCAACTGCTTTACATAAATATTAGTCTCAGATGACTTCCTGCTCCTTATATACTACAAGACCAACGAGTTAAAATAGAGGCTGCAGCGTCCTAACAGTGCATCAGATATCTAATAAACAGCCGTGTGGACAAATAGTGCAGATTCCAGAACGTCCAGGGAATGGTGGTTTGAGATTCAGCCACTGATGAATTGTGCCACAACAGCTTTGGTAACTTTAGACTAAAACCAAAAAACAGGTACTACAGACAGTTTTACAAAGATAACTTTTTAAAAAATCATAGTATTCACGTTTATACATCATCATTTTATTCAGTCAAATGGATTAATATTTTGTCGCTGTCCAAAGATAAACACAGAGCTCCATTTTTTTATATAGAATTTAAACACAGTAGAGGCTCTTTATATTCTATGAAGGTTTCATGCCAAACAAACCAATACAAATGCTCCAGAATCTTCCGGAAAGTTTTTGACCTCCCCTGGAAAGTAACTACTTGTTGTTCTTTGGAAGTTGGTGCTGCAAATGTTGACTTATTTCCTGAGACATGCCAGAACGCCATCCAATCGTCTGATTGCTCAATCAGAGCTCGCTTAGGCAGATAATGGGACATCGCTGCCTCTCTCACAGTGTACAACAAATGACAGACGATGAAGCTGAAATTCAGCCCAATCACGAAATTCGGTTGGCTCCGGCCAAATTGGGCTTAAAAATGGTATGAACCCGCACACGGTGCACGCTCGGCTGAAGGAAGCACACTGCACACACCAAAATGTCTCTGTTCTATTTGTGGTAAGACGGAAATAATAAAACCTGATTTTTCACCAAAACTATCCCTTCAGGCCTGTTTAATACAGTGTGCTGCCTCGTGCTGCTTTCTATTCCCTCCTCTTCCCTTCTCCATCCCTCTCTCTGTCTACTTATCCCTCCTTCTCTCTCTTTTTCCTTCATTTACTCCACCTTCCATCCCCCTCTGCTTCCGTTGCTCCTCTCCTCCGGGCCTGATGTTAAATGGGGTGGCAGGCTCAGAAAGCCAGCACACCTGCCGGGTGCTAATGTTGATTAATGGTAAAGGGAGAGCAAGCCGGTTCTTCTGGCCTCAGCGCTGGAGCCGAGCGCTCTCCGATGAGCAGAGAGGGCCGCCTGAGCTTCCCTTCTTCTCTCCTAATCTCTGACAGCAGCACCATATGATCCATATCTACAGTGTCTCTGCTTTTACACCAGCGCCGTGCTCCCGCCCTGACAGGCCTGCGAGTCGTACATACGTTAATAACGGCGTAAATGCCCGGGGTGGGGAGGTGGGATACTGACAGGATGGTTTCCTCTGTCGCAGCAGCGGCACCTGCTTACAAAGGAGCTTCGCTAACGGCTACGAGGAGCTGTCTCTTCTGATTTGGGACGAGAAGCAGTTCAAATCTCACAGCACCAGCGCAAAGTGCTAAGAGCCATGACACATAGCGAACCAGGCCACTGCCAGAACAGAGAGAGAGAGAGAGAGAGAGAGAGAGTGAGAGAGAGAGAGAGGGGGGGATAGAGTACAAAAAAAGGAAGGAAAAGAGAATGAGGGAAAGAAACAGGAAAAAAGGAAAAAAAATAAGACAAAAAGAGAGAGGATGAAATGGAGAGGAATCAGGAGAGAGAGAGAAAAAAGATAAAAAAGAAAAAAGGGAGTACAGGAAGAGGGGGTAGATAAGAGAGAAAGGAAAACAAAAGAGAGGGAATAAGAAGAAGAGGGAGAAAAACAAAATGAGAAAGGGGAGGAAGAATGAGAGATGGTGAAAGAGAGAGAGGAAAAGAAATTGTGAAAAAGGAGAGAAAGATGGAGAAAGGTAGAAAAAGGAATGAAGAGAGAAGGAAATTGGAAAAACTAGTAATAAAAAGGGAGAGAAAAAGAGAGGGAGGGTGAGAAAAAGAGGAAGAGATATGGAAAAAGAGAGTGTGAGGAGAGAGCAGAAAAGAAAAAGAGAAGTGAGATGGAGAGAGAAAATGGAGATAAAACAGAAAGGGAGAGAGTGAAAGAAAAAAGAAGGGAAAATGAAGAAAGAAAAAGAAGAGATAGGGAGCAAGGGGAAGCAAAAAAAGAGAGGGATGTTAAAAAGGGACCGAGAAGGAAAAGCAAGCAAGAGAGAGAGAGAGAGAGAGAGAGATAGAAATGGGAAAATGAATCAGCGAATTAAAGACAGTGAAAAATTGAAAAAGAAAGTGAGAGATAAAAAAGAAAGAGAGTGAGAGAAGATAGAGGGAGATAAAAAATGGAGAGAAATACACAGAAAAGCAAGAGAGAAAGACAGAAATATAAATAAGATAGAGAGACAGGAGAGGGAAAGAAAGTCAGAAGGTGGAATACAGAAAAAGAAAGGAAGAAAGAAATTTAGAAAGAAAATAGAGACGGAAAGAAAATGAAAGACAAAAAAGATAAGGGAAAAATATATAGAGAGAGAGAAAGAAAAAAAAGAGAGAGAGAGAGAGAGCGTGAGAGAGATGGCCAGCAGGGAGCGGATGCCTCTCTTGCACCAGCTGCCCAGCATTTACAGCAATTACAGCAGCCTCTCAGCAGTACAGCTGGAGAGAGTGAACACGCGCGCCCAGACAGAGAACAGCAGCAGGTTAACATCAAATCAGACCTTCAGAAGGATGTTCCTTACTGTGGGAAGCCTTTGTGTCGGTGATGAAAACGTTTGAAATACTTTGTACATGGAGACGAAGAAGACTAAGATACCCACTCAGCTCCAGAGATGCTACCAGGGCCTTGGTGGGCATTTATCATGCAGTTGCTAAGGTAACAGCTTGAATGGAGGGATGCATAGAAATGTGTACTTTATAAGACCTTCTTTAAATCAGCTTCCCACAGAGCACTCCAAACCCATTCTACGCTGAATTGCTATTCATGGCCTAAATAATCAAGTGCAAAAATGCCTTTTCATGCGACTTCCACGCAACCACGCAACCATTCCGTTCAGTCAGAAGATCTGAAGCATCAGGAACTGAGCTTTCTCGAGCTGCGCCGTTTGAGTGTGCTGTGTGCTAAAATGATAATAAGATGGTAAAAGCACACTTAAAGCCAGTCACGCGCTTGTAAGAAGCATGTTCCGTTTCTTGTTAGGAAATCTAGGAAAACCGCTTCAAGATAAACTTGAGGAAAAAACATCTCCTGCTTGCTTCTGAACACGGGACTAGTCACTGTATTAATGTAGTCAACACAACCTTTTCAACAGTGTTCCTGCTCCAGTACATTCTTTAATTGGAGCACTAGCGATTTCCTGTTGGTGGGCTATTGATTTTTATTTGCAAGGTTATTTGTTGATGGATACAAAGCCAGTGGCGTCGTATCGATCCCACCCTGCCGAGGGGCCGCTGAGTATATGCAGGCAGCAAAGTGGCGGCCAAGCAGATCCGAACAGCGCAAACGCCGAGTGGCCTCCTGAGAACATGTACATTAACCAAACACAGAAAAAGTCGAGAAAAACACAGTTTTCATATCGTTTTAGCCGTTTAGCTGCGCTCACTCCTAGCTCCCACACGGCTTTCCAGTCATGTCTTTTTTTGGTATAACAGACTTCTGTGCTCGCTGTCATGTCCGTGAGTCTAAGTCGGATTAGCATCGTGCAAACAATGCAGTCTGGATGATGTTAACTGGTAATAGTCTCAGTGTCCATTGCTTATTGATTAGGTTAGCTTCACAGCTTAAGTGCATATATCATTGGTATAGGATCTGGGGTGGGGGGATGCCGGGGTGTGTGTGTGTTTTACCCAATATCAGAAACAGGTGGATTTGTTCCACCCAAAAATTAAACCACTAAAAAAGCAGAAAAGTTTAAAAAGACATTTATTTTTATTTCAATTCACATGCTGTTTTTGTTAGATGGTCTGGGTCTTTGGTTGTTAGATGGTCTGGGTCTTTCACTGTGTTAAGGCTTGTGTTCAAATGCCTGTTGAGAAATATCCTGCAGTCAGCAACCTTAGTGGCCCAAGATCTCGCCTCGTTGGAGCGCTGGGTAACAGACTAGGAGGGTTTGGGTTAACTAACGTTTATATTAACTTTAGTCAGAAAGCATTCTGAAATGTACATTTACATTACTCTCTGGCCACACCCCAAACCGCAGACTGCTACTACATGAAATACGTAGAAAATAAAATATAATAAATAAAATGAATAAATGAATGAATAAAAAGGACAGCATCGTTAGAAGTGCTTTTAGTAGTGCAGTATGTAATGTTCCAGAGGGTACTGTTTGGGATACAGCCTTACTGTCTAACATTAATGTTAGTCTTGTCTAGTCAGGAACCCTCAACATACATTTATTATCATTTAATTTCAGCATTATGCCACTAACGAAAATATTTTTTTTGGTTATATATGTATATAATCCAGATATTGCATGTATAATTAAAAAAAATTCTGACAGCAGTACCATGTAATGTGGAGTATCTTGTTTAGTTTGTAAAGTGAGCTTTAATTGGATTGATCTCATAGTAAAGAGACGTACATAAATTTCCACAAATGTTGTTCTACGTCACTATACATACAGTGATTTACTACCTTACCTACTACAGTGGAATCAGCTCATAGGTAATATTTTACGTCGTTTTTGGGGCTAAATCTGGTTTTTGGTCCAAATTTGAACCAAGCTGGATGACTTTTTCAGACCACATAGCAGAAATACAGCCATTAAATCCTAATCTAGGAAATATGTTAGATATATTAAAGGGTTTTTAGGTAAAGTAGCTGAAACAAACTGAGGCTTTCACATTTAAACACATGCCTTTTTCAGACCACATATAGCCAAAATACATCCACAAAAATATTAAATTAGGAAATTATATATTATGTATGTTTCGGAGTCCTGGTCCGGGCCGTTCTGTGTAGAGTGTGCATGTTCTCCCTGTGCTTGAGTGGGTTTCCTCTGGGTACTCTGGTTTCCTCCCACAGTCTAAACACATGCATGTTAGGTTGATCAGTCCTTCTAAATTGCCCTTAGGTATGAGTGTGTGTTGCGATGCGATGGACTGGTGACTTGTCTCTGGGATGTATTTCAGGGTATCTCAGGGAAGTCACTCAAAATTGAAATAAAATGAGGAGGTACTCAGGATTAAATTAAGGACAGCTGTACATGAGCATTTGTTGACAAGCTAAAGGATACAAAGTCTGACTCCCCTTCGTGTGCACATGCGTCACACAAGACACTGCAGAGTACTCTTAATGATCTCAATGATTTTGGCTATTTCTATGTGTAAATGACTGCAGATGTGATCTGTAGTATCCATCTATCTGCTTGACGCACGTAAAGGAGAGTCTGATTCTGCTCAGGAGTCAGAATTTGGTGCTACACAGACAAAGACAATATCGGAGGAGAAAGAAATATGTTGACTTAAAGGTAGAAGAACTTTTTTACAGGGGGTTTAAACTTCCATGGCTTATTTGGCATGAGATGCACAAAGACTGACTAAACCTTTTGATATTTCTTTGCATTCTAACCTGAAATGGGACTGAGACAGCAATGACATTGATATGGTTACAGCCTTCATTGCCGTCTTACATAAATAACATTAGCAGGAATGTAGCCACACTCTACTATCAGATCTTCGTTGTTGTCCTGTTAGCCGTAAATCCGTCTTTTAATCTTTTTCAACTCTCCCTAAAGAGTAAAAGACAGACTGAGATTAACTCTTGTTTGATTTCTCGCTTAGCCACTCTCTCTCTTCCTCATTTCCTCTGACAATGTCTTCTGAGCTAGCTTCTACAGTAGCAAACTAAAAACGTACAGTTGTTGGTGTGTGACGTGCGTTACTCCTCAAATGGTATGTAGTGCTATAGCAGGAATCACAGGCCCCATGCTCCCGATTATAAGTCAATGTAGCATTAAATTGATTGTGAAGCTGTAATTTGATGGTAAAATTGTTATGTAATGTTGCTTTAATAATACATCACACCTATTATTGGGGGAGTGATAGCTCTCCTCCTCGTCTCTCCTGTAATTCCAGCTGCTCCTAAACATTGACCTGTCAGATTATCTTTGCTTAACAAGTGCTGAGCTTCTGACCAGAGCACCTTTGGCCTGTACTGCTCAGAATATCCCCAACGCCATACACAGTGTCTTCTGCCCTCCACTCCTACCAAAGCTGTGAAGATAAAAGGCTTAAATGGATTAGTGCAGGTGATTATTGCTGCTGTTGCTGGACAACAGTAGTGAGTGAGTGTATTCATTGTTTGCAGGGAGGTGAAGCTGCACATATATGGCGTTCTTGCTTTGTGTATGTACATGCAGAACAGTAACACACGTCACATACATAAGTTCCACATGAAAAGTCAAGTGTAAACCCCCCCAGTGTAAACCCCCCCAGGATGTGTTGAAGTTGAATTACAGTCAGATCACTTGAACCACACTCAGAGATGGTCAGAGATCTTGACCATATTCAAGGCAAAGTCTAAAATGAACACATTTTCTCTATAAGCTCCACCTTAGACCATCTCATCACTGTCAACAAGTATCTCCACAACACTAACTTTACAGGAGAGGCCAAAAACATTCTTCTCTCTTGATGGAAGATAATGGAACGAGAGTTCTTTTAAAGCATTTCTATTGGTGCATTCATCAATTTGTTCATACAATCTAAACAGCTGTTGTGCTCAAATGATATAGAAAAATCAACAAAACTGACAAACATAGAGAGATATGTCTTTCTTTCTATGTATGTTCTGTCAAAATTTCAGTTTCAATTTTTTAATGGCCAGCAGCACTTAACACTGCCATGTGTAGGTGGGTGTCATCCAGTGGTACATTGTCTCAATGAACGAGGCAGGAAGTGGAGTTTTTGAGAAGTGCAGTTTTTAAGAAGTGCAGTTTAGTGATCAGAAGTTCATGTTTCATTTGACCACAAGTCAGGTGTAACCCTCACTCCCAACATGTAAACAGAATGCATTTTCTGTATTTGCCCACTATGTAAAATTTATATAGTGTGAAATTGTGTCTGCTGAATCCTGACTAACAGCTGAGCGAGACTGCAGTTATCCCAAAACTGCTTAAAATGTCCAAGTCAAGCATGTCGATTTGTTCATTCGTATTCATAACTGAAGAAAAACAACCTTATAATTATGACAGTTACATAATTCTCAAAGTGCAGCATGAAACTTATTAGTGCCATCAAACCTGATGTTATGCTTTTGCTGAATTTATCCAATTATCCGGCATTTCCTACGCACTTTTATGCAGTCATATTGAAATATTTTAATACACCCTTCCAAATTGCATGATTTATTGATTTTCTAGGCTAAACTCAGTGAAATGTGTCATTTGCACATGGCAAGTTTCATTTATTGAAATTAATAATAAAATGTGGCATAATTTTTGCACAGGTCACTTTTTCAATGTGTTCAATTCAGCAAAACACAGAAATCCACTTTATGCGGTTAGTGGAGTTATTGAATAACTGGAATTTAGAGGGAGGACCATCTCCATCCTCAGTCTTCTAATGTTATACTTGTTATATGTTATATATCACAGTTCCCACCACCATGCCATCTCCTCCTTGCTCCTCAGCCCTATGTCAGTTCTACCACCATCTAAAGAAGGAGGATTTGGCCTTCTAATTCCAAACAAATGTTATCTTGAATTCCAGCCCAAGTTTTCTCTCCTCTGTCCATCACACAGTCTCCCTCATAATACCACCACACGTTGAAGGCACAGTCAAGCAATTTCTTACTTAGAAAATCAACAAAACATGAACAGGGTCAACTGGTATATATACCAATATGTAAGTATTTACATGTAGTCTATTACTACCCAACACTGCTGGTAAATGTGAATAAGCCATTTGGGTGCATGTATATTTGTTAAATGGGAATCCTGGTCTAAACTGGACAAATTGTTGTTTGTTGTGTCAGACTTGCTTTATATCAGTTAAACCCCTCTGTTGTCAGCCAATGCTTACAGCTATAGCCTCTAGACTAATTATCTGTAGACTCAAAAATCCAAGCAAGAATTTGTGCAATTGTGAAACTGTAATTGTGTCTATATTTACTATTAACTGGACACCAGAGACATGTTTACAATCCTTCCAGCCAGAGTAATAAAAGCAGACCGGGGTAAGGGAAATTTGATAATTGATGTAGTGAATGGGGGCACAGGACAAAGAACGTGGCATCCACACCATAGGGGTAAAATTTACTTAATTGACTTAACACAGCACCCAGTTCACCCTAAGCATTATTTTGGCTATTGATAAGTCAAAGACTGACAAGTTTGTACTGTTGTTCTGCTCATCGACCCAACAGAATGCTACCTGCATTTACTGCCATCATATTCACTGCAAAAGCTGAATAAGGGGGTACAAAACTGAGTCTTGAATGCACATGAATGCATGTGCAGGGGTAATTTATTCTTTTCCATTGTACTTATGATTTGAAGACAAAAGATGCTGTAACGCTCTTGGAAGTCTACCAGAGTTTTTTTCTATCTAATTTGGCTTTGTTGGCTGGTGGGGAGTATTAGGGGAGTTCTAAGTGTGAAGTTATTATTCTGTGCTGATATTGATCAACCATTTCTATCAAAACAAAAACAGTTGTTTATAAAAAGAAGTTACTTCCATCACAAGTGGGGGGTTCACTTTATTCCAGAAAATCTCATGAAAGTCTGGATCTAGTCTCTAGGCCCATGTTTTGTAATCACTGCTGCAACTGCCTGGTGACCTTCCAGTGTCTTTTCTTCCAGTGACTGCAAAACCCAGGACCGAAAACTGGAGTCACTACTGCTCTAGAGGCTATATTGTGGAATGGGAGTCATCTATAAATGAAGTTATTAAAATAACTTAAGTTTGGGAGGAGGACCATGCCCAAACTCCTCCTCTCCATCATTACACGCTCTATCTAAACCACGCTTCTGCCCTCACCTACTCGTGATGAAATCTGCACCCCACAACCTTCTCAGCTTCTCCATTTCTTCCAAAATCGTACTCACTCTTCGCTTTGCAAAGGAGGGCCTGGCTTCAAAACCCAGCAGCCACCCAGAACTCCAACCCCAAGTTTCTCAGAGTTCCCCTTCCTTGCCCTGCCTTGGTCCGCACTTCGCAAACGGGTACATTGATGGTTAAACTCTAAATTTTTGTGTCTCGCTTTAACAGTTGTGTTTTTCCAGATTTCCTAATACATTTCTTTCTCATCCTTCTTGCTTAATATTCATATGACTAACTGAAGCTCCATGTTAGACCATCTCCTTTTGACTGACACCTGGTTACGTAGAGTATGTTCAGTCAAAATTTCAACTGAAAGCACTTTTCACACGGTGCCGCGTGCCTGTGTCTGGTTTCCAGTGGTGCTTTGTTCTCGGAGAGCAGGGGCAAGAAGCACGCTTTGATGGATACCAAAATGTCCCTGCAAACGTGGTGGTTGGGTTACAGTTCACCTCGTTTTACTTTTTCTTGTTGCCTTTTATCACCACCGAAGCTGGCCTTCTCTGTCAAGCTGCAAACTAAAACACTGCTACATTTTCCGCCACGAAGCAATTACTTGTAGACTCCCTCATTATCCTTGCTGCCTGACTGCAGTTAATTACAGCTCCTATAACCTTCACACTATTTTGTCTGTCTTCCCAGGCCTAGGACTGATTTTGATGCAGCTTTTAACCAGTTCACATGTCTCAGCGTTCCTTTGAATGATTTTGAGTAGACCGGTACTAATTTGTTGCAAGCAGTGTGTAACTGTTCCGAAAGACATAGTTCTGACTCGGTTCCTTTGAGTGTTGTAATTTGAACAAAAAGGGCTACCACGCCTGGAAAACTTCAAAAGAATGGTTTGGTAAAAAGAAGGGAAATACAAGTAAAGCCGCTGGAAGGATGGAAACGGAAATTATATATGGTATATATGTACGGCAACAGATGAGGTTTAAACTGAGAATTTCACCTATTTTGCAACATTTCTGCACAATACATTGGTAAACAGTCATTCAGCGTGCTTTGATGTCTAGAGACATTTATTCAGAGTATGCAAACAGTTTCCAGTGGCGGCGATGATAGGAACCAGACATCTGAAGAGTTTAATGCCTCTAAAAGCTGCATCACAGAAAGCAGTTATATGAAATGGTTACGATTATGCTGCCTGATGTCTGAGACAATGTTTTGTGAAAGATCTGAGTTGAATTTGAAGGAGCGATTTGTAAGATGATGCAACCCTTTGAATTCATTCTTCAAACACACAGTGGGTAACATATGGCCGGTGAGTTGTGGCGCCCACGTCTATAATAAGAAACAAGCATTAACAGCTGTTTACTGACCAGTCCAGAAGAAACGTTGAGAGTTCAGCATCAAACTTCAACCCTTACTCCAGTGGTGAAAAGCAACACCAACGTTACCTCTAGTTTTGGCTTTTTTTGTTTGATTAGGTGACTGTGGTCATTCCTTTGAGATTTTGGACTGTGGTAACAGCTCCCGGTGCACTTTCATGCTGTGTTGTAGTAGATTCAGATTTACTGGGAAGTTCACTGAAGAACACTGAACACATCGTCATGTTCACGAAACCAGTTTGAGGTACCTTTTGCTTTGTGACCACCTTGTCCTCAATGTCGGCTGTCTACTGAGCAGTCTAGAAGAAATGTACCCACAGAAAGCATCTCCATGGGTGACAAGCAGCACCAACGTTACCTCTTGTTTTACTTTTTTTTTGCCATCATTCAGTTTACTCTTCCTTTCATTGGCTACCTGTCCTTTAATGAACTAACAGGACCTTTAGGAAATGTCAGGGCAGCTCTACTTCTTTATCCTCTCATGTTGGACTGATGACTTATTAGTGATCTTTCATATACCATTTTCATATATCATGGCAGCAGTTGATAAAATGACATTCTGTTGACAATTTTAGTGAATTTTGGAAGGTTTTAAATGTCTTACATATTGCACCTTTAAATGCCTTTTTTAAATACATTTTTGGCAGAGAGGCACATATTGGGCAAAATAGTCCCTGAAAAAAACATACATAGTTAAACTCAGAAAACAGATGTAGGTTCACTGGTTTAGAATAGAAAATAAATTGTCAGTGTTTGTGGTTATGTTGCAATTCTGTCACCACCGGTGTGTAAAGAGATCCTGGAGTGGTTAAGCCTCTCTACACTGAACCATTTCAAAGTAAACCACTACACTGTGTCCAAAATGGTCCCCTAATCACAAAATCCTACATTGGAGCAGAATTTGTGATGGTAGTAAGCGATCTCAGACACAGTGTCATGGGGGTTAGCTCATTACTGTACGACACAAACACTATAAAACGCATACCACCAGTCCAGTATAACCGCTGAGTTTGACTGTACACACGGAAAAGCTTACTTACATCTATACCAGGTCTGACGAGAGGTCTGTGGAGACACTGCCGCTGTGCAGGGCTCAATAATGCTACTCAGAGAAGTCGAGTGTGCATCTTTCAACCAAACAATACAGTGCATTTTGGACATCCACTAGGGTACATTGGTTATTAACCACGTATTGCAGTACATTGTGGGATTGATTGAGCACTGGATGGTCTGTACTATATTTCCAGCCACCACTACAAAAGTGTGCACCACTTAGTGAATAGGGCACAAGTTCACATCCCAACCACTAAAACAAACCCAGCGAAATTCACCCTTAGTCTGTACTTCTCCTAGTAATACCTTCACTTGTACTTAAATATATCTGTCAGGAGTGTAATCTACCTTGTTCCCATTTCCACTTAAGCTAATTTTAGGTTTGTGTGTAATTTTATTCCGTTCTGTTAGTTTAGCACCTCGACTGCTTTGCTGTTTCTCACACCTCTGATTTTCAAGCTTTAGCATTTAATTTTAGACCTGAAGAGTTCCAAAAATGAAGAATAGCACTTAACATACTCCACTTAAGCCGGTTTTGGTGCCTACATGTACTTTTCATGTAGTCATTATGTAATTAAAGTTGCCATACTTTCACTTGTGTGGCTGTATGCTGCTTTTCCCACCTCTGACGAGCCATCTTTATGTTGTGAAGGTCATTTGAAACTGCACTCTAATAATACAGTAGAGGCCCCAAGAGATGGAGAGGAGTTTATGCTGCATTACCTCCACACATCCCATTGCTGCTCCACAGCTTCTAGTCATTAGCTTTTCAAAGAGAAACTGACATGATTAAGACTAGGAAAAAATGGAAGTGAGTAAGTTCACTGGACATAACCATGAATTAAAACGGTTAAAAGGTCAAAAAGGTTTTCTGCTGATATTCATGCATTTTTAGTGGTTCCTTAGCATGCAATAGCTATACACTCACCGAGCACTGGAACACTGTGATAATAGATGTTGGAAACATTACTTTAATATTCTGCACCATGGTGACATGATTGCATCATGCAGATCCTGGTGCACTTCCACGCTGTCAATCTAAAGTTCTACTGCATCCCAAAGGTGTTGTAGTAGATTCAGATTCACTGGGTAGCCCAGTGAAGAACATTGAACACATCGTCTTGTTTATAAAACCAGTTTAAGGTGACTTTTGCTCTGTGACATGGTGCATTATCATGCTGGAAGTAGCCATCAGTAGGGCTGCATGCGGTCAGCCACAATTCACAAATAGGCTGTGGCTGTTTGCTAGTGCATCCATCTCAGTGTGGGGCAGCGTGGGCCACCAAACACCACACCCACAGACTGCAGCGCATCATCAGGTCTGCAGAGAGAACCATCGATGTGAAGTTACCCTGCCTACAGGACCTGCACATGGCCCAGACCAGGAAGTGTGCAGAGAACATCGTCCATGGTCCATCACACACTGGCCATCACCTGTTCCAGTATCTTCTCTCAGGTTGGCGTTTCAGCCAGTTGAGGATCAAGACCTCCAAACTACAGAGAAGCTTCTTCCCACACGCCATCACACTCAGGAACAGCTGAACATCACAACACTACATTCTGGATGCAGTCTACTACATACATACATACATACTATACATACATACATCCATATCCAGATGTTCTCTCACTCTTCTTTCTCTGTACTGCACTTTTATTTATCTGATAGAGTCTCAGAACACTCTGTACCATCGTCTCAACCAGTGACTCTTCTGTTCTTCATATTTATATCTATTTAATTCAGTCTGCACTGTCCTTTACTGCTGCACTCAGCACTTTACTTTTAATATACAACTCTAACATGTTAAGTTTACAGGTGTGTCTGTGCGTGTATGTCACTGTGTGTGTGTAGGAGGATGGCTAAGTTGTTACTTCTGTAATGTCAGTTATCGTTCAATGTGAGCTACTGTAACCAAACACAAATTCCTTGTATGTGTGAGCATACTTGGCCAATAAAGTCTGATTCTGATTCTGATTCTAAAGATGGTAAGCTGCAGCTTGCTGAAATATTTAATGCAAGGCTTAATGCAAGCTACACTATTTGCCATTAGAGGTTCTGGAACAGTATTAAATAAAACCCTGATCACCTTAATCCAACACTGGATGTGCCATTCACTGATTGGTATTATGAGCCAAATGTGTACCGAGAAAACATTTGCCACACTATTACACCACCTCTAGCAGTCTCTGGGTCATAAGGCAGATCAAGGGTCCCTGTTATATCATCTGTGTGCAAAAAACATTAATCAAACCAGGCTACGTTTTGCTGTCTTCAACTGTCCAGTTTTGGTGAGCCTGCAGCCTCAGCTTTCCTAGCTGACAGAAGTGGAAGTGGCCTGATCTTCTAGTGGTGTAGCCCATCTGCCTTTGACATGGGCTACAACTAACATTTTCTGAGTTACTCTAACCTTTCTGTCAGCTTGATCCAGTCTAGCCATTCTCTGTTGACCTCAACAGCTCAACAACGACATGTTCACCATGGTGCCATGGTTGAAATCACTGAGATCACATTTGTTCTTCGTTGTGATGTTTCATGTGAACATCATGTGAAGCTGTTGGATCGTATCTGCATGATTCTATACATTGCTGCCACATCATTGATGAATCTCAAAATTGCATGAACGAGTAGGCAAACAGGTGTTCCCAATTAAGTGTTTGGTAGGTGTAGAACTCTATATGTTTTATATACTTTAAATTACATTAAATCAGTCTTAGACAGGTATTGGCAGCATCTAGTAACAAATAAAACAAAAAACAAACAATGGAAGAGAATTCAAATTCAATAGAACTGCTGTCATGATGTGCGCTGTTGGAGCTTACCGGTGTTAGCGTGATGTTGTGTTTTGCGTATTTGCCGAAGCCGCAGCAAACACTTGGCCTGATTGGATCTGGGAATAAATCAACTAATTATTCTAAGTGCTACTGGGGGAACGTCTTTGAGTGGCTGACACAAAAAGGACTTAATGGCAGACAATTCTCCGGTGCCATGCAAATGTATCCTCGTGCGCCACCAAAGAGCGTAAATATCAACACAAAGCATACATATGAACAGCTCACGCTTTATCTTCACTGGACGTGCATCAATCTGTTTGTTTTCTTTCTAGGTTTGAAATCAATAAGAAAACATCACAATATGTTGAAACCTTCTTTTCATCTAGTCAACATGTGCAGGCACTTTGGTGTACATAACCTATTATTTCTGAATTAAATATCATGGTTTGAACGTGTTCTCTATGTTTTGCGGGGGTTTTTACTGAAAAGGACTGATCAAAAAGCAGCTATCACTGGGAATCTTTAAATCCTCTTTCTGCCTGTCATTTCTGCCTAATTACATTCCTACCTCAGCTGCGCTGTTTTGACTGGCTGACAGGTAACATTATGAAGCATGACCTTCCTCTCTTTGTTGCTACTCTTACAGCCGAGCGCTTTCTTCTTTTTCTTTAACTCACTCCATCGCCCTGACACATTACACTTTCAGAATAGAAAAGTTAGGAATATTTGAATGCAGCATAAAGAGCTATTAAAACATTTAGCACACAAGATGTGCTGTTTATCTACAGAAATGAAAAAAAGAAATCAAATTCCTTCAGTTGTCTGGGTGAACATTGTTGTTCACAACAAGTATGAGTGAAAGATGACATATTTTAGTGTGAGTTTTAGGCCCTTTTATCCCTCTTTATTCATATTGACACCGTGTGGATTGACGTGTGGGTTTATTCCCTCATAAGAGTTCATAAGAATATGGTTGCTAAAGATAAAATCCTTCTGTGGTGAAACTTTCATGCAACTTTCGTTGCTTGAAGCCCGCGCGAAAATAACTTGCTCTTAAGTTGCATAATGAGAAGTGTCCTGCAACTCACCTGAAACTCATCTGCAACCGTTGCAGGTGTCTTTACTTTGTGAAACCAGTTACATGAAGCAGCCAATTAAAATGCAGTTACATCTGAAGGCATTATTTAAAACAACTGATTTCTCTGAACAATAATAAAGGAGACTGTAGTGTCAGTTTTCTGAGCAGTGACATCAAATGTGAGCTTCTCAACGCTAGTTAACTAGTCTGCTAATGCTAACTGTTTAAATTTTTTTTAGTCTGCTTTTGCTCTGAAGTTGTGCTCCTTGATGTATTTGCTGTGCTTCTAGTAAAGAACCATAAAAGCCACTTAAAGATTTATTTAAGGCTTAACATAGATAGATAGATAGATGCCAATATAAAAATATATGCAGGTAAGGTCAATTACAACGTTTGTATCATTCACTCATTCATTCATCATCTAAACTGCTTATCCTCCTGTTTTGGGGGTTGCTAGAGTCTATCCCTTTGTACATTAGGCAGAAGGCAGGAAACACCCTAGACAGGCTGCCAGCCACAAAAAAAGAAGCTTGGCTAATTTGGTTTACTAGTGGAGTAGCTAAATGCGCCGTGTGATTGTTTTTTAATTAGTTGCAACCTAAAGTCAAGCTTAGTATTGGGTTACATGCAGCACAGCAGCAATTGTACATACAATTGTGAAAATTATGGTTATAAAGAAGGTTTTTACTCTTGTTTTGGTCTGTTACTCCTCTCCTGTTCTACCTCCTTGTCATCTGGATCACCTGTGTGCTGTTTATAGCCCTGCACCCTCATTAACCACAGGTGTTACTTGTTAGTGCCTTGTTAGTACTTGTTGTGCTTTGTGTTTGATTAGTGTTTTGGTTTGTTAGCCCCTGTTTCATTAACTCCTGTCAGTTTTCTAGTTTTTTTAGGTCACTCTGTATTCTGTTTTTTTATTCTGTTGAATTTGTTATTAGTGTTCTTTCTTAGTTCGATTACCTGATTTTGCTCTTTACAGGGTTTTTTTCAATAAAGTTAAGGACTTTGCTCTCTGCTTCTTTGTCTCTCCTAGTGTTACAGAGACGCAAGCTGATGCAATGTTGAAAGCAGTACTGAACAGTATTCCGGAGGAACATGCTGTGGTTTTAGTGCAGTGCTGCCTGAGGGGTCGAAGTTCACAGTCATGTATTGGCCCTTTACCCACAGGAATTTCTCCAGATTCCCCAAATCTTTTGATAGTATTTTTGCTTCGTAGGTTTATTTGCAATCACTCAAGCATATTTACATCACTTGTGTTAGATGTTTTTGAAATTGCACCTATCTTTCTTGAAGCAAATTGCATGATATTAATTTTAGTGTGAAAACAATGACATTCAGAAGGTAAAACATTATTTGTGTTTTTATGCCTTATATGTGCTTTTTCATTGCTATATAGATAAAAGTGGATTCACAAAACATTGATTTATGTTGTTATTTGCATTTAACATCTCTCTACCCATTGGTGTATGCACTGCCACTTTGCCTACGCACCTTTAAAACCTACACATTTATTTCTGTATAACTCTACTATCATTTACAGTGTATAGATACTCAGTTTGAGTTTAAATACAAATATGACCTGCATAATATTTATACAACTTACTCTTTTACTGCAAATCATACTTATGGTAGTTTTTTATATTCCTATTCAACATCCTTCCTCCTATTTATCATTGCTGTTCAATGAAACACATGAAAAACATTTAGTTTACATATAACAGCAGCCATTTACATTGTGTGAAGGTTTTATGATGAATCAGCCAATAGAAATGTTCCAAAATAGAAAAAATTCTGGTTCCTTTGACTTACATTGAAAGTTTTAGTTCTCGCCTGTAAATTTGCTATTTTAGAGATACTTCTGTGCATCTGTGTAATAATGTATGGTAAAACTCTTTACTGTACTTTGTGGTGCTGTAATACATGACTTTAACTCTGGGATTAATAAAATGATCTATCGTTCTGGTTTAGTTTTACATATCACTGCTGTCGAAACAAAACCTACATTTTTTCAGTTTTTGACATAATTTAAAAATGCATGTCGCACTTTACTGTGTATACATTTCAAAATAAACTGACCAAAAAGAAATGGCCCCAAAGGACTAGTAGTAAATACCTCTAGTTACACTCTCCACTAACCTCCATAAACCTCAATTAAAAATAAAATATGTTTTATCTTCTTCTCCTGTAAAGTTATCATTTTGGAGATATGATATGATATATTAGTAAAAATATTTAATATTTTAATAAAACATTTATCTGGATTGTTTTCTCTGGTCCCTGGTCTTTTTTAGAGCAACACTATGTAGGATTTGGGGATTTGGAGACCTCTCTGGTGGAAATATGTAATTGCACACAACATGTGGAAGAACATTTTGTAACATGGGCTTTGCTCCAACCCCCACAGGTGAATCTGACTTTTGTGAGTGAAAGAGTACTAAAGGAAATTCTCATGGTGAGGGATGAGTCTTTTGATGATTAGATTGAATTATTCACTATTGTCACATTACTGTCAGTATTGTTTATCATATCATTTCAAAGACAAATGTCTCATTTGCGTTTCTATGCCTCTAAAACATCTTCTAAATTTTGATTACATCATATTACACAAGCAGACATGGAACAATAATAATCACCAACTATGTCCTATTTCATCCCTCCCCATCATTAGAGGAGCACCATGTAAGATGATGTAATCAGTACGTTTTGATTTGTTGTTACTGCACCACAAGTTATTGCATTATTGTTATTGTCATTGTTTGTTACTGTTTACTTATATTTATTCTAATGTTACATAATGCATCTATGAACAAAACACATACACTGCCAAAATATATATTTTTTGTTGGTCTCATAATACTTTAAAACATTGCTGTATCTAATAAGGTGTATTAATATCACATAACGTTGCTGTCGTGGAAATTTTTCTGGTTACATTGACTTGCATTCAATGGTTTTTTTTTTTCAAGATGCAAACTATTGTTCTGACAGCAAGGATATAGACATATGAGATATATTATTATGCATAGGTACATAATACAGATAGTACATGCATGTATGACCCTTCGTCCTGACATTGTATATACTGCATAAACAAGTGTCTCTGTGGGTGTTGAGACATGTGGCGCATATGTGCTGACTGCGGTTGATGCCAAACAGCTTTATTCTCCTTTGCGTGTGCACGAGTGCGTATGTATAAATGTGTGTGTGTGTGTGTGTGTGTGTGTGTGTGTTTTGCTGTGTGATAAGCAGACTGAGCAGCAGTGGTTTTCCTGGTCCCGGGGATAAGCCTGCACTCTAGTTAAACTGTGCTGTCACACTGTATCTGTGAACTGCACTGCACCTCCTGCATTGAGCCTTTATCCTCGACGTTCACAGAGGAAACAAGTGTCCTCTTTATCTATGTATGAGCTCAGTGGAGCCACAGGCCGACCAGCCTATACTGTACATTCCGACATATCTCAGCATAGCGTAGCACCAGAGGTATAGAGTTACCCGTTACAACTGCTCTTGTCACAGTACTCGTGTGGCCTACGTTTATTACTGCCACAGTAGTTCTACTTTTCCGCAGTGTATTATTTAATAAAGACTACAGACCACACAGCTGTTTCCAGCTGACAAAGCAATTGTATAGCTGGTTAATTAATCTCAGTTAAATAGCTTCTGTGTTCTTGTATTATTGTGCTTTTTCATTTAAGAAAAAAAAAAGTTTCACTGTATTTGAAAAAAGGTTTTATTATAAAACTATCAATATTCTAGACACACTGCCTCGCAACACCTGAATGCTGTATATGTTAAAAACCTTTGTTCTGTGAGTGGATTGTTATGTTGCTCACATGAACTATGGATATGTAAACTGAGACCCTAGTTTTTTTAAGCCTGATGTTTTTTCACCTCTATGCTAAGCAGGCTAAAACATAGTCTAATTTCTCCTCCTGAGGATGTACATTGAGTGGTTTTAAATTGTAATAGTTTGGGAAACACTGTTACTACCAGCATAACACAGTAATCAGAGAGATCTGCTCTGTCACTGCAGTCAGAACATTTTTTTCTTTGAGTTTTTGTTCTTTTTCTTTTTTTGACAAAACATGAAAACATCACATTGTGTGTAAATTTCTTGATGAACGGATGAAAAGAAGTGGCAAAAACAGTCTGAAAAAAAATGTCTGGTTACACTGACTTACATTGAGACCCCAACAACTTAACAGCTCCACAATGTTGGGTCTTGCTGAGAATGGTGGGCCTGAATATTGTGAGTTAGTATTGAATTAACGGTGGAACTTTGTGGTTTAGATCACTGTGACAGACATACAATAGAAACACCATAGCAACCACTTGGACCACCTAGCAACTGCAAAGCAATTACTAGCGATAACATAGCAACCACTTAGAAATACTTTAACAACAACCTTGGATTCCATCGCAGCCAACCTAACAATACCCTAGCAACCACCAGGGATACCATAGCAATTGCCTATATCGGCAATTAGGAATATCGGCCACCTTAGACAACATAGCAACCAACCTAACAGCATCTTACCAACTACCATGGATAAAACTATGGCAAATGCTTAGCACCACCATAGCAACAAATCTAACAGCACCCTAGCAACAGCCTGGACTATCTTTGCAACTATCCAGCAACACCTTAGCAACCACCTTGGATCCCATATCAACTGAACTGAACAACCGTCTGGGATACCCTTGCAACCACCTACCAATGGCCTAACAACCACCAGAGATACCATAAGAATCGCCTACCAAAACCCTAACAACTACTTGGGATACAATAGCAGCCACCTAGCATTGTCCTAGAAACCACCAGGAATACCACAGCAATCGCTTAGCAACACCATAGATACTATCTTGCAAAACCCTTACATTTACCTATGATATTATAGCAATCACCTAGCAACACCCTAGCAACCAACCTGAAAACACCCTAGCAACCACCTTGGATGGTACTGCAACCAACCTAACAATACCCTAATAACCACCAGGGATACCATAGCAACCAGCTAGCAACACCAGAGCAATTGCCAAGCTGCACTCTAGCAACACTGTAGCTGCACATCTCCATGTAACATACTTTTATAAATATTACTTGTTATTCCTTAAAAACATTTATATATTATTATACATGTTTGGACTGTTTTATAAAAGCAAACCACTTGAGGCTGCATGAACTGAGTATTTTTTTTCAGTAAACAGCTAATTTACTGGTTAGTAATGTTATCATGAACACATGTACATGTAGTGAACTATCACTACTGCAGCGATACTCTTACTTAAGCAGGGATTATTAATATTCTCCTCTATATAGCCTGTAAAGTTGTTCCGGCCCGACAGGCTTGCCGGAAAAGTGTGAAAATCATTATTTCCCAACATTAATTCATGCAGCCGCAGCGTCTGAAGATTTAATGAGTGCGTCCGTAAAGAACATGTACAGTAAAATGATTGCGCCGCTTTGGAAAGTGATGGATAATAATGAACTGTTTTATTTTAATTAATTGCTTGGCTGAAACTGTGGAGAGCAGCAGTCGAGTACATTCACCTCATCTGGGTTTCACTCTCGTCCGCGGCTGCGGCGTTTCTTCACTTGTTAATTTAATGTGGCAGAGAGTGAGAGTGTGAGTGAGTGTAAGAGAGATTACATGACTGGTGTTTTCTCACTCTCGTCTCCGTGCCTGTGAACATGGCACATTAGGAGGCGTGCGGATGTGCCGGGGCTTGCTTGCTCAGTCCCGGCAGCAGGAGGTGTGGAGCGGCACTGAGAAGATGAGAGATGGGTGTTGGAGTGCAGAACACTCCGGAAGGTCAAGTCTGCGGAGGGGGGTTAAGCTACTGGTGAGGTGGAGGAAGAGAGGCGAGTCATGCGACTGTTTGTAGGTAAAAACACAGGAGCCTGCAGACAAGCGCGCTCAGCTTGGTGTTGATAAAAAGGAGGATACAATCGACAAATGAAGTGTTTGTTCTGTCATTTTCATGCATTAAATAACAGGAAGAGAACGAGAGACCCGGAAAAATGGAAATGAGCAAGATTGCTTGACAAAAGCTTGAATTAAAATGGCCTGCATGCATTTTTTTTATTTAATTAAAAACTTTGAATTAATTGCTGTGGTAATATTCATACGAGATAGTGAGGAAGCCAGTTTTGGGCAAATAAAAAGATTGTTCTGTCATTTTTATGCATTATAAAAAAACAGGCCTAAAAAAAAAGAAAAAAAGAAAAGTGATTAAGATCAGAGCAAAATGGAAATGAGCAAAAACTTCTTAAAATGGCCTTCATATTTGTATTTATTTTATGAATAAATGTTTATTAATGTCTGTGCTTATTTAAAAAGCACTGTCCAGTTTCATACACTATAAAAACTGAAAAATCAGATCTGATGTTTTGCATGGACGCGTGATCCCTTGTGTTTTTGTAGGAATCATAACAGATATTTGATTGTATTCAATCTGGGTACATGGTTCCTACCTGAGACAAGTATGCTCTGCAGGTCTTTAGATGTTTGTCTGGGTTCTGTTGTAAGTTGTTGATGTGCTCTTGATGAAATTTTGGTAGGCCAGCAGCTCCTGAGAAGATTTACTGTTGTGAATAATGACTCTCGCTGTGGTTCTCTCACTGTGATGTCCCAGAGCCTTAGCACTGGCTTTGCAACAGTACATTTCAGTGACGTCTGTATGTGAATCTGTTTTGGAGGGTCAGCTTAACCCTTCTAGCTGCTTTACTTTGCCAGACAGGTTTTATTGAAGTGATGCTTAAATTCTTCAGGTCTGGCAGTTTGGGAGTGCCAGTGAAACTGAATCTAATAGTTAACATAATTTGGTTAACTGGTTGATTTAGTAGGTTAATGGGAAGTTATTTTTATGGGGCCAGTAGGGCTGATTAGCATTTCTTCAATAAATCAGATCCTCATTTAAAAGCAGCATTTTATCTGGGTTTCTTTGTCTAATCTTAAAATCAGTTTGATGATCTTAAACACTCAAGTGTGGAAAATATTCAAAAATAAAGGAAACTGTGAGACAAATACTTTTACCCAGCAGTGTAGTAGTAGTATTAGTAGAAGGAGAAGGAGGAGAAGAAGAAAAAAGGTAAGAAGAAGAAAAGATAAAGACAAAGGGAAAAAAAATGAGAACTTAAAAAGAGAAGAGAAAGGAGAAACGGTGGAGAAGAAGAAGAAAATGAAGGAGAAGGAGAAACTGGAAAAAAGTAGAAAATGAAGAAGATGAATGAGAAAAGTAAAAGAATGAGATAAGAGGTAGGGAGGAAGAAGAAAACTGAAATAAGTAGAAGAAGATGAAGGAGAAAATGTAAGGAATGAAAAGGAAGAGAAGAAGAAAAGAAGAACAAGATGAAAAAGGAGGATAAATAAAAGTAGAAGTCTTACCGCCTTATTTACACTCCCAGCAAAAAGAGTTCAGTACCGTAAAAAAAGGTTCTACTATTTGAGACAATAGCAGAACCCTGTTTCAGAAAAAAGGAAAACACTTTATTTGGATAGTGCAATAAAGACATTTAATTTCATTCTGCTAATTATCTATTACATTTACATTCATTTTCCTGAGCCTTACTCCTAATGCTCCAAAACAGCTTAGAGAAAATTCTTGTTCTGTTGACTTGCATTGAAAGTAAAGACGGTTTTTGTTCTCTCCTGTGAAGTTTTCATTTTGTAGATACTTGTTTATCTTTAGATAGTGACAAGATGCTGCTGTTTTCAGGAGACCCTATTCTACCTAGATATGCAATATTTGACATGTAGATACTAACAGAATTTTAATATCTTCATGAATTTGTCATGAATGTGTCAGCTCAGATACTTTTTCAGAATTGTTAATCTGGAGCGTCTGACAGCTGAAAATGCAGTAGTGTTGATGAAACTTCATTCTATTACTCATTACTGGGTGAAAATACATGCTTAGGATCAGGCAGGCATGTATTTTTTATGAATATTCTTTCGTATTCAAATCATAGTGAGTGCTAAAACTTAGCAAGACAGACTTTATTTTTAATTTAAGTTCAAGTGGTATGCCATGGACTGACGACCTGTCCCTGGTGTAGGCTAGATTACGGATGGATGGATTCATGTATTTATTCAGGGTGTCAGCCAATTTGTAGTGTTTTCTGAATTCTCAGTGGACAATTAGATTCCACATACAGTTAACTATATGGTTACCCACAATGCACCAGAAAAAATAGATGTTCACTACTTACAGGCTAACATACCAGAATACATAGAGGTTTCTTTGGAACCCTGATCTTTCTTCTCATCTCTGTCTTGAGGCTAAAAGCTCTAATACCAACAGGATGATCAGTATAATAGATATGTTGACTAACAATAGTAAGAATATGATAAATAACAATTACATTGCTCATGCTCAATAAATAAGGCCATACTTCACTCAATAGTTTCAGAATCACAGATACAGAATCAAATATTTGACAGGCAAGTTTATAGTTTATAGATAAAATACATTAGAACATGGAAATAAATGTTACAGCGATGCAATTTGATGATGCCAGTAGTATTTACTGTGCAAATTCTCTCTATTGTCTTCCTCACGGCTCCCCTATATAGTGTTCTACATAGAACGGTCTATGTAGTGAACAGTGAATGAGTAAACAATTGAACTATTTTAGACACACCCTTCATGTTGTCTTAAGATTCTGCAATGTATTTATAAAAATGGTCCAGGTCCACACCCACACATTGTCCAATGGGGACACAAAGCGATAAACTATTAAGAAGGATTTAATTTCGATATTGTTTATTTTGAGCAGTGGATCTTTTCTAGTCTTTACAGTATACAGGCTTTGCGGCCCAGTAAACTCACAGATCAATCGTGTGCGTTGTAAGATCACCGAAGGCGCTCCTCAGTCAATCAGATCTGTGCATATTCGGGAGTTCAGCGAGCACACAGGCGAGGTACGAAGCGAGAAGCCTTAGTCAGAGAGTAAAGCGAGTCAGAGAGAATAACCAGCTCTAAAAACAGAAAAGTTAACAGTGAACACTGAGAGTTTAACCAAGACTGAGACTTGCTCACTTAGTTTTGGAGAATACCGCTCTGTAAAACCAACAGGTCCAGATGTGAAACTGAGTTAACAAAAAGATGCATGTTTTATTTACTGTTTCTATAAATAAACACTTTTTTCAAAAGCATTATGTTTTTTTTTTATGTAGCCCTTGTTTATATTTGAAGTGCATTCAAAACATTGATTAGAAGTTTATAAATAATTCATTCAGTTCAGCATTTAAACAGTAAATATACTGAAATATACTGAACAGTATTTTTAATTTGTTTGTCTTTCAGTTGCTGATGGTATAAGATGCTAATACAAGGCTACTTCAGTATACAGGATGCGGCACTGAATCATAACACAAGTTAGAAATGATGACGGTCGGGACCTTGGCCTGAGGAAATCTCCTCTAACCGTACCCTACTGACTTCTAATTAAACACACCCACTCTAAACTATTGCTTTAACAGTCTTGCACATCCCTGTGTTTACTTATGCAGGACTCTTTCTGAGCCCCTGATTCCTAGACCTAATCTGTAGATGAGTGCCCTCACACGTCGCAGTGGGGCTGTGGATGCCAAAGCGTGCGAGCGAGAGAGACTAAAGAGTGTGGTGGACAAGAGGACAAATGGATCGAGAAATCGTCTCCTCCTCTGGTGCTCAAAAAAAAAAAAATACGCAGCCACATCTGCTCCTCTCCACTCAGAGACCTTGAACCCATGCTGCCTCTAATCCGCTCTCTCACCCATATATGCATGTATAAGGGTCATCACCCCGCAAGTGGCCCACTTCAGTCTGCTTTCACAGAAAGAGGCAGCATGGTAGAGGGCCGGGGCTCAGGGAAAAATGACAGCGAGGGATTTTACGGATAGCGAGAGAGCGAGAATGCAGCAATTTGCTTCATAATAGCATTTGTGCGTCAGGGAGAAAGGCAGAAGGATAAACAAGAAGTGCAACAGTAAGAAGCAAAGCCATTAGGAGCAATCAGCATTGTGTGGGTTGCGCTGTTTATATGGGCAGTCGGAGGCTTATCTGTTCCAGCCATCGCTGCCTGCTCCAACATTTAACAAGCTCTGCCATCGACTCCATCTGGGTCCTATACATCAATACCTGACCAGATGTTCCAAAACCCATAGGGGAGGGCTGAGTGAGTGAGTCACAGTAAATAAACCTGTATAATACTCTGAATAGGTGTAGTCGAATCATTTAGTGGCCTCTATTCTAAGTGATGTGTTCTTTTTATTATTACTGTTGTCTTTAGTCATCCTTATGACCTTTTGACTTGACAAGGCAATTAGGCCTGTCACAATTATTCTCCCATCGCCAGATCATTTTGTTTGAGCTGATCAATTATTTAAGCTGTAGGTGCTTTTGCAGTTGTTAGATTTCATAATCAAATTACAGAATGCAAGCAGAATGTGAATTATGTGCATTTCCATTGGTTGGATAGAGGAAAAATAATGGAGCTAAATGAAAGCAGTACAGCAACACACAGACACTCATGCTAATAGGAAACAGTTCCTGTTTAAATAGGATGAAAAAAAAACCTCTATGAAAGTTATCAGTGACTGGCATTGTAAGGTTAGAGATGTTGTATGTGGGGTCTTTCCTGTGTGGGGTTTGCATGTTCCTCATGTGTCTTTGTGGGTTTACTTCCTTTCTTCCCACAGTCAGGTGAGTTACAAAATTGCCCTTAGGTGCAAGTGTGTGTCTGATTGACTGCTGGTCTGCCAAAAAACACTGGGATAGGTTCCTGCACCCCTCCCTCCCCGAAAGATCTTGTTTGTTAAAATACTTAATGACTATACGAGAACAAATCTGAGCAAAACTGTACTGTGACGCACTGATAGTAACTACTTACATTTACTCAGGTTCTGAAGTAAAATGTTGATATATGTGAGTATATGTGGCTTTTACTGAGGATTTAAATGAGAAACTATTCATTCACATTAGTTATTATTTTCTGTTTACATTTATGCTCCATTAGTGATCACATCTGTACTGCTGTATGACTTTTGATGTGTATTGCTTTATATTTAACCAAAAGGACCGCAAAAAGAGAAGAATAGAGTCAAAATTCAAGAGTTTTATTGTCATATGCACAGCAGAAACAGACAGTTGCACTGTACAATGAAATTTTTACTTTGCTGTTCCTCCATTCACCAATAGATAAAGATAACCAATAAAGAACAAAAATATATAAAGTATAATAAGTTGAAGTATTTTTTTTCTTTTTTATAGTTAAAAAAATAAAAGTTACATGTGCTTTTATGTGCAAATATGAAAAGCAGCAGCCATAAAGTGCAAGTTGCAAGTAACAAATGTAAACAACAGTGTTTACATTTGTTACTTGCAGTAGAGTCTAACAGTTTAGTTCTACTGCAAGTCACTCAGTACTCAGAACCTATTTTCTGTCAACACAAGCTGTTTATTAAAAAGGTACTTGTGCTTTTATCTGAGTCATAGCTATACCTTTCTAAGTAATAGAGCATGTACTTGATTGTGGGTTACTGTATGCATCTATGGGGAAGTGCAATGACTCTTACAAATACAACTATGTTTTTCCTTATGTTTCTAATATCAGTAATGTCGTGCTCAGATTTGATTTAGGCTTTTGGTGGTATTGCACTTAGTGTTCAGACAACTAGACAGTGTATTGCACTTATTGTTCAGAGAGCAAGACAGTGTATTGCACTTAGTGTTCAGACAGCAAGACAGTTTATTGCACTTAGTGTTCAGACAGCAAGACAGTGTATTGCACTTAGTGTTCAAACAACAAAACAGTGTATTGCACTTAGTGTTCAGAGAGCAAGACAGTGTATTGCACTTAGTGTTCAGAGAGCAAGACAGTGTATTGCACTTAGTGTTCAGAGAGCAAGACAGTGTATTGCATTTAGTGTTCAGACGGCAAGACAGTGTATTGCACTTAGTGTTCAGACAGCAAGACAGTGTATTGCACTTAGTGTTCAGACAGCAAGACAATGTATTGCACTTAGTGTTCAGACAGCAAAACAGCATGTTAAGGGAAATGTTGCCATCAGTTGCTATTTTGCTATCACTGTTTTATCTATAAAACTAGATCCTGCTGTAAAAGATTAGACATTTAAAGGGTGCATTGGTCGTTGTTTCACAGTCCAGTTCAGGTACTACTGCCATTGGTGAAGAAATGTATGGTTGATTTTAGCAGGACTTGCTTTAATAAGCGTTCTGTACGTAAACACAGCCAAGGTGGAAAATGTCTTTTGGTGTCACTTTTCATTGTGAAACCCTCTCTTGAGCATAGTGGCATGTTAGTCTAATTTGATTTGTGCTTTTTTTTTTTGGAACAGTAGCTCGACAGGTTTACCTCCTAAATAGAAGGCAGTGGAACTGCTCGACCTGTGCAAATGAATTTCCTATTATTGTAGGTCACTGAATTCATTTGAGAATGCCAGCCGAACCCGTGCAGCTTCTTGGGGGACTTGTTGCATACGGTGTGCTGCATTTCCCTGACAGAATAAAGGGGGCTATGAAGGGGGCATGACTTTAAGCAGGTGTTTGGGCTAGGGTCGCAAATTTAGCCTTCTGCTTTATTTGCTCAGCCCAATATATCAAATAATCAAATGCATCTATCAAATGCATCTAAGAAAAAAAAAACAGAGAAAAGAGAAAGAGAGAGAGAGAGAGAGAGAGAGAGGAAGAGAGAACAGAACACAGGAAGAGCTGTCTCCTACTTTCCACTGGGGCTGATCCTATCTGTCTCTAGGACATGAACAAATGACCCCTGCAATCTTAGCAGACTTTCCAGTGGGAATCCGGCCAGTTCAGAAGGTGGAAAGTCCATTAAAAGATTAAAGTGAGGGAGTAGGCAGGATCCTTGTGGACTTGTTAGGTGCTCATCAGAATATAGCTGGCAAATTTCATTTTGCGGCCCAAAAGTGCTGAACATGCTTCACAGTGTTTAACAGTTTCTTTTCATTAAATGAAATATGGCTAACTGATACTGTATTAGGTTACATGTAATAATCCTCCTCAATGGATGGAAGTTGAAAATGCTGGGTTTGGCTCTTTGCTTGCTCTGTATCTGTTATTTTAGACTAGACTCAACTCTGGACTGGAGTGTTGTCTAATATTCCCCCCTGTTTCAGAAACGCGCTGCCACTTGTCTTTGTTCACATCGGCAATTAGGCATACCGTTGCCCTGGCAACCTTTTTAATATTTATTAGCTTTCGATCAGCAGCGAAGTGGCGTGTGCTTTTGATGCCGGTAGACATTACTTATGCGCATGGTACCGAGCTGGCATTTAAGAGAGGCAAAGTTTGCCATTATATGCTTTTAGTAAAGATTTCCTGTCAGTGGCGCCTGGCACAGGCGCCCGGGTGTTCGGAGGAAGCGGAAAGTGTGCTGAGGAAAGCTGCTTCTCTCAGGTTCAGCCAGGGCTCAGGTTGAGGTGCAAAAACTAAGAAGTCTTATCTCCTGAAAAACCGTCACCACCTTTCTATCCTGTTCTATAGAGAAATGTCATGATATATGACTTAAGATACAACTTTATTATAGATCATTGAATCGTCTTTCTATTCATGATTCACACTGTTAGGTGTCTTAAATGGGGAAAATGTTTCAAAGCCCACACTTGTTTCCCATTTGTAGTTTTTTCAAAAGTAGATTGGTCACAATCCTTAAATAAATAAAAAAAATAATTATATTATTACTATTATTTTATTATAATATTATTTTCATTAACGATATGCATATATCACAACAAACAGAATGTGAATTAGTTGTGTGTTTTTATCCGCTAGCTTAAAGGCAAATATAAATATAAAAAGAAAGAAATCAGAAAATGCATACATCAGAAAACATGAGGCTCCTGACCTCTGCAGTAACCCAACTGAAGTGAAAGAGGCCAGTACAGTTTATTTATTTGAGCTTGACCCTAACCTGTCGTCAGCTGGGAGTTACTAAGAGACACCTAGAAAACAAAATAGCTAATCTGAGAATTTTGGCCTGTACAGTTAATCTAAGTGATTATATACTCAGCTCAGTACTAGTAGGTAAACCTCCTTGTATATCTACAGTTGTGGCCAAAGGTTTTGAGAATGGCACAAATTTTGGTTTTAAAGTTTTGAACCTTTAGAACCTTTTGTCAGTTGTTTATATGATATAATGAAGTACAATAAGCATTCCATATGTGTGTTACCAGTATATTGACAAACACATCCAGTTTAAGCAAAGACTTTATATTTATAGTGTTGGCCCTTCTTTTTTAAGACTTCTGCAATTCATCTTGGCATGCTAGATATCAGCTTCTGGGCCAAATTTTAAATGATTGCAACTCCTTCTTGTCTTATCATTGCTCGAAGTTGATCACAGTTTCTGGATTTTTGTTTGTCCACCCTCTTTTTGAGGATTGACCACAGGGTCAATGGGACTGAGATCTGCGGAGTTTCCTGGCTATGGACCCAGCATTTTAATGTTTTCTTCAACAAGCCAATTGGTTGTCACTTTTGCCTTGTGACTTGGTGCTTCGTCATGCTGGAAAAAACATTGTTCATCTCCAAATTGCTCCTGGATCATTGGGAGTTGCTCTTGGAGTATGTTTTGATACCATTTGGAGTATGTTTTGATACCATTTGGAGTATGTTTTGATACCATTCCTTATTCACAGCAGTGTTCTTTCTTGAAAATGTTTGAGTGAACCCACTCCCCTGGATGAGAAGCAAACCCAAGCATTAATGGTCTTAGGGTGCTTCACTGTTGGCATGACACAGGACTTATGGTAGCGCTCACCTTATTCTCTAGACAATTTTTCGAGATGTCTCAAACAGTCTGAGAGGGAGCTTCATCAGAGAAAATAACTGTACTCCAGGTTTTTGCTGTCCAATCCCTATACTTCCTGTAGAATGCCAGTGTGTCCTTCATGTTTTTCTTGATGGCTTCTTTGCTGCTTTTCTAGACGCCAAGCCATCCTCAAAAAGCCTTGATCTCACTGATACACTTGCACCTGCCCCCTGCCATTCCTGAGCAAGCTCTGCACTGGTGGTGACCCAATCTCGTAACTGCATCCTCCCTAGGAGACGGTCCGGATGCTTACTTGACTGTCTTGTGTGCCCTGAAGGCTTCTTCACTGCTATTGAACCACTCTCCTAGAAGTTCTTGATGATTGGATAAATAGTAGATTGGAGTGATATCTTACAAGCAGCAATGTCCTTGCCTGTGAAACTCTTGATGCAATGCAGTGATAACTGCACATGTTTCCTTGGAGGTAACCATGGTTAACAGAAGAAAACTTTAAAGCACCACTACCCTTTTAAAGCAACCAATTTGCTCTTTTAAACAGCATGAGAGTAATATTCGCTGTATTGTCCTCATTAACCTTTTCTCCTGAGCTAACAAGATCTTCACTGAAATGATGTTCTGCAAGCCATTCTTTAGATTTGAAACGCAGCAGCTGGAATGCAGGTATTTTTTGAGATAAGGTCATTTTTCATGGCAGGGAATGACTTTGCAATTAATTGCGATTCATCTGATCACTCTTCACAATCCAGAGTTAATACAAATTGCAGAATAAGAACTGAGACAAAAAAAAAATGTAATTCTCAAAACTTTTGGCCACGACTGTACAGATTTGTCTATTCTATCAACTCCATATACCACATTATGGGAGGATTTTGTAGATCTACAATTACAGACTGTAGTCCATCTGATTCTTTCCATACATTGGACACATGTTTTAATGCACAATTACTTTCTACGCAAACTGTGTAACTTACTTTCACTTAAAAAAATTATCAAAACAGGTCATTTGACCAGGACAAACTTTTGCATGCAACTGTACAAATGCAATAAGACACCTAAATTGTTAATTACAGTTATTTATGGCAGTTACTTATATGTCAGTTAAAATAACAGATCTCATATGGGTTATTTTATAGTAGGGCTGTCATAATTACTTGATTAAAAGCAATTATTCAATTTAAATAATGAACTAATTAAACAAACTGAAACTAAAACTGCTTGTTCTTGATAAATTGGCCTGCAAGTTCGAAGGATAAACAAGTGAAGTGTCGCTGCAGTGCTCAGAATGTTCTGCCATTCAAATAGTACTTGCTCACTGGTGGTCCTGGGGGGGGGGGCGGGGGGGGGGGGGGGGGCAGACCGTTGATGAATGCAATGAACAATGAGGCTACAAATCACGCTGAGAAACAGATGAACTACAGTCTGTAAGCGTAGAACTACAAAGTGCACCTATATGGTAAGTGGAGCTGATTGGACAGACAATGAGTATGGATACAGCAAATGAGTGTGGTTACTCGTAAGTGTGTAGTTATACTTAATGCCTAATGTTTCCAGTTTGGCTAGTATTCCCTAATCTTGCATTGCAGAGCACTGAGTGCATTTGATTCTGACTCTAAGCCTTTCCCTGATGCTGGCCTGGTTTACTGCATATCAATTCTGTCCACAATGCAGTTTATGTTGAACTTTAAGGTTACTGCACTACTGAGAATACAGTTGCCTCCGTACATACATTTTTGTTGGAGTTTTCTTCTTGCCAACCTATTCATGGCCATTTCCCACCCAAGGGCTGTGGCCCCCCATCACATGATGCTCCTAGGTTGAGGGGGATTCGAGTTGAGTGTTTCCTCATCTCAGACTCCCACAAATGGGGGTTCGTAAAGCTACCAATATTCATGAGCTCCAAAAAAAGGGAAAACAGCTTGGGCCAAATCATATATTGTACATGTACATGTATAACCAAATCAGGTCACATACCTTCTGACATCAGAAAATACAGATTAAATGCATCCTGTGGCACCTAGTCAAAGTCCTGACCCCATTTAGAACCTCTGGTAGAACTTTAAAGGTTTCAGTTCATGCTAAAAAATTCCACAAAGAAGCGTGGGCCGAAATTCCTCTAGTGATGTGAATGAATGATTTCCAGTTATGGGAAGAGTCTGATTATTGCTGCTGCTTTTTCAGGGGGCAGTTACTTTTCTACACAAGTGATATAATGTTGTAGAAGTCCTTCAATACACAAAACCATCATTTAAAAACTGTGTTTCTCCTTGAAACCATTTAGTCTGACGTATTAGCAAAAATAGGGGACATCAGGGCGTTGGCAAATACTTTGTCACGGCACTGTAGTCAGCTTACTTTTTAGCACTTGTTTCATTTCGTGTTTGTTTTAGTTTGTTGTGTTTGCTTCATTGAGTTGGGCCACATAAGTGAGTAGAAACAGTGACTTGCTGGAAGTCAGTGTATACAGATGAACGAAGTTGACTTGTGGATCAACAAATCATTCAACGAGAGACGTTTCGGTTTGATTCAGTGAAACAGACAGTTCGAGACAATCGATTCTTTAAACGGAATCGAACTTCCTCTCGGCACCTTCTGTTCCCCTAGTTTTCACTCTTCCAATCCACATCACGGCCCTGCCTTCCTTCCCCACCAATTTCATCTTCCAGTTTCCAGATGAGGAACCTGACTGAAAGTGGCAATCCAGTTTGTTGTTCAAAGATGCAGGGCAGCGATGATAAGAGCTCTGAAAGCTCTCCTTTTGATGCCCTTCTTCACAGCCCAGTGTTTATCGTTCCACTGTCATTAGCACTGGGGCCTTGATATGCAGCTCCACTATCTGCATCTCCTCTGAGATCAGTGGGAAACACAGACATAAAAACACATTTATTAAGGGCGCACGCAGGCGGTGGAAGAAAATCAAAGATGGACTTTATTATAACTGAGGTAATAGTTTGCTGGGGTTAAATGAGAGATGACTGAGCAAGAAAGACAGCGCAATGAACTGTGATGAAGGCCACAAATCAAATCAAACAAACCCCACGTCTTCAACAGCTAGCACTAAATGGGTGGTGAGCACTAAAACTATCAGATTAAGATATTCATTTTTATGTCTTCTGCACACTTAAAGCTGAAAAGACTTGGCAGGGATGTGGCGGCTTGTGCCTGTGGAGCCTGATTGCATTGAATGTAATCCGCATGTAAGAAAACATGCGTTCAGGGTTTAAAGACGTTTCTCTTGCTACGCTGCTTTGCATGGTTTCATGCGATTGGTTACTGACCATGCACAAAAGAGCTTTGATGAAGCAATTTGTACCCCATTGGTAGCATGAATTGAGTATTTCCTACTTCATCATTCCTCTATTGCTTACCTATTGCTTTCCTGTTCCAGTGTTAGGAAATGTCAGTGTTTATGCTTCAGCAAGCATAGACAGCTCCCCAGACTTGTCTTTAAAGGGCACCTCATTTACCTCACTTGCTTTAATGGAAAAGTGTTGTGCAGTACGTAAACCTGGCATCACTTCATATATGGACAGCAGCCGTTTTTACCATGCCCAGCCTATGTCAAGCCTTGTGATGATGCTAGGGCCCTGGACACATCACCAGACATCCAAAACCCCTTAGCTACAGACAATATAAACATTATAAAGACAACGCTCACAGTACTTACCTGGTTCATGTGCAAATGGTGGCACATAAGCCGTCCAGACTCTTATGGCCTAGGAAGAGACCACAGGTTGCTCTAGGACAGGGGGGTCTGGAGTACCTCTGGGCAGAAGAAACCAAAATAATGTTAAGAACATCTAACATTGTTTTATTATATATAGTTACTTAAACATCTACAAATGCATGCATGCCTGTGTAAATATTAGAAAATGTAATTATCGTATATAGTGATGTAGATACTTACGTTGTACACCTGCTGGTAGTACTACCCAGACTAATTGGTCTGGTCCAGAGAGGGCTTGAATGCTTAAAGAGGCAGGTAAGCACAGAGCCAGGAAAGACACTGGTATAGTCTATGCACGATAGACTGCAAGAGATCTTTATGTCAGCAATTACACAGCAATTACTGTGGGCAATAGTAGGTGGTAGTGGATAGTCCACCAAAGCTTAGCTCCCGCCAGGGTATTATTCAAAAAAATATTATTTTTTTTATGCCAACATCATACATTTAACCTGACATAATCAAAAAGAAATGACAGTACTTGTAAATAATCAAATAAATAACATGGAAAGACGAAAATAATAATTACCAACAACAATCATACTCACAAAACACAATAATAATAAACAGATTTATAATTTATTACAAATGAGACTTAGAACTTACAGAGACTGTCAGCTATTCCGTATCTTTGGCAAGGAATTCTAAATCAAAGGTAATTAAAAAATGGCTGCCACACCTTGTAAAACCTCTGAACAGATCCTCTGGTTGAATATTTTAGTTTATCCAGTTTTAAGAAAGACATCATGTCCTTTATCCATTGACATAGAGGGTATGCTGATTTCCAGTTGAACAGAATGAGCCGACGGGCCAAGAGGGATGAAAAAGCTATTACATCAGATTGGGCAGATGACATTGCAACCTCATCTGGTGCCACACAAAATATGTCTATTTCAGGGCAGGGGTCGACATCTGAAAATGTCTCAGAGATAGAGAGCCAAAATACCCTCAACTCTGGGCATTCCCAAAACATGTGAAATAAGTTAGCCGGGGCTTGGAGACATCGAAGACAATTTGGATTTACATCTGGGAGACATTTTTGCAAGTTTGCTCCTACAAAGAAGAAGCCAGCTCTTGCCAGTGTAAACGAGTAAATAGCTGTATATTTTGTATATATTGTATATATATTTTTTGTGTTTTGTTTTTTGCTTTTGTTTGTGTTTTGGTGTGTTTACTGTCGGTGTTGTTACAATAAACATGTTTGTTAAGGAAAACGTACCTGCTTTTTGAGCTTCACTTCGGACCTCATTGCCATCTCTTTTAGGTAACCTCCTAATCGCTCACCCCAACGTTAACACAACCCTTGTCTTGCTTCTGTTCATATCACTTCTTATCTTTGCTGCCGAATGTGTTTTTTGATGGGAACAGGAAAAAGTACTGACTTGCCAAAGGCTTCACTTATTTTTTACTGTTCTTTTGCTGTTCTTGTCATTGGCTACCTGTCCTCAGATGATCTAACTGGGAGCAGCACCTTGATTGATAAGAGGTTAGAATGTGCTCTCTTGTTGGACTGATGGCAGACGCTACTCACTATCATCGACTTCAGTAGATATGTCTGCAATACAATAGACGTCTAATTGCTCCTCTAAGTGAGAAGTCCATGAATATATTAAAATCTCTATAATACTAAATAGCTAAGACTTAAACAACGATCCCACATACCCAACCCTGCAACCCAGGAGGTAGATGATGAGCGAGTGAGTGAGTCATTTAGATTTCCTAAGATACAAATTTTGCAGTTTGTGTGCATGTTGTTATTAACTTCTTCCCATGAGCTGCCTCTTGCACATCGTCAGCAACCATGTTAACTCTTAGCTGCGGCTGTAGCCAACTCTTAGCCAAGTCTATTGCCAAGAATCAGCCCAAGAGGTATAAGTCTCCGAGCACTGAGGTGCGGAGCAGTGGAACTGCATTCTTTGGAGTGATGGGATCATCTAGGATGAGTCAGATATATTGCCAATGAATGGAACACTGTGGAGCAGCCACACAGCCACTCATGAGCCTCACCAAGCCTATTACCAAGAATCAGCCCACTGGGTATAGGGCCCCCAGTGCTAGGGTGTGGAGCAGTGGAACTGCGTTCTTTGGAGTGATGGGATCGACTAGGATGAGTCAGAGAGACGCTTGTGACTCAGATCTCATCATCCAACATTTGTACCTCACCTCACCAATGCTCTTATGACTGAAATGCTCTTGTGACTTGCAATCAAATCCTCATTGCAATGTTCCAACATCTAGGGTAAAGCCTTTTTAGTGGAGCATAGGCTGCTGCTGTAGGAAAGGTGGAGACGCGGGTAAACTACATCCTTAATCCCTTAATTTCAGAAGAGACACATCTACAAGCAAAAAAGATATAGAATATATTTCAGTCCTACTGCTGGAGTTTCTGTTCAGAGATGAACATGCAGGCTTACTGTCTTTATCACAGCTGTCAGTCTTCTAAAAGCAGATAATGTTGTAGAAAGTCGACCAATTAGTTACGTTTTTCCATACAAATAGAAACAAAAAGAAATCTTTACAATAGAAAAAACTTCTTGGTGCACTCGTCATTAAAAAAAAAAACACATTCAAGTTTTACAAAGGAGGGAAGGGAAATCAGTCCTTTCTGTCAATAGAGCTGTCAGAGAGACTGTGTGTGGAGATAATATTATCCCTGCTGGTGGAGATGTTTTCATTTGTGTGAGTGACACGCACATTGAACTGGAAAAAATGCACGTCGCTCTTCCATTGAGCCATGTCGCAAGCGGAACATCATATTCCAAACTCGTCACAATAATAGCATGCTCCTCTGCTCCGAGTTTATCACCAGACAACTCTGCAGGCGAGTTCAGAGGGAACTGCGTAGTTATGTGATTAAGTTCAACTGGTTTGTACAAACCAGATTTGTCAGGCTAAAAAAAAACAGTCGCAGCACGAATCAAGAAAGTATAAAATCAATCATTCAGATAGCAGAAGAAAAAAAAAATCCAGCCACCATAAGACAAGGCTGAGCACAATCAGATTAGATTTATGCCTGTGCTGCCAGCCATTTCAGCTGGTTCTAGATGGAGCTGTTTGTAAATCCTGACTGCCACTAATGTAATGCTGTGCTGGATATGCTCCTGCATATGGTTCAGAAGTGTCCTGCTGTCAGTAGTCCTGCTCCGGCTGTCTAATGTTGGGAATGTTGACCTTTTAGGGTATTTAGCAGTACAAACAGCCCAATTTGTTGGACCTAATGATAATAATGATTTTCAGCTTTAGAGCACAGTTACAAGGCTGCCTGGACCATCAACTGAGCAGCGGTGTACCACACGGCTACTCCACTCGCGCCACACCACAGCTACGAATCAGCCTGGATTTGCAGCTTGAGTGATGCTACATTGCAGCTACAAGGCTGACTGGGCCAGACACTTGAGGCATGCTACACAAGGACTTGCAGGCTGAGAGGGACCTTGGGCAGCTAAGCACTCTCTTGGGGCTAGCTAACCGATTCTGTACCAAGGTCTGCAAAGATTTTCCTCTACCGAGTGAGTGAAAAAAGAAAATTATTATTATTATTATTATTATTATTATTATTATTATTATTGTATCTGTGCTACTCTCTACTGAAAACAGTTTCAGACTATGATTCTGATAGAAGATGTATTGCTTGGTTTTGCAAATAAAACCTTATACATTTCTTGCTTCTGGCTTAAGGCCATGGCAGAGAGCAACGATGGCTAAGCTGATTGATTGGGCGCTTGAAGAAAAGGCGGAGTTAAATTGTTTTAAAGCATAATGGTTTAATTGGTTGTAAAACTGTGTCAACATTCAAAGAAACAATACAGATCACATTGTATTATATTTAGCTAAAAAAATTAGTTTAAGAGATATCCATACCACATTTGACTAGATGGGCCAGTGATCAGCTTGGTTAGACTCAGGACCACTCAGGCCTCCCCATTGAAAACTCCTTTGCCTTTGCACTTCCCAGTGTCCTAAGGTGCAATCAGACCTCTCCCAAATAATTTAGTTATTCATTATTCATTACATTTATTTATTAATGGTTGCTAATACATAATATCAAAAAGAATCATGTCTTGTTGATAAGGTAATCATTTATTAGTCCCACAGTGAGGAAATTCACAGAGTTACAGCAGCAAAGGGATAGCAAGGCACTCAGTAAAAAAATTGATTAATAAACAGTACAGTATATACACAATAGAAAGGACCTGCGATACCTTATACATTTCTTGCTTCTGGTTTCAAGAAATGAAATTGTCCATAAAACAAATAAACTGGTACATAACACAATGATACAGTAAGTTAATCAAGAGTTTATCACTTAAGTACATAGCTAAATCATGCTATACCACTTCAGAACAGCAACAGGACTTTGTGGACTGGTGTCTGCAGAACCACCTCCAGATAAATGTGGGGAAGACCAAAGAACTGGTGGTGGATTTCCGCAGGTGCAGACATACCCCTTCATCAGTGAACATCCAGGGTATAGACATAGAGAGAGTGGACTCTTATAAGAATCTGGGTGTTTACCTAAACAACAAGCTGGACTGGTCAGTTAACACCACTGCACTTTACAGAAAAGGCCAGAGCAGACTACTGAGGAAACTAAGGTCATTTGGAGTGCAGAGAAAACTCCTGAGGACCTTCTTTGACAAAGTGGTGACATCTGCCATCTTTTACGGAGTGGTCTGTTGGGGCAGCAGCATCTCGACGGAGGACTAGAAGAGACTGGACAAACTCATTAAAAGGGCCGGCTCTGTCCTGGGAAGCCCTCTAGACCATATGCAGGTGGTAGGAGACAGGAGGATGTTAGCCAAGCTGGCATCCATGCTGGAGAATGACTCCCACCCCATGCATAAGACCCTGGCAGCACTGGGCAGCTCCTTCAGCGACAGGCTGCTTCACCCCAAGTGTGTGCAGGAGCGGTATCGCAAGTTCTTCCTTTCTGCTGCTGTTAGACTCTACAACCAGCACTGCTCCCAGCAGACCACATATAAACAGCAAACTACATATATACACACACAAACACTACACACTTACAGAAAATATCATTTTTTCAGTGTTACATAATGTGCAATATTTTTCCATTCTCCCTGTGCAATTAAGGGAAATTATTTGTAAATACAAGCTTAAGAGTTCTTGACTTTTTTATTATTTATATTGTATATACTGTACTGTTTTTTTTTTTCTTTGCTGCTGTAACTCTGTGAATTTCCTCACTGTTGGACTAATAAAGGATTTTCTTATCAACAAGACATAATTCTTTTTTATATTATGTATTAGCAACCGTTAATGAGTAAATGTAATAAATAATTAATAACTTCTAATTATTTGGAAGAGGTCTGATTGCACCTTAGGACCCTGGGAAGTGCAAAGGCAAAGGAGGTTTCATGGGGAGGCCTGAGTGGTCCTGGGTCTACCCAAGCTGATCACTGGCCCATCTAGTCAAATGTGGTATGGATATCTCTTAAACAAAATCTTTATCTTAATATAATACAATGTGATCTGTATTGTTTCTTTGAATGTTGTCATAGTTTTACAACCAATAAAACCATTATGCTTTAAAACAATTAAGCTACACCTTTTCCTCAAGCCTCCAAGCACTACTTAGCAACCGTTGCTCTCTGCCATGGCCTCAAGCTTCAGTTTGTTACCAGTGCAAATTGTATACAACAAAAGCCTATTTGATAGGGATTGGTGGGTTAAGGCTTATAGGCCCAATCACAAGCTAGAAATTTGCTGAGAGTAAACAAATATGCACGCATTTAAAACAAACTTCTGAGTCGTTTTTGCAGCAAAACAGATATCTACAGAATATCTGAAGAAATTTTGTCATGATCAGTTAGACTTTCCAGTTTAGGTCTGCTGAACAGCTCCACAAGGCAAAGACTGTGAATGGCTGTGGCATGTTAGCTGTAGCAGTCATACTATCACATCACTCATGTCTCACAGAGGTAGACAGTGTGGAAAAAAAAGAAATCTCTGACTTAGAGTGGTACTGGACTGATTTCAGAGTGACACATGTAAAACTAGTAGTAAACTAATTTGGTACTCACAATACTCTTTCACTACAAAGCCTGAAAAGTAAGTCATCTAAGGTAAGACTTAAATGGACCATAACAATTTTTCATGCATACCATGGCACAATACATTACCATAGTACAGGGTAGGGGTTGTAACATGGTCCCAGGGGTCAGGAGCATTGCGCTACAAGACAAGTAACTTATCAAAAACAGAGAAAATTATTTTAATAAGCACTGCTGATGACACTGTTGAGTGGCTCCACTTACAGGCCATAGAAGACAGGATAGCGACAATGTTATGAATTTCTATTGGATGAACTTGTTGCCAAAAGAGGGATTTAACTGAATTCTAAAGTTGAAGCACTTTATTAGCACTAGACAAAAGTTGTGTTCATTGCAGTTACTGAGCCTATAATTTTTGCACTATGTATGCTGGTGTGTGTGGGGTGGCCAGCAAGGGTGGATGAAATGGGGGGTCACACAATATTTGGATCCCCAGTAATGGGTTTGCTTTATGAAATAGGTAAGTGGTGGTTTTACATTGTCAGTGTGTTTATTTAACCCTTTTTAAGCTCTTCTTTGTGGCAACCCAGTATTATCTGCAGTTATCATCTGATACCTGCTTTGACTGCTCAGTACTTCGTTAAGCTAAATCAAGATTGCTGCTGAAGGAACTGAATACATTCATACAATGTCTGGAGTGTCCAAGAGCAAACTTTGTTCTTCAAACTTTTTTTTAAAATAAGATAATCATGTTACTTTGTATTGTATGTATGCTTATTTGCACCTATAATTCTTACAGATAATGAGTTTTGGGGAATCAGCTTGGGTGCACAGTAATGTGTATATATTTTTTTTCTGGCTAAATAGCTATTCTACAGGTACTGCATGAAAGTAACTGCATGGCTAGAGTATAATGGTAAACAATGCTGTACTAAAGAATCCAGGATAGAATTCTGAAGTAATTTGGCTTGGAGCTCCAGACAAACCCTCTTTCGGTCTATATTATTAGACAATATATTTGGTAGGATATTAGGTAGGAGTCATTCCAAGTGTGGTCTTTCTTCAGAGCTTTTATTGCAGTATCATTATGTTCAGCACGATAAAATCGATCCCCCTGAACTGCTATAACGACTCCGGGGGACGACTCATATTGTATCTTCTGAAGATAGGCTATTTACTCCAGTTAGCGTGTAGGTAAGACATAGCGGCTGGTTCAGGCAAAGTGCAGACACTATAGCCAAGAATGAAATATCTCAATGTAAAGGTTGTTGGGAAGATGGGTACAGGAGTTTTGTTAAAGGTTTTCTCTGAAGGCCTGAGATGAATGTTGCAGTTAGGAGGTTTGGAGCATCTTATTGCTTTTCAGCAGTTAGCAGCTCTATGAGCTGAAGTGAATTACCCACAAATAATGGCCCAAACCATTAATGACCTACAAGAAACTGATAGTGGTCTTAGTCTTTTTACTCACATACAGTGATTTTTACTGTATTGGTTATAATGTTCAGCAACCATTAGTTTTTTTTTTTCATTAAAGAATTTCTAACAATATTTAAAACTGCTTGTTTAAGCACGTATGGTAACAATACAGCAGTGTCATGTAACAGTTTCTGGCAATTGTCATGGGAGATGTCATACTGTTTAACTAAATGACAAATCACATGCTAAATTACATTTTACTACAGGTCAGAAGACACAGTAATGGGAACATGACACTATCATTGAATAAAGTCCATCATGACAAATCGTGCTAGCATATGACATCCGCCATGGCATGTTTATAGCATGCTTATGTCTATGTTACATGCAATTTCTATGTGGAATTTCCATTACTGTTAGTTACATTATACATAGACACCATTACACCTATGTAGAGTTGTTGACCTTGGAGTTAACCACTGTTTTGTGGCTATAACAGCCTCCTCTCTTCTGAAAAGGCTTTCCACAAGATTTTAGAATGTATCTGTGGTCATTTCTGCCTGTCCGGTCAAAAGAGCATTTGTGAGGTCAGCCACTGAAATTAAACAAGAAGAAGGGCTGGCTCACAATTGATATACTAATGCATTCTAAAGGAGCTCAGAGGGGTTCAGTTAAGGGCTCTGTGCCATATCTTAATGATGCTGATGTTGACTATCATTATTATTATTATTCCTCCACCAAACTATACATTGGAAGTTGTTCATCAGAGATACACCAAACCTAGGTTCATGCAGCCATCACTCCAGAGAACATGTTTCCAGTATTGCCATGCTTTACATCACTTCAGCTAACGCCTGGCATTGTGCATAGTGACCTTATGCTTGTGTGCAGTTGGTTGGCCACAAGAAGCCATTTCATGAAGCTCACGGTTCTTGTGCTTATTTTGTTTACAGAGGCAGTTTAAAACTCAATAGTGAGTGATGCAACTGGTGACCGCTCTGAAAGTTTGCATGGTTTACTGCTCAATGGCAAAACTGCTGTTTCTCCCAGACACTTCCATACAACAATTATGGTACTTACAGTTGCCCAGGGCAGATCTAGCCGGGCAGAAATGCCATGAATTAAACTGCGGAAAAGGTTGCATCCTATGACAAAACCATCTTTAAGGTCATTGAGCTCTTCAGTATTACCCACTCTGCTGTGAGCCATCACAATTGCTTTGCTTTGTGTATGATTTTATACACCATCAGATGTGGGAGTGTCTGAAACACCTGAGCTCAGTAATTAGGATACTGTTTTTGCATATTGTGTATATATGCTTCAGAACTTCAGTGCATATCTAAAGAAACAACTTAAAGACACCAAACATGTCTTGGATGATTGAAAAAACAGGAAATTAAATATATATATATATATATATATATATATATATATATATATATATATATATATATATATATATATATATATAAAAGAGAGTCCAGAGAAGTTTCTCCATATTTATAGCATGTTCTTTCCCACCCTGAGGCGTGCAGGACAGGGCCTGAGGGTGATTTTGTATGTATGCTTCCTGACTTGTATCACAGTGCTCAGAAATTCTTTAATGTTGAAAGTAGGAAATTGCCCTGCTTTAAACTCTATGTACAGCTGACTCTTAGTTCTCTGCTGGGTGGGTAATTATTACTTTCCAAGCTCTTGCAGAGGAAATGGGCTGTTTGGTTAGCACATGCTAGCACTAGCGGGCTGTGAAATGCTCATCTGTGCTGCAGCTGTCAGAGGTGTGGTCTGTCAGGAAGGGTGGCAGTGGGTGTGCGGCAGTGGCACGCTGTGGGGGGTAAAAGGGGTACACTCGCCACAGGGTAGATTTGGGCTGATTTCTGCAGCAGAGGCTCGGTCGGGGGCTAAATGCTGTGCTTCGGCTAGTCGGTTTGATTTGCCCTTGCTGTTTAGATTTGCTTTGAGGAGTCCTGGACTGTGCTTTGCACAGCTGAGTGCTGTTTCTAGTGTTTTGTGCAGTGCTTCATGCACCCCGCTGAGAAGCAGTCTGTTGGATTTTTTGGATAGGCTCTAATAAATAATGCAATGTAAATAAGTTCAGCCATTAGCCATTAGTTATGCAGACACCCAATTAGCTATCTAAGCTAGCCGTCGCTTATTTATGCTTGGCAAACTCTAAAGCAATAAGTTAGCACCTTGTATCCTATTACCACAGCAGCTGGCCTTGCAGTGGGAAAGCAATCCATGAACGTTTTCCTCTGTGTTGTAGCCAGAGATGCTAAGACATATGGATTGATAGCAAAGAAACCATTATTGATCCACACAGATGTAATCCCACAGGGCTTTGAGTGCAGACAGTGTGCACGTTTGCCTCATTGGCTTGGGCGGTAAAAAAGCAGATACTTGAGACAGCTTGGGATGAAACGTGTGTGAATGCTTTATAAAGTGTGTATCAAAGCCGACCACTGTTCTGTTGGGATTCGGGTCGCAAAGAAATAAGCTCTGGTGACATATAGCGCACATACTGGCGATGGCTCCTTTAGATAAGTATAAAGAAAAAGATAAATAAAAAAAAAGAAAATGGTCAAATAATTATCATGCCCTGAGATTTTGTAATTGCCACTAATCAAATGGTGAGATCAAGAATGAGACATGAGCTGAAGAAGGCAAAATTGTAGATCATATGTAAAATATACAGAAGGATACCAAAACTGATCTGAGGTCAACTATTACCTTATGATTGACCCTATCAAACCAAGCATCTTGCCAGATTTTCAGTCAAAAAAATTTAACTTGCATGTCCAATTTGGCCACAGCAAAATGTATTGGATATATAAACGGCTTGTACCATGTTTCTATCTCTATCTAAGACATGTACAAGTCTTTATATTGTCGCTGTCCAATAAAAAATCAGCTCAATATTTGTCAATTTGTTAAGTTTTTTACATGATTTGAACACACCAATGGTAGTTTACATTGTTTGAAAAATGTATAATGTGTGCTCCAAAATAGCTTCAAAAAATTCAGGTTCCATTGACTTACATTGAAAGTAAAGTGTGTTTTTGGTGTCTCCTGTATAGTTGCAATTTTGGAAACACTTGTTTTTCATTGGACGAAATTTTGGTGTGGGCACTGAGCGAACAGCTCATATGTTAAAGAGCTAACCCTGGTCCATCTTGTAATACCACTTTGTATCTCAAAAGGCAAATATGATTCACTGTAGCATTGAGTCGAATTGGTCCAACATTAGAAGATGAGGAAGTAACATTGCCTGGACGGTGTATTGCAACCTCAGTCAGTCATGTTGAAGCTCCTGCTCTTGGTCATAGATAATTTAAGGAGAGATAGTGAAAGGAACAGTAAATGCAACGATGGCTGGAGCTCTTCGCAAGCGACCAAGAAAGCAAACAACAGAAGTATTATAAATCAAAGCAGAACAAGAGGTGACATGAAGTTTAACACTGGACTGTCAGCAGTTTTTCCTCTAGACCGGTAAGTAAACAGCTGTTACTGCTCACATTAAGAAAGAAGTACCGCACAATTCTTTGTTTCTTGAGATAGGGATGGACATCACAATTTTTTGGTGCTATGTTGCCCCCTATTGTTTGGAGTATGAATTCAACAGGTTGCATGAGCTCACAAATTGCTCCTTTAACAGTGTATTCATTGTGATTATGAAAATACCACAAATGAAACTCAGCATTTTATTGTTTCCTCTCTCTGTCGTCTTGTAATGAACTGTAACAAATACTCCAAAAATGATTTCTATTTGGATAATGGCACACAGGGGAATTTCCATATGTTAGCAGTATAAGAAGTTGCTTAAAGACCCATATACAAGCATTATGATATATTTTTGTATCACTTGTTTCAATCATAATACTAGATATAATATATATATAATACTATAATACTATAAAATTATAAAATGCATCATTTTACTAACTTTATTATTGATTATGGATTGGTATTAATAGGACATGGATTGGTGTGGGTGTGGGCAATTCTGAGGAGGCGACGTATTCCTTGTCTGACATTACTGTATGTAGATGGCTGTAATTCAGTGGTTGAATTAGATGGCTTTATATATTAAAAGAAAAGTAGTGTGTAATAGTCTTGTCATTGGCTTTAAACATGATAACCTAGACCTGATTCTAGTATGTTCATATGTTTAGTATTCATTTAGGTTGAAGTATTAATTTTGTTTTTCTGGTGTTTCACTGCGTTTGTCTGTGCTGATGTGGCTTTGCTACTCTTGCTTTAATCTGAGCAAATCATCTCTTATGAACAAAAACAGTCACTTGGCTCTAAATCGGTTTATTCACTCATGGTAAATCAGGCATATCACAGTACCACGTTTCATGGAGCAGAGTTGTAAATGAACCAGTAAAGTGGAAGTCAAATGGGTTTGATTGACTGTAAACCATGTAATCGTTATTATAGGGGTTGCTTAATCTTTAAAAGTCTACATTTATTATTCTGGCTTTAGGATTTATTTGATTTACATTACAGAACTTATAAATTCATACTTATCATTATATTTCTGCCAAAAAGACTCCAGGAGTAGAGGAATGTAAAACAAGGTTTAATCTTCGATAAGGTGTACAATTAGAAGGTTAGTTATTGTAGAACATGAAGAACAGTCTTTGGCGTAAGCCCAGACCTAGGTCCAGGTTTTGTAAGCGTGCAGACCCTCGCAGATCCTGCTTGATATGGACAGCAGGGGCGAAGCATCACCTAAGGGCAGCAAAGAACGAGCATGAGTTGAATCCTTTTAAAGACAGGTGGCAGCCTGTGATTGGTTGGAGTAATGGATGAGAGAGTGACGTAGCATTGGAGTCTTCCTGGCAGAACTTCCGCTAAAGCTTTCATAACAGATCTTGCATTCAAATGTAAGCCAACACACTTTGGACACCTGCCTACCGTGTTGTTGGTCCCACCCAGGCACAGGCTCTGCCTCTGACCTCTGAATGTGCCCTGTGGTATCTGGCATCAAAACATTTGAAGCAGATCCCAGTAAGTTATGAATTGAACCCATTGCAGATTGAACTTGTAACAATAATGCTTGATCAGATTGAGATACAGCGAATCTGGAGGCCAGATTCCACTCTACATCATGTTCCTCTAACCATTCCTGAACAATCTGTACAGTGTGACAGAGCACATTGTCCTGCTGAAAGAGGCCGCTACCACTGGGGAACACCAGTGCCATGAAGATATGTACCCGGTCTGCAGCAATGTTATGGCAGATATGAGTTAAACAGATGTCCACATGAAAGCCCAGTCCCAGAGTTTCCCCAGCAGAACATTGCCCAGAACATCACACTCCCTTCGCTGGATAGTCTTCCTCCCACAGGTGCAAACTCTTCTCTAGGTAAATGGTGCACACAAACTCAGCTGTCCACATGATTTTAAAAAATGGGACTCAGATATGGAGGAAAAAATGTAACATATATTTTATTTCTGTCCATAAAATAAAACTAAATACACAACAATAACAAGTAAAACTAAAAAATAATATGACAAAATAAAAAAAAGAATAGTTGTGCATATCATGGGTAACCTAGGGGGGTCAGTGTTGCCAGATTGGCAAGTTTCCAGCCAAACGTGACAGATTTTGGTTGACTTTGGTAGGTGGATGAAATTTGGGGTGTTTTTTCATTATTTTGGTGGGTTTTTTTTATTAAAATGATTCAAGCACATTGCTGAATAATACAATTGTAATAATAATAATAATAATAATAATAATAATAATAATAATAATAATAATAATCATACACTTCCAGCTAATCTCAGTGAATTTCAGAGTGATACAAATCAATTGAGAGTTTCTCAATTTCTGGGTGAGGCTAACCAACCTAGAGGCAGAGGTGAGTGCATGTAAGTGACCCTGATGCTAGGTTTATGCTTGACACATTGTAAATAGCTTGAGGGTGCACACACCAAAAATAAAGCCACCGTGGTGCCTCTGGCCTAGTGTGTCAGCCCTACACCTCTACAGTTTGGTAACCTGCCACTCACCATTTACATGCTTCTTTTAAAGTGAAGGAAGTTTGGAGGAAGGTTTGCTTAGCGGGTTTGCCTCTATGGGCAAATATACAGCTTTATCATATTTCACAGTGAATATTGTAACGACAGAAGTGCTAACTAAAAACGTGTTCGTCTCAGACACTCAAAAAACTCAGCACCTCCCCCCTCCACACTGCTCATCACACACATACACACTGGAGTGGAACTTGTTTTTAGACCAGGAGTTTCAGAATGTATTATAATGTATGTACTATAATTCTCCTGTTAAATATACATACAGCAATATCTGCGAGTTTTTTTCTTTTCTTAGTCATATGACTTACTTCTTATTTGTGTGCTATATTCAGATAAACACGGTGACTAGACAGTAAAAATATGAAAACTGGCAGAAGTTCTTGTCTTAAATTTGACAATCATGACAGTCATTTTGCTACAAATAATTCTACCACTGGCTTAGTAATTTAACTAAGTAAATGAATGTCCTTTCAGCATTTCTCACTGCTGCCTGATGGTAAATGTCCCCCATCATCCCTATCTTATTTTTTTTTACTTTACATATTTCATGTATATTCATTAATTGTGGAACCTCCACAAAGCTCTGCCTATTGTAATAGAAAACAATGTTAGCTTCTGTTTAGAATTTCTGTTCCACCTTAAATAGTGCAAGCACTACATTATTTAAGGTGGAACTTAAAATAATAAGAAGAAGCTAGCTCCAGCTTCATTTTACCCCCACTGTACAAGTTACAATCGCCAAATGGGCACTGGAGGCTGTAAAGCTTGAGGTAGAGGTCCCCTGGTTTAATCAAATCAAATCAATTTCATTTGTATAGCGCTTTTAACAACTGATGTCGCCACAAAGCAGCTTTACAGGAAGTTAGTGATAAAAAAAGTTCAATAGAGCCTGGCGACCAGTCTTCCATCAGTGTCAGTCAGGACAGGTGGGCAGTCATTCTCGGAAAAGATAAAGAGATAGAATTAGTTCTGTTTGGATGTATGGAGATAGGAAGAATGTACCATATTATCAGAGTGTGGCTAATGACTCCGGCAGGTCTGACTATAACAGCATAACTTAAAGAAGAGAACCAGAAAGTAACACAACAACGGGGGCACCCTAAAATACTGGCATCCCACTGCTTCATCATCCACACACCTGAGTGACCGCATGCAAGTGGTAGGACAACAGCACCAGCATCTCAGTTTTCCACAATTGAGTCCATGAACCCCTGGAACCACAACCTTTATTAATAGGAAATATTAATGTTTAACCCTGAAATGACTTCATATAGACAATTGGATATAGCACTTATAGTTCGTCTGAGCGGCCTTGAGAGTATATTTGTAAGTTTACACATTAGCTGACAGTAAGTAGCCCAAAACACTACCAGCCCAACAGGAATTGACCCAACTCTCCTGATCACATTAATGTAGTTATTCGGTTAACCTGTGGTATAGGGTTGTATGAGGACAGGGGTGTTGAAGGTAGGCCATTTGCCAATAATCTGGAAAAAAGATTATCTCTTTTTCACAGCCTAATGTTGGCAGGTATGTGTTTGGAACACAAATCTAAATATTACAAGTGGACCACTGAGAAAAAAAACGGAAATGCTTAATAAAATTGTCTCTGTGCACTGATAAAGCTTAACAGCTTGAAATGTGGCTTACGAATGGACACTCACACACACTTGTCGTCAGGTTGACAGCTCTTGCATCAGTGAAGTGAGCTCCTGATGAAGTTCAATGGCACTCATGTCTTCGTCGGCTCAGCCAGACTGGAGAGGCCCAAACAGAGTGTCAGCAAAACAAAAGCTCCATTCCGGCTTTTACAGAGTTTGTCTTGAGTATACCTGACAGGAATCCCAAACACAATCTCTCACTCACACTCCCTCTCTCTCTCTCTCTCTCTCTCTCTTTCTTTCTCTCTCTCTCTCTCTCTCTCTCTCTTTCTTTCTTTCTCTCTCAAACAAGTCAGTGAGCTATACTCATTACCGATGCTCTCTCTGGAGTCGGCCTTCACTGTAAGAGGAGATGTATGTAGGAGCCCATAGAAAGGCAGGCCTCTTAATAAAAATCATCCATTTTTGTCACAGCCCGGCAGAGAGAAGTGAAAAATGCATTTGCCCAGTATCAATAGGTGATCTTTTTTTCTCTTTCTCCTCTTTCGCTCTTTTGTAAAGTGGATTCCTCTGAAATGGGGGCAACTCGTGGCACCGGCATGGTTTTCCTTGAAATGGCTTTGTCTTCAGTCAGAGCTGACCCGGCGCTCTGCGCTCGGCACTCTCGTGAGGGTGAGGGAACCCAAAGTCACACTTATCATCCGTAAGTGATGAGTGTCAGAACCTCATCTCTTCTCTGGCCTCTTTAAAGGAGGGATGAGCTGTGTGAGCCTGTGCTGAACCACTCGCTTACACAATTGAATTCATATTTTAAGCAGCCGTTTTAAAAAGTCTGTTATTACACGGATAGTCTTTATAACATACTCAATATGTGCAGTTACATCGACTGGAAACCATAGCATACTGTTAACAATGACATCAAAAACAATAAGCTTAATAATGATCTCATAATATGTCATCTGTCATATAGAGTACACTTCATTAGGTTTCAGCCCCACTGCTTATATACCTCTCTCCATGTATTATGCAGTGTGTTTTACTTTCATTAGCAGACAAGGTAAAATATCTAATCACGAAATTAATCATTTCACTTTGCAAACTCGTGAACACTGAAAAAGATGACACGTTCAGAAACCAAACCCCTGTAGGCGAGTGCGGGGGCTTGGTCCCCCCAGAGGACATTTCAGTGATTTTAACATGAAAATGAAGTTTGTAGTGCGCTCTGAATAAAATACAGGGATGCAGCTAGCTCCTTCAGTTCAGTAAGCTGAACAGTTATCCCAGTTTAAGTTATATCAAAACCCATACTGCTTTCCTGGGAATTCTTTTTTATGGATTTATTTCATTTGGTCACCCAAAACCATCTTTAACACCCCCAAAACTTTGCTTTCTTTTCAGTACTCTTCTGTTCCACAAAGATTCTACTCATCAGTACCATTAAAGGACTCACGCTAGGCAAGCCGTTTGACAACCAAAGTCCAGTTTGGCTTTTTGAACGGGTGGACCCAAGCACGGTTCAGGTGGACTTGGGCACAGCATGTAGTGAGATCGCTAGCCATGTCCGAGCACAGAACAAGAACATGCAAATGCTGTATCTTTCTCATTAAACAAACATGGCAGCAAACAGATCTCTCTGCTCTACAGTGTAAGAAAGTAACTGCTACCATTTAAGGTGGAACCGGAGAAGTAGTACAAGAAGCTGGCAAATAGGACGCCAACTTCTGCCTCGTGTGAACTTTGATAATGCAGAATTTCTATGGCTCTAAAGAAAAAGAGCACTGAATGCTCCAAGTTTTGGCAGCGCAAAGCTACAAGCGACCCTCAAATCGATGACACAGTGGCGCTCAGGCCCAGAACATTAAGCGCAATGTGAGCGCAGGCCAGCGGGGAATTGGGAAGGAGGGGCAATCTTGCTTGGGAATGCACCCAGGCCCAATGTGAGTATGCCCTTAGACTGAAACTGGCTGTTTTAGTTACCGTGCCCTTAAAGGTGACATATATCATATACCCTTTTTCAAAAGTTAACACGGTTCCATTGTTTCCTGATAACATGTCTGTCGCATTCTTTGGTGGAAGCACCACAGCACCCCCTCCCCCTGTCTAAGCAACCCTGTTCAGTCTATTCCTTTAAATGGTAATGAGCCACTGCTCAATCCACCCCCACTCTACTGCCCCGTTTAAGGTGGAATGGGAAAACTGGATTTGGAAGAGGCTCAGGCAGCCTGAACCAGCAATGCTGCTGAAACATTTAAGATGAAATGGAAAGATTAAAACAAGGAGCTCAACAGGCAGCCTGAGAAATCGGAATTACTGCTGCATCATTCAAGGTGGAAGAGGAAAAATCAAGGAAGGAATTTTATTGTAATGAGTTCCCCATTTTGGGTTGTCTTATAACATGGTTTTTCATAACATGCCCCCTTTAAGACTGATCCAAGGTAAATGGGCTCTGTTCTGATTGGCTATGTTTTGTTTTGTTCAAAAAGCACTCAGAGTTGAAACAGCCCTTTCAGAGTTGAAACAGTGACGTGACTTTGTTGTGAGTTGGTAGGGTTAAACAGCTGTAGGCTAAATAGGTGAATAAGAGGTGTCACTTGTGACATCAAATCTAATTATTTGAATTTATTTGTCATATACATAGTCATTCATGGTACAACTAGCAGTGAAATACTTTAAGAACTATCCGCTCACATAAAACAATAAGAAAATATAAAGATAGGATCTTGGAAATATTAAGAAGTATGTATATATATATATATATATATATATATATATATATATATTCTGAGATATATATGTTTTTTTTACAAATCAAAGAAACAATGAATTTAAGATATGACCTTTATGGACTGAACGGTTGGTTTTACAAATTACTTTTGCTTACAAACTTCAGTAATTATTAATTAAATTGAAATTAATGTTATCCATCCCTAATAGCAATCCTGAAACCTAGAACATTATACTGAAGGATACTGTTCAAAAAGCCACATGACACCTACATAAGCTTGTCATGACATTAAACATAACCCTACATAAACGCTTATTCCGATTGTCATCATCTGTCATAAAGGCTACTTTAGCTAACTGTGATCGAAATGGCAGATGTAATCTTTATGACGAACCTGATGGAATAAGCATTTTTAAACATGTATGTAGGGTTATGTCAGCTTAGGTAAGTTTCATGTAGCCCTTTAGTACCCTACAGTAAAATGTTACCATATTTTGTAACAAAAATCCTACATGAGTATAAAATGACCACAGTCTGCTGTTATGGGGGATTGTTCTTCAGGCTGTGTCTTGCTGACAGTGAGTGTCCAAATGAGAAACACTTCAAATCTTCACGTTCCATGTGAATGCCATATTCATCATTCACAATTTTGTGGAAAGCAACTGGTATATCAATCAAAGACATGCTAAGGGGGGGGGGGTAAGGAAAGGAAAAATTCAAGATTTCTGCATAATTTACTTGTTGAGACGTAAACAAAGGCATTCAGAGCGATTTGATGTGAAATGGTTCATTGCACACAAACTGACTGACTCAGATTTCTTTACAGTGGTGGTGATAGGAAGCAGGGCTACAATGCAATTCATATCCACAGTGCAAATCTAGCCATTTGATTTTCTTCCCAAAACCTACATGTGCCTTTTTAGTATGTCATGCTGAAAAAGATCAATAAAACAAACTGTAAATGTGAGGAAAAGATATTCAGTGGAGACTATTAGGATTTATTAAAATATACATTTAACATCTTATCACAAAACATCCTATCATTTCCACGGTGATAAAATTCTCTAGACTGGAGCATTTCACCTCAAACCAAGCTCAATGAATGACTTTCACATCTTAACCAATCAGTTACACAAAAATCACCAAGAGGAGTTAGGTACATAGAAAATACATACTGTGAACCTTAAACACTGTTGTTCCTCTTTCAAATACAAACCCTGCAGCAGGACAGCAAAACGAGCTCATTACAAAAACCTAAACTGTTACTCAACAGCGATAACAACAGAGCAATAGCAACAGAAATGGTGGACCCTGTGGAGAAATCCACCGTTTCAGGCTGTGAACATGATGTCAACACTTTTCATTCCCTTTCCAGGGGGCCGAACTGTCAGCAGGCATGACAATCTTTAAATGTCCTATTCGGCAGCTTCTTAATCAAAAGCTTTGTTCCTCCATAAATGCTTAAATGCTACACCATTTAGGGGGAATGAAAATTAGAAAAAAAAACAAGCTGGCAAATTAGAAGCCAACTTCAGCTCCTACATCTACAAGAAGATCCTGGACAAATTTCAGGGTGTTAGTTAGCTCTGCACATTTCACTCTGAACAGTTTCTCCAACCTTGTACAATATTAAGCAGAATTGTTCAGCATTTGAAGAAACTGAAGAGGCCGAAGAGAGGAGTAGTTCCACCTTTATTAGCATCACAACCTCAACAGCAACCTGTAAGTAGCAGCCATGCTGTTTGATTTCATCATCGTTTGATGGTTCAACGGCTTTAATTCTCTTTGTGTTGATGTTGAGATTGAAAGCCAGTTGCTGGTAATGTAGCAATAGCTACTAGCAAGCCTCATGTAACTAACAGCACAGTATGAGGACATTGCTTATTTACACAGAAGTTTATCTTGTTTTCTCTCTGAGTCTAATTTGATCATTGTGGTGCCTCACCAGCCAATCAGAGCAGAGCTTTTCAAAATTATTCATAAGCTCAGCAAAAAAAGGGAAAAATTTCATTCTTGGATCAAATACTAGGAAGTAAATAGGCATGTAAAACATAATCTGGGCATTTTTCACCCCAACCAACATCCATACTTTCTATGTAGACATTAGAAAACTGTTTAAATAACGAAATTCTATGGCATATTTGTACTGGGGTCAGAGGCCCTGTGGCACCACCGCTGGACCTGGAATTCCTAACATGGGCATGATGCCGACTACAGAATGACAACATGACGTCAGTCTCCGAACCCCCTACAGACAGAGCCTCTCTAAACCTGTGTGTATCAGTGTGTGTGCTGACATGCTAACACAAATGTGTGCAGTGCTACGTGTGCTGCGGTCCTTTGTCTCTGTCTGCTCTGCTGCATTGCTCAGAAGGCTTTTTGTATTGAACGCTGTATTGTGACTTTGCAGAATGTTTACCTTGCACTGGAGGCTGGTGAGATAAGCTTTTCATTATACTGTACACTTGCAGATGCGTATGTAATGACAAAAATGAATGGAATTGAATGTAATTCCCTGTGTTTGCATTGAATGCTATTTTAGAAGGTAAGGATTAAGAAGTTGTACAGAGAAAACAAGAGCTCCCCACTGCAGGGGTTTAGCTCAGGTAAACAAGATGAGTGTTTACGAGCGCGAGTGAGTGAGCGTGCTCCAGTTTGATGGATTGAAGATTGCTGGTGGGTGGGAAATGTCAGAGGATGAAGCCAGTTCTATCTGGTGGAGTGCATGAAACAGGATTACACTTTGCATAGGCAAACTGCCTCGAAATTGCTTTAAGGTCACCCTGATACTCGAAATATAACAACTTCTATAGGCCAATCCTGCAGATCGTGGCGTTCTTCCCTCATTTCCTTGGCTTCTTTTCCTCTTCGCTTTCATCCCACCTGTGTGAAAGCACAAAATCGGGGCTTGGAACACCAGGATAGCAGCAGTTTGTAGACAGAACGAAATCTCACTTGAGCTTTCAAAGGCAGTGTTTAAAGCAAAAGTTCAGCTGGAAATCAATTTCGCACGATTGTCCCCTTACCTCAAACGTAGTTGATCAGCCGGAGCATGTTTGGTGTTTTGCTTTTGCTTGCTTTTGCTCTGAAATTATGAGGCTCATGCTGCTAAAGAGTAAAAGAAGCTTATAGCCTCCACGCTAACCTTGTGCAGACCGCATGCCCAAATCATCACACACTTCCCTCAAACAATGTAGACGTTTTGTGATGATTTTAGGCTGCGGTGTGCACGGTGCTAACCTGGCTTCCATTACCTCTCAGCTATGTTAGCCTCATAGCTAAAATGCTAAACTAAAGAAACAAACTTGACATCAAAAATCAGTACAGTACATCAGTACAGCGAAAATTAAGTCAAGTCATGTCATTTGAGGTGGTTTGATATGATGTGACAGGGGTATTTAATTTGAATTCAGTACAGTCCAGATATCATCATTTTTAACTTGTGTTTTGACTCAGTGCCATATACTGTATACCTGAGTAGCCTAATATCAGCATTTTGTCATCAGCAACTGAAATACAAATACCATTCAGTATATTTCAATAATATCTATTGTTTTAAATGCTGAACAGAATGAATTATTTATAAAACTTAAAATGTTTTTTTTCACTTCAAGTAAAAAATTAAAATTAAAAATGCTATCGAAAAAAAGTGCATCAAAACATGCTTATTTAGAGAAAAAGTAAATAAAATGTGGAGTCTTGTTAACTCAATTTTACATCTTAACAGTCTCACACTTTCTCTTGTTTAGTGAGAGAAGTGATCTTTTGGTTGTCCAGCCAGGACTTTAAACCTGGGCTGAAATTGTGTTAGGACCATTCTCACACACTCCGGAACGTTCTGTTTGAATGTTCTCCTCATGCTTAAGTGGGTTTCCTCCGGGTACTCCGGTTTCCTCCGACAGTCCAAACACATGCATGTTAGGTTGATCAGTCACTCTAAATTGCCTGTAGGTGTGAGTTTGTGCGTGAGTGTGTGTTGGCCATGCGATGGACTGGTGACCTGTCCATGATGTACCCCGCCTTTGCCTGATGATGCTGGTATTGGGTCCAGCCCCTCCCCATGAGATATACGTGGCTGCTTTAAATTAAGTCGCTTTTCGCCGTCAACTTTTCTCCCCTGAACAAGCCTTTCTCTCTGACACACTTTATTCTCTGACTGTAGATTCTTACTTTGTATCCCGTCTGTGTGCGCACCGCACTCCCGAATCTGCTCAGATCTGATTGGCTGAGGAGTGCCTTTGGTGATCTTACAGCGCACTCGATTGGTCTGTAAGTTTACTGTACCACAATATACCATAAAGACAAGAAAACCTGCGCCACTTAAAATAAACACTGTCAACATTAAATCGTACTCAATAGTTTTGGGTCCGCCTATTAGTGACCTCTGTTCTAGAGAAACCTGCTGCAACAGAATAGTTCACAGTGGTGGTGATAACCAAACGTCTAGAGATTTAAAGCCCTTTAAAAGCAGAAACGTATGAGGTCTAAAGCATTGATTTCTGATAGTTTAAGCCTTTTTTAAGCCTTTTCAGTTGTAAGGGTCCATGCTAGTATAGTAAGGCAAAAACTCCTCAAATAAACTTTCACAGATTTATTACTATTTTACTATGTCAAGTCAAGTCAATTGAAGTTTGTCACTTCAACCATCTACACCGAACACAGGGAACAAAACAACGTTTCTCCAGGACCATATGGTGCACACAAAAAACCCAATCGTGCAATATGACTAAACAGTGCAACAGTACAAACGGTGCAAAAAGAGGTGCTAGGCAAGACTGACATGCAGAAAACAGTACAGAACAGTAGAACACAGTGCAGCTGATGTTCAGTTCCAGAATTTGCTTAATATCACATATAAAGACTCAGAAGGCATGTATATTCACTGGTCAGACTGGGTAGTAAATAAAATGGCTATATTTGATGTTGCAGACATACTGGTTTCTATTACAGTTTCTACAGCATTTCACATTAAACCATTCGGAATGATTTTACATCTCAAATATGCTCTTGCTCTGATTTGTTGGCTTACGATTATACGACAAGCAGCATGCTAACTATAAAACTGTGGAAGTTATACAGCTGGCTGTAGCTGAAATGCTGGAGAATGATGTTGAGTACCTTACAGCAACAGTGTGTAACATTTTTTTATCTAGGTGCATTCTGGTCTTTTAATGTCATTAAAGAACTATTAGTTTCCTTCACTATTGTGTGCTTCTTTTAATGAGAGGAGTAACAAAAAGCAGAGCCTCAAATAGAGTGGGGTGAACTTAGTGTCCGGGTCAGTACCAGCCAGTCATTAAAGGGAAATTTCACATATTGGTTCATATTGGTTTAATGTAAAATGTTTGGTTGTGGAGAAACTTACAGGCTCATGTTTCTCTACAGCAGTGATGAAAATGTGCCTACAATACAAATGAAACTGTTCTATTTATTATAGGAAACCACCAGTGAGCTTTCACATCTCCTCTAAGTTCTTATATGCAATGTTTATTCTAAATGTTCCCCTCCATCATGAATGGATGACAGCAACATGATTTAAAATATTTTTAGGCAAAAAACCTTATCACAAAACTACCGTAAAACAATGTGATCAGGCTGATCATAACCATTTTATATAACTTATAAGGTAAAGCTTTTAGAGGCATTAAACATCTCAGACACCTGGTTCCCATTACCATCACTGTAAACAACTCTGATTATTGAATGAGACATTTCACAGCAAACCAGTCTAATTCTTCACATTTCAACCATTTTATTATGTAGGGTTTTTTTTAGGCTTTTTGTGGAAAAGTATTACATTTAGAATTTCTGCACTAAATAAAAGATTCTAGGGTTAGGGTTAGTTATCGCTGATGTCCACAACATATTGCAAGGGACATAAAATTTGCTAAGTTATTCATTTAATCATATTTGGTAAAAATAACGTAGTATCTGTATGATACTACATAATGCATATACTGTGTATTAGGGGTGTGCCATATCTTATCGTACACAATAATATCACCAACATTTTTGAATATTGTGAATGATATTATTCCCTGAAATATCGTGCCATATCACCCATCCCTAATTATCACATCAGGGTACTACTTTTTACTGTTTTTAGCAAAAGAAAAATTCACACTTTTCTCATTTCCCATTATATATCTACTAGAGACAGATTGTATCTGTTCAGTATCATTAATTTTACTTCAGTCCTGGATATATGGAGATATTTGGAGTGCATTATTTAGTATCGTGACATTCTGCATCATTGACTTCTGTTACAATCTGATGAAAATTCTTGTATTTTTTAATATCTCAGTTAGGGGTGGGCCATATCATATCATATGCAATAATAAAATGTAATTTTAATTTTGTTGCATTAGTGAATTCTTGAAATATTTTTTTTAATTCAATGTTTTGTCATATCGGCAAGAGTATCGTTATCGCAAAAATACCATGAAATATCATGATATTATTGTAGGACCCTATTGCCCGCCCCCTACTGTGTATGTGTGTGTGTGTGTGTGTGCACAATTGTGATTACACAACATATAACGGAAGTTAAAGAAAAGATCTAGTGTATTGTGGCTGAAACGCTGAACAATGACGTTTACTACCTGTCAGCAACTGTTTATAGCCTTTTTTTAATCTAAGTACATTCTTGTCTGTTCATGTCCATGAAGAACTATTCGTTTCCCTCACTAATGCGTGCTCCTTTTAATGAGAGGAGTAACAAGCTGCAGCAGAGTCTCCAATAAAATGGGGTGAACTCATTGTGTGTGTCATTTACTACAGTGCTTAAAAGAAAAATTAATAATTTATCAACGCAGTTTTCTAAAAGAATCTATTTCCTATTCCTGTTGTGTCTTTTAAGCATTGGATTTGGTGTGAATAGGCATTTATACTGGCTGGAAGGTAAGCAAAGCTTTTCTAGATTGCTGCCATTTCTGAAAATCTGTTTATTATGATGTGAAATGTTGAGATTTGATAACTAACTGGTTAACTTTTCTCAAGCAGGCAGCCTTGTCGTTTCTATGGATCAGCTCATTATAGAATTGTACTGAATTAAGTTCTATTACACATTATTGTTGTTCTTGTACTTAATTCTTGTAGCAGGTTGCTCCAGACAAACAAGTGTCTCCAAACACTTTAAAAGAGAAGGCAAAAACTTTCTTTATTTTCAATGCAAGTCAGTGGAACCGGAATTATTTCCAAGTTATTTTGGAGCTTTTTCATTGGAGCATTTATCATAGACTTTTCACACAATGTACAGAACAGCTGTTGGGTTCAAATAATGTGAAACAATAAAACTCTATAAAAATGAGGATACATGTTTTTCTTTGGACAGTGATGATAAACTGGTGGATGTTGTAATGTGTGCTCTGCTTATACTGGCGATGTCTTGCTCAAGTAATCAGCTGCTGTGGTGTTCTATTGTTTTTATCATATGTAAAAGTGTAATTTTGACTTTTGGACTACAACTTGAAGAGTGCGGAGGAGATGATGGGGGTCAGTAAAGCGTTTAGTTGACACTGTTTATGTCATTTTCTTACAAAACAACCTCCCCGTGTTGTTGAAGCCATAGCAAGAAAAGCAAGACAAATGTTTGGCCTGAAAGGAAGATGGAAACCGAAACATCCGCCTCAACTTTCCTCTCCGTGTCCCCTAAATGGCAGGAAATCCTCAGCCTGCAGAGGTGCGTGTGCGTGAAATGAGAAGGCCCAGACACACACTAATATGATCGGTCACAGGCTGTTGGATCATGGAGCCAATACGCACTGGCGGATTGCTGCCCGAGATAAGGCGAGAAAGCCTTTCTCTCTCCCAATAAAATATGGATGCCGTTCTACCGGTTGGAGCTGCAAAGGGGCATCTCCTCAATGCCATGCCTTTTAAATGTGCTCTCTCCTTTCTCTTCTTCCTCTCCTCCACTCCCCAAGAGCCTTTGTAACAACGCGAATTCCAATTCCAAATTCCAAAGAGAATGTTGAGAATGTTGGCATGTGTATCGGTTGGTATCAGCAAATCATTAAAGTAATTTTACCATTTTTTCAAATATTTTGCGTAATTCCATCATAGCGATGTGAATAAAGTTGTTCAGAGTGGTTTAATGTAAAATCTTTGATAATCAGTGGTCACAATGACGACATCACCAGTAACCTCACACGTCTACTGAGTTCTTTATGCAATGTTTAGTAGAGAATCTGAAAGTTTTTATGGGGACTATTTTGCTTTACAAGGTGCATGTACCACTCCATCATGAATAGAACAAAATAAAATGATCTAAATTATGTTTCAGGCCAAAATCTTATCACAAATCTATTGTAAAACAGTTTCATCAGGCTTTGTACACATAACCATTCTGTCTAATAACTTTTTTTAGAGGGAGCTTTTATAGACCTTAAACTCTTCAGACATCTGGTTTCCACCACTGTAAACACTTCTGACTCTGTTTCTCTAGAATGAGGCGATTCACAGCAGATCAGATTGAATTGCTTTCTTTACATTTCATACATCCAATTATGTAGAATTCTTGGAATATCGAGTTCCCCTTTAAGTTTTAAACTGAATGTTTGCACTAAATAAAATATACTATGAGATATTTGTCACATCCTGCCGTGTCACGTGTCTGTTTATGTCCTGTCAGTCTCATGTGCCTCTGTTTACATTTCTCGTGTTTGTCATGTGCCCTTGTGTCTCCGCCCTTGCAGCGCCTTGTTCACCTGTGTCCCATTAGTGTTTAGTCCCATCACCTGTTCCGCCTTGTCAACCAGTGTTATTTATACCCAGTGTTTACAGTCTGTCTTGGTTGGTCATTGTTATTGTAAAATATTTTTTTTAATTCAATGTTTTGTCATATCGGCAAGAGTATCGTTATCGCAAAAATACCATGAAATATCATGATATTATTGTAGGACCCTATTGCCCGCCCCCTACTGTGTATGTGTGTGTGTGTGTGTGTGCACAATTGTGATTACACAACATATAACGGAAGTTAAAGAAAAGATCTAGTGTATTGTGGCTGAAACGCTGAACAATGACGTTTACTACCTGTCAGCAACTGTTTATAGCCTTTTTTTAATCTAAGTACATTCTTGTCTGTTCATGTCCATGAAGAACTATTCGTTTCCCAAAATCTTATCACAAATCTATTGTAAAACAGTTTCATCAGGCTTTGTACACATAACCATTCTGTCTAATAACTTTTTTTAGAGGGAGCTTTTATAGACCTTAAACTCTTCAGACATCTGGTTTCCACCACTGTAAACACTTCTGACTCTGTTTCTCTAGAATGAGGCGATTCACAGCAGATCAGATTGAATTGCTTTCTTTACATTTCATACATCCAATTATGTAGAATTCTTGGAATATCGAGTTCCCCTTTAAGTTTTAAACTGAATGTTTGCACTAAATAAAATATACTATGAGATATTTGTCACATCCTGCCGTGTCACGTGTCTGTTTATGTCCTGTCAGTCTCATGTGCCTCTGTTTAAATTTCTCGTGTTTGTCATGTGCCCTTGTGTCTCCGCCCTTGCAGCGCCTTGTTCACCTGTGTCCCATTAGTGTTTAGTCCCATCACCTGTTCCGCCTTGTCAACCAGTGTTATTTATACCCAGTGTTTACAGTCTGTCTTGGTTGGTCATTGTTGTAGTGTTGTAAATACTGGTTGTTGTAATCTAGTTGTATCCCTACGTGATTACTCTGTCCTTGTTACTTGTTTTGTTTACCCTTTGTTTTGTTTATTTATTTAAAGTATTATTTGTTTAAAAGCTTCTCCAGCTCTCCAGCTACCCATACAATATTGCAGATGTCCACAGCATGAATTTATTTAGCCTATTGAAAGGGCAACCGTTAGCAAAGCTAGTTATTTTATTTTAAATAGTAATAATAGATAAAAATGTAATACTTGTATGATACTATATATTATGTATGTATATACTATAATGTGTGTATTGTGTTTTTAAACTAAGAATTGTGTAAATTGTGTAAGCTTTTTGATTTTTCACTAAGCAATGCATGTAAGAACTTGAAGTTCACTGGTGATGGTGGATAATAAATAATATGGTCCTGTTTGCATTGTTGTGATAGTCACGCTAATTATCATCACCACTGTAAAGAAAACTGAATATGTACATTTTCTGTATAACCAAGCATTTAATTTTAAACCACTCTGAATGGCTTAGTTTATATCACAATTATGGATTTATGCAAAATTTTTGAAAGAAATGTTATTTTTCCCCTAAATTCCATCACTACAAAGCTTAGTCATGGCAATTGCCTCACTCACTCATAATCTAACACATCCTTAATGCATACCGGTGAGTACCGGTCCACTTCGAGCACTGCTTACAACACTCTGCATGTGCCTCTTCACCAAGAATGAATTAAGAAATTGCTGACAGCAGTAAAAGCAAAACAATAGCAAAATTACACAAACATTAACTACAGCACAGCTTAGCACAAACCTAACCACCAGTATAACGCTTTCCTAATAAAGCACGCAAGCTTTCTTGACAAGCACGATAATAATACCCAATGATGATTAAATAAATGAATAATATAAAAATTAATAATGTAGAAAAAAATGAACAAAAAAGCAAACAATTAAGCATAAAATCTTTTGAGCTTGGATTTGAAAATAGGAATCCTCTATTTTATTAGGGGTATCAGGCCTCACTTATATACACCCCCTAGGCCCCTCTTTGTAAATCTGGAGTTATAAATTCAGAGTTCCCTTACAGGAACACTACTTCACTGCAGAAAAACTGAAAGCTTGAGGCAATGGCAGACAGTCGAGTGGATGCTAAGCAGTTATTGAAGGAGAAAACAATTAAGTGGATGTTTAGAAAAATGACAATCAGAGGTCAGGATCATGACTGACCATAACATTGTAAAAAGTTATTTTGCTTGGCTACTAGTAAAGTTCCAACCATGAGAAGAACAATGAAATTGTGCCTTTGTATCCAACATTGCTAAGCTTTCTACTTCTATTGTTAAATTACAGTGTTTTGTTGGTTGAAGATAATAAAAATATAACAATATAAAAAACAACATCCTACATGTACCTCTCCATCATGATGGTAGATTTCAAATTGTCCATTCATGAGAGGTACATATAGGATGTTGTTTTTTTTATATATTATGTCGTTATGATCTTTATCCAACAAACACTGCAGTGTAACAACAGTTGTTATTGTATGATTTGGGATTTCTAATCTGATATCATATATATATATATATATATATATATATATATATATATATATATATATATATATATATATATATATATATATATATATAATCAGATCAGGATTCCCAAATCTTCCAACGCTGATGTAAATGTGCATAGTTATATTATTTAGAAAGCTTGCATACCACTACATTTTCACAACGTTTAGCCATCAGAGTACCTTGAGACTTGATGTCAGAAACATATGCACCAATTACTACTAAATTGTGTTCTAGCAAGGTTTGCAAAATATAGAATGTCCTGTTCCATCTTGTAGAAACATCTAGTCGAAGCAATTTCAACTGCATACCCAGCTCTGCTTGGATGTTTTTGAAAAAAGAGCTGGCAAAATGCGAGTGTTTAAATTGGCCAACTATCTTTCTGCCAATCGCAATTACATCTGAGACACTGTTAGTTGGCAAATTGGGCTCGAGTGCACCTTTGGTTCATGTGAACTACAAAGTGAGGTGAGTTCCAGTACAGTAACTAATGCAAATGTAAATAGTTTCTAACACAGTCTGAAATCCAGTTAATCATCCGATGTGATAAACTGAGCCGACAGAAAAATACTTAAGACACTTTCTAAAAATAATAATTTTCTTTTAGAATTTTATATAATTATTTATACATTGAGAACGTTAGTTTAAAAAAAATTGCCCCCTATTTGGCGGGTCAAATGAAACGTCCTCCTGGGCCATGCGCTGGACAGCTTTCATGTAAATGTTCTGTGCCAGTTTAAGAGTCTTTCCTGGAATAGGATAACCAGATGCCCATGCTTTCCAGGGACAGTCCCTTGGGGCCTCTCCCAGGCTGGAGCCCGGAAATGTCCTCACTTTTAACTGTGAATTAGAAACACACCGGAAACTCCTAAGAAAGACCTGCCAGTGCAAGAGGCAGATGTCTCGTATTGTTTTGGCTGACCGAGGGGGGCTGTTGCTGCCTACCAACCACTTTTAGCACTTGCTGGTCTACTTTAAGAGAACACTGCTGAGTAAAACTTGACAAAGTCAGCAAGTATTAAGTGATTCCACCACATCACCACAAACTTCTTTTCAAAATACATGGAACTGGAACTGTCACACTCTGCTTTCTACTGTCTGTTCTCCGCCCTTGTTGTCAGTCTTGTGTTATTGTACCATGCGCTAATGTTTTTTTTGGTAGTTTGCCCCCTTCTTGTCGCCGCCCTATTGTATCTTCTGCTCCCGGTCTGTGTCTCCTCCCTGTCCCAGGTGTTCCCAGTCCCACTTGTGCTTTTATACCTCTGTGTTTGCTCCCTTTGTTGTCTAGCATTGTTCATATGTTGATATGTTACCTGGTTATGTTGCTATTTGGTTTTGTTATTTTATATCTTTGTTCTTATGGACCTCTCCTGACTACTCCACCTTCACAGGAATGCCTTCTAGGTTCTTTTCTTTAATGTTTAGTGGAAAATGAGAACAATGTTTTGGGACTATTTTGCTTTACAATGTTTAACATCAGGGGTGTCCAAAGTCCAGCATTTTTTATTGGCCCGTCAGTACTTGCAATTATTTCTTTCACCTGATGGGGGCAGCAGTAGATATACATGTGTAGTATATTTTACCGCTGTGTTAGCAATTGAAGTTAAATAAATGTAAGCTGCATTATTTTTCTGACTGGGCGTCCTGAATTTATGGAACGGCATGTAGTGACGGCTAAGTCAAAAAAGGAAGAAGTCGACAGTGAGAGTGAGCGATTTCAAGAAAAATGGATGTCATGATATTTTTTCATAGAGAGACGCTGCAAATGCATGAGTCTCTTATACTAAGAGACTATTGCAGTAAAGAAGGAGTTAAATATGAAGAGACATTATGAAACAAAGCGAAGATATTATAGTAAATACTCTGGGGACAAGACGACAGAGAAACGTGCTCTCACAGCAGCAACTCTTCTTCAGGGCACGTAGGGTGGCTATGCTAATCGCTCAGCAGTGACACAGTGTTTAAAACCTCCACAAGCACTGCTGTATCTGATCCACTCATACCAGGGCAACACGCACACCGCATCAGTGTCTCTGCAGAGAGAAAGTTTTTCATTCCAATAGGTTATGTGACTTAAGAAATACAAGACTTGCTGTTATTGAGTTCCATAAGTTTGGTAATGCAGTGATTGAGTCATATACAGTCTACATGAGAAACACTGAAGATGCTTGATGTAGAAATGTTGTTCAGCACATGTTTTTTTTTTTTTTTAAGTGCAGTACATTGTAACATTGTTTACTCTGTTGATATTCTGCTGCTGCAATTATGATAAAATTTAATTCATTAGTTAAATAATTATTCTTTATTCTGTGAATTTGTGGGTTTTTTTTTCATATTTTGGATAGGGTGGTGTATATTGTTTATGAATTATACTTTTGGAGACCAGCCCCCTAGGTAGTTTGATATTGTCCAGCCTGGCCCCCTTTGAAAAAAATTTGGGCACCAAATGTACTCATGTACTCATGAATGGATGCAAATAAAGTGATCTGAAATATGTTCCAGGTCAAAACCTTATCACAAATATTGTAAAACAATGTCATTAGGCTAAGTACTCATAACCATTATGACTAATAACATTTAAGATGGAGCTTTAATGAGCATTAGCCTCTTCAGACATCTGGTTCCTATCACCACTACTGTAAACCCCCCACTCTTTCACCCTTTTTTGTTATTTTTTTTTAAACATTGCATATTTCAATGATATATTGACCACTGAACTGTAAATGTTCCCACTTTTCATTTCAGAAATCTGCTCACCTTGTGGAAGTTTGACATTCTTTACACAGCTAGCGAGCCAGCTAGATAACATTTTTAGCATGCGCTACACAACATCACTCTGGGTTTTCTGAAACATTGCCACTGATCGCTTTCTAGAGTTTGCCCCTCGCTGGTCCCGAGGACACACCGCGTTCAGACATGCTCATTCAAACGAGCAAATGAGCGCCACGAGAGGGAGAATGCAGACGCCGTTAGCATTCCACCACCGAAGAAGCTGCTTCTATCAATGAACATCTACATCTAATATGTTGCTCCATTGATTCTTCATTATTTTTAATTCCCAGAACTGTTTTGGGGGGAATGCGGAGTGGCAGTGGGCGACACAATTAATTTGCACCTCTATTAAAACAGAGTCATTAAAGGCGCGCAAAGCTGCATTTCATAATTGAAAATGTGAGCAAAAATAACCCGCAGCCTCATTAGCATTGAGTACCTGGTTTGTTTCGTCTGCTTGGCCACCTCAGCAAGTCGTATTTGTGGACGTGATTGATGGGAGGAAAGAAGGCCCCGTGTCTAAGGTTACTTATCTAAGTGCCCGTTATGTTCTGCTATTTAATCCACAAACCATCATTAAGAAGGAGCGAAGAGGAATATGACAGGTGCACAATGCACTTGAACAACAGGGCTGCCTGTCATGTAACGTTCGCTGCCATAAGAATTTTTTTTTACTGAGTGGCAACAGCACTCGGAGGACAGTAGTTAACACCTTTTGCTATGTTCTGTTGATTTACTAATTGTGTGCTTCTGGTCATGTTGGACCTTATTTGATTTTCCTCATTTTTTGGATTGATAATCGGTACGACCTGTGCTCTGGATGAATATTGTGAGACTGCGACGTGATCATAACGCATGTTGTCAAATGAACTGGGCTATAAACCCAGCGTGAATATGCATTCCCTTCAGCGAGCTCCACGGGCGATTCTGTACCTGTGCTGTTTGAAAATGAGCGTTGGATTGCTTATCACCGGAAAAGATCTATACGACCGTAATGAGGTGACTTATTGAGTAATGTGTTGCTAAACTGCCGGGTTTGTATCAGAGGGGAACTGAAACAACGCAGGGTTGTTTGCGCGGACATGATTAATGACAGTTCGAGGATGAGAGTGGTGGTAGTTGCAGCTCTCTATGAATGGACAGAATGGACAGAATCTGCTGCTGTAATGATTTATGTTGCTTAGGATGGCCCGAGGCTGTAGCAGCTTAAAGAAGCTGACCCAGAAGCTTAGAGCTTGCTGGGGCTGTTCCGTTCCAGAAATTTTGAAGGTTCCACTTCCAAGGATGGAGTCTTGGAGTCTTTCTTAATTCTTGATTCCACAAAACAAGTCATAGCGAAAGGAAATTCAGAAAAATGCAAAACACAATACGCCGCATCGTACGCAGTCGTAAGTTTAGGCGCCCCTGGTCAAGTGACATGTTTAGTCTGTTGTTGTTCTATTCTACTATGGAAACTTGTGTAACTACAGGAGGTGAAGCTGAAGTTGAAATATGAGGAGCTGTTCTCCATAATTCATGTGTAATGTTGAACACATCACCTGTACCTACACTGTAGTTTCACTGCTGTTGTTAGTGTGGTAAACCTGTTGGGGATTATATAGTAATTCCAGGTAGTTGCTATAGTGTTGGTGGGAGGTTCCTGTAATATTCCAGCTTGTTGTTGCTTGGTGGTTGTTATATAGTTGTGAAAGGCTGTTGCTGTGGTTCTCCAGCTTGGTACTACAGCATTATTAGGCTATTGCTATGGCATTCCAAGTGGTTGCTATGCTGTTCCTAGGCTGTTGCTGTAGCATTCTAGTTAGTTGTTAAGATGTTGATAGGCTGTTGCTATGCTATGCTACAGAGAGCAAAAGAAAGAGAGAGAGAGAGAGAGCAAAATACAGTGAGAAGGAGAGAAAAAGAGAGAGAAATAAATAGAGGGAGAAAGAGAAAAAAGAGAGAGAAACAGAGAGAGAGAGAGAAAGTAAGAGAAAGAGAGCAAGAGAGAGACAAAGATGGAGAGGAAAAGAGGAAGAGAAAGAAAGACAAAAGAGAGAGTGAAGGTGAGAGAGAAAAAAGAGGAGAGGGAGAAAATAAAGGATAAACAGAAATAGAGAAATGAGAGAGAAAATGAGAAAAAGAGAGAGTAAAAAAAGAAGGAGAGAGAGAAAATGAGAGAAAGATAAAAGATGAGAGGGAGAAGATGAAAGAGAGAGAGTGATAGAGAAAAGGGGGAGAAAATGATAAAAAGAAAGTTAAAAAGGAGAGAAAATGAGAGAAAGAAAAAAGAGAGAAAATGAGGGAAAGAGAGAGATAAATAGAGAAAAGAGTGAGAAAATGATCAAAAGAGAGTGAAAAATTAGAGAAAATAAGAGAAAGAAAAATGAGAGAAAATAAGGGGAAAGAGAGAGAGAAATAGAGAAATAAGTGAGAAAATGATAAAAAGAGTGAAAAAGAAGGAAAGAAAATGAGAGAAAGAAAAAAGAGAGAAAATGAGGGAGAGAGAGAAATAGAGAAAAGAGTGAGAAAATGATAAAAAGAGAGTGATAAAGGAGAGAAAATGAGAGTAAGAAAAAAGAGAGAAAATGAGGGAAAGAGAGAGAGAAATAGAGAAAAGAGTGAGAAAATAATAAAAAGAGAGTGAAAAAGGAGAGAAAATGAGAGAAAGAAAAAAGAGAGAAAATGAGGAAAAGAGAGAGAGAGATAAAGAAAGGAAGCGAGTGAGGGAGAGAGAATGAAGTAGCTCCAGTAACAGCCCACTCAGCCAGTGTACTCTACTTGTTTCCTCAATTCAAAGGTCACTGAAAGATTTATCACGCTGATTTGTAAGTAAGATTGGAGCAGGTGTTTGCGGTTTGAGGGTTTTGACCTATGCAAAATGCAAAATGTGAACGCTAAATGAACTTTATGAGCGTGTTTGGGAGAGTATTTAGAAACGAACGACTGAAGAGGAGAAACAAAGAGAGAGTGCATGTGAAAAAAATAACGGAGGAGCTACATCTACAAGTTTGCACAAGTGTGTGTTTGTATGTCTCGCTTCTCAGATGTCAGTGCAATGGCTGCCTTCACTTATTCATAATCGCTCCTGATGTTTGTCTCTGGGTTTGACATGACAGCGGGCCGTGTAGGGGATATATATTCTTAAACAGCGCTCGCGGCGGGCACAGCCAGATGGAGGATTCATTCATGCTTTTAGATGTCCAGGCTGATGTTATCCGAGCAGACAAGGGGGTCTACTTTAACTGTCAGATTGCTTTTAACCAAATAATCCAGCATCTACTCCGCACCCAAATGTATCTGCCACGTTCCATGAAGATGGTTATCACTTAAGAAAGAAAGGAAAAGTTTCAAAGTGAAGATCTAAAATAAAAAGGTGAACTGGCAGTCAACAGATTTTATTATCTTTGACTTGCATGTTGTCGCTGTCATAACAAACCAAACGTTAACTTTAACTCTGAATGAAGGTAACACAATTTAATTCCTAGTCACACTAGGCTTTTTTGATTGGTTCATTCGGTATGAAATGTTCCCACACTGTGAAGGGAAGCTGGCGTTTTGAGATGGTGTGAAATGCTAATGCTAACAGACCATTCCAAGACATTGTCATTTGTATTCTTTCAATAGACAGCTGCCTTCAGACGGTTATCATGAAGGCAGTTTCTTTGCAGGCTTCTGCAGGTCTTACTGCCAAATAAAACTGCACATCATGTTGTTTGTTAGCTGCATTCAGTCTGGAAATCAGGTTTAGTTATTGAGCTTTTTAGTTTAAAGCGTTGCAAAAAATGTACTAAAATAATTAACAAAATGTGAAGAAATAACAGTTTTGATGGTGCTTCAAAGACGTCTATGTATTCTACTGCAGAGATATCTACTAAAGTTACACACTAACCAGCTAGCCCTGACTCCAACTGATCTTGTAATACCCCTTCATACCTTAAGAGGTGATAGTGAGTCACTGTAGAGTCTTCTGAAATCAGTCCAACAAGAGGATTGAGAAGCAGCAGTACTGGCTGATGGAAGGAACAGTAGCCAATGAAAGCAACAGTAAATATGGCAAGAAACCACATTTAGCAGCAAACAAAGGAAGTGCTATAAATAGGATGAAGTTTGAGGCGGAAGTCATGTTTCTTCTAGGCTGGCCAGTAAACAGCTGCTAATGCTAACATTGTGGAGGAGGAGGGACTGTGCATTTCCTTGTTTCTTACTATACACACCACAACTTTCTTGTGACATATGGCCTTCTATTGTTGGAAGTATGAATTTGACTGATGCATCATGCAAACCTTAAATCAGGCAAAGAAATATCTAGATTAATAGGATTTATAAATGTTCATATATAGATTTTCTTCACACAACAGACATTGTGAGTAGTTACACAACATAAGGGTGAAACTTGTAAAACTGTGATCTATGGCTTTAAAACATCACACCTAGATTACTGTAATTCAGCACCTTTAATACACTCAACACTCTGTTAATCTGGTTTTCTGTCAGTTGCACTGGTTACCCATTTCTTTATGTATCCAGTTCTAGGCCTTAAATGGTCTAGACCTCCTATATATAGCTGACATCTTTCTCCCCTTTACTCCAGTGCATAGTCTTCTGCAGGTCTCTTGTCTTTTAGAGTTAGGGTTCCAAAACCACGGAACTGTCCTCCTTTATCTCTTCACAACGTCCCCACCCTGCTTTCGTTCGAAGTCCACCTCAAAATGTATGTTTCTGCAATATTTTCATTCCTTTTCTCTTTTAACTTCTGTCCCTGATTATTTACATTTACATTTCATTTAGCCATTTAGCAGACACTCTTATCCAGAGTGACTCACATGAGTGCTTTGTGTTCAATCAGAGTCTCTCTAGCTAGTGCGTCAATAATGTAAAATTATACACAATTCTTTGTGATGTGGCCTTGGGTAAAAGGCACCATAGAAATTAAGCTTTATTATTATTATTATTATTATTATTATTATTATTATTATTATAAGCTATGTCTAATAAGCTTATATTGAGAGCAGTACATAAGGGAAACCATTAAACCTGAAAACCTGATGCAGCACCAATTCTACACACTACTTGGTTAGTTAAGTGTTAGTTAAGTCTGTTTTTGTATATTCACTCATCACGCATTATTTGAAATAATGAAAATAATGAAATTATCATGCAGACTTAACCAACTGCTGCCAACACTTCACAAGCAATAACTTCGTCCAGAGCAACCATACTATCACAATAAGAGTGCTGTATAACTCTACTGTTAGATGATGGAGTACTTGATTGTATTAAACACCAATATATTTGTTTAAACTCTATTGTGTTAATAGTGTAGTGTGAGCATAGTGACACGCTGGAGGCCATGATTCAGCTGCTGTCTAATTAAACGCCAAGCAGAACGACACATGCGCACATACACATATTTGAGGAGGAGGTCACCACCAGCCACAGGGTCCCCCACCACACACACACACAAAACATTCCTGACTAAACCCATTCCCTCACAATAAACACATACACATACCTTTAAACTAATAGACAACAACATTCCAATAACATTCAGTTATTTTCTGGGAGGACGCTCACCTCCTGTGATACTGCAGACGTGGCCATCAGCATGAGCTCCTGAAGGTTAGTGAGTAGACAACTATTCTTCTTCTTCTTCTTCTTCTTCTTCTTCTTCTTATTATTATTATTATTAATAATAATAATAATAATAATAATAATAATACTTTATTAATGATATATTTTTTGATTATGATGCAAGTAAAAGTTGCTAATAAACTTGAGGTTGTGCTTAAACAAGTGCATATGATATGTAGTTACAATGCATATTTACAAAAAATGGGACACTTCGTTTCCCGCAGTTTTACAGCTGGTCCCCCCTGGGAGGAGACCACCTGGCTGATAGCTCCCAGGTACTTTGTGGGCTGCTCTTCTGTATCTTCACGTTCTATTTCCGCCAGGCGCATATATTGAAAGATGAAAGATGTCAGATTTAGGGTATAAATGTAGTGAATAACCTGATTAATGGGATAAATCCAAGTGTCTTCAATGTAGTGTAAGAAATCTATGGAAATGTTATAATCATGTGCAGAGGTGGGTGGCATCAACTTACATCTTCTCAAGTGCATCAACTTTAGTATTGATGGGGTTAGCATTTCCAACCACAATACTTTACTTCTACTCCAATACATTAGTGAGTACTCAGCCATTCATACTTAGTTACTACCTAATGTTGTTGCCAACCTCTGTACCGTTAAGGGGGTTGTCACATTTCTGGCCTTAGCATTTAATTTTAGACTGAAATCAATCCATCCATTATCTTCCGCTTTATTCTGCTGTTCGGGGTCACGGGAGGCGCAAAAGCCAATCCCAGCATCTTTAGGCGAAGCAGGGTACACCATGGACTGGTCGCCTGCCCATTGCATGGCCAACACACTCTCATGCACACACACCTACTTTAGAGTAACTGATCAACCTAACATGCATGTGTTTGGACTGTGGGAGAAAACCAGAATTCCACTTTTATTTTAAGGCGCTTTTGCTTCAGTGTTTCACCCAAATATCAATACTTTTACTTCAGTATTGATTTATGTTACGCTACCCACCAATGGTCATGTGATACACACCGAAACTGAGCATTTATATGCTTAATCAGTTCTTGACTTGATTTTTTTGGCATGAAACATAATAAAACATAATAAACAAGAACCATTTCTGTTCATTTCAGAAAAAGAGTTTCACTCATAATTGAGTTATTGCAATATAAAGATGTAAGCATGCACACCTTACAGTTCAGCCTACAGTATAAACGTGCTGTAGAACTTCTTTATGAAGTCAATAAGATGAGCTTCTTAAAAGCTCTGCCCCCCGAGACTTGAGCTGAGTGAGTGAGCGCGCCCTAATCTTCCTCTTTTCCTCTCTCCTCCTCTCATCCTCAGAGATGCGCCGCTCTCTCCCGTCAGCCTAGCAGAGTCAGCTCTCTCCTCTCCACTGCCAGATACACCGAGGCGTGTGTCAGGTCAATTAGCAGTGATACACTTGCATTTTCCACCTGACTCCTCTTATTAACACGGCCTACGTACATGGCAACACAGACCATCTCTCACTCTGTTTCTTGCTACTCCTTTCCTTCAAGCTTCTTTAACTTCTCTCCATCACCCCCTCTGATGCTCTAACCACCCCCCCCCCCAAATCTACCTGATTTACTGCTGTACTACCAAGAAATGTATGTTCAACTCAAAATTTCAATACCAGAAGCCTTTTTAAGCAGCCAATAAACACACCTAGTCCCAACGACCTTGTGTATTACATGCTGTAAGCACTTTATCTGTTAAACACAGAAAAACAAGGCCTCTGAATACCTTAATCTTCAAAACCCTGCTGGGTTCATTGCTGTAACTCGAAGTTTTGGGAAATCTTTTTGTGCTTAAGTAGAAAAAATTTTATTAAAAAATTAATTAATTGTATTTGAAACAAGGTATATCTGGTCCATCCTTTAGGAATTATTATTGAAGTCAAGGTATTGAGATTGTGAAGGTGTAGTATTACCGATAGTATCTGGTGCTCACCCAAAAGCATCTATATCACAATATAGTATCTGGTGCTCATTTAATAGTACCTGGTGCACACCACATACACTGTAATGAATTGCTGTAAATTTACTGTGGATATACAACAGTATCTTACTGTTTCTTACAATAATTGTAAAATACTGTCAAATAATCACACAGCGTATGTAAATTAACAGTAATGCAACCAGTTGCACAACAACAGCAAATAATTGTAATTTATCAGCATAATACAGTATTTTCTGTCAACCTTTTGAAATATGCACCATCATTCCTTTACAGTCCAGTCACCATCCATCAAACTCATACTGGTGATTGCAATGTTCCTTTTAATGACAACCCTTTTTTATTGAACTGTCCAAACTGCTCAAATCTACTCATTTAAGTGACAAAATATATGCAGTGGGCGGGGCCAGCCTATTGGGCTTAGCTTAGTTAAGACTCTTTCAGCTCATTCGGTCAGTGCAGGGCAGCTTGTATTGTGTTCATTCGTAAAATAAAGAACGATAATCAAAATCAGTTCTTAGATGAGGAGATGTGAGCTGATGTATTTAACAACTGACACCTTTGGACTGCAGCTGCGGTGGTCCCTGTGAAACTAGCTGTTAGTGTCGCGTCTCCTAATGTTTGCAGTGATGTGGTTTTGTCAGTATAATTATTAAACTTTTAAGATATAAGATGTTGTTAGTTAGGTCTGTTTCATTTAGTGACTAACTTTTGCAAGGAAATTGTAGCTTGAACGGTGTTAGCTAGTTAGCTAGCTAGCTGGCTGGCTAGTTGGTTAGTACCATAAATACACAGTATATGATTTACTGTCATATACTGTAATTCAATTTACAGTACAATACTGTTAAAAAAAATAACAGTAGATGCTAGGACTGGGTATCTGATTTCCCGGATCGATTCGAACCCCATTTCACGGGGTCCCAATTCAATTCAATTTCCGTTTTGATTTAATTCAATATGGATTCATTTAGGGATATTTCAGTTACAATAATATGTTTTGTTTGAATATGAAAAGAGAATTTTTAGAGAACTAATGTAGTAAATGTAAAAGGAACACTCAGCCTACCATTACTAAAACCACTAGTGTTTATATGTGTATACACCGTCTTGGTTTCTGAATCCAAAATGTAGCCAGACATCTGCTTTCAAGTTCTGGGGTACCTTCACTTGTGCTCCAGCCATGCCTAACTGATGTGCGCCCCAGCCAGATCTCGTTACGCGGAAAACAATGGCTGTTCACACGACATTTTTTTTAAAAAAATTATTCTGGTGCTCACCACATAGTATCTAGTGCTCAATAAAAATATACCACATCCCTTCAGGAGCTTTATTTGAAAGTAATGCAATTAGTAACCAGTATTATGTCACAGGTTGCTCTAATTTCCATTTGCTTATGAGTTGAAAATAATTCTGTGATTTCTGTTCTCAGATCAGAAGTCAGTGGAGTGGCAAGTGGTAGGAAAACGCTTGCAGCTAACACTCAGACCCATCTCTCATTCCCAGACTTTGAATGTTGTGTATTTTTGCAGATTTGAGTTTAGATTTAGTTAGCACTCTAAAACAGATTCCACAGTAATGATCGCACAATTATTGTACAATTACAGTGATTATAGCGCTACAGGAAGACATTCATCTAATCTAAATTAAAGTGAAATTGTGAGACGCAACTCCAATAGCTTTCTCATAACATTCTAAAATATCACAAAACTATCACAGTGTGATATCCGAGGCTTGTATTTCAGTCCTATAGACTGAAAGGAGCTGCTGGTCGTTCCTGCTCTGCTGAGAAGAAAAATCTATGGTCATAAAACCCCCATTTTTCCAGAGCGGTGCACCCACGCCTTCCCCACCTTTATAAACGGACGAATGGACCTCTTTCTCCTCAAACGGTGTTGTGACCTGTCACTGTTCCTTCTCATGCGGCTGTTTTATTGGCAGCGGCTCACGCCTCCAGATATTTATATCCTTTACCGCACATATAGTCCCAGTTGAATAAAGAAATAAATAAAGGGCTTGAGCAGAAGCGGAATGGAGGGAGTAGGAGGACTAATGGTCTGGAAGTGCAAGGAGGAATGAGGAGGCCTCCGGCTGGAAGCGGCCTTGGTATCCATCTTTCTTTCTCTCCTTCGCGCACTCGCTCTCTCTCTCTCTTTCCCCGGCCGCTTAAACAGACGGTTGTTAATGGTTGCCAGGTTGGTCCGCTGCGAGGTTAGGGAGGCTGCGGAGATGACGGATCTGCCATTGAGGCGTGAGGGGAGCAAACTTATTTCTCCTGCTTGTTCATTCTGAGCCACAGCGCCTGTGTCTTTTCATCTCTGCTCAACTAGGGGCTTTGCAGTGGAATGTTAGACAGAACCTACTTTATCCCCTTTAAAGTCTCGGCCTATTATTCCGTTATTAATCTTAAAGGAATACTCCGCTGTTTTTCAATCTAATCTCTATCTTCTTCACTTCCAGAACATGGCTCATTACTACTGACGATAATTTGAACACGTTGTCTTACGCTTTATAGAGTATACATAGTGGTTTATATTTTCTGACATTTGGGATGATATGGAAGCAGTGTGTGTGTGGTTTTTCTCTTATTTATTTCCTGCAGACTTAATTACTGCCAGAATTACTGACTGCAAAGCCCCAATGCACTGTGGGCTTGACTTTGAGCTGTAGCACGCAGCTTTATGGCAAATGACAACAAAAAAAAATAAAAAAGGCTTTAATATTTGAATACAATCTTTTTTGTGTGTTTTTTTTATTTATTTATTTATTTTTTATAACATTTTGTCTTTTGGATTATCTAAAGCAGCAATTGGTAAGATGATGCAACCTGCCAAATTCATACTCCAAACAATAGGGGGCAGCATATCACCAGATTGCTGTGGCATCCACCCCGATCATAAGAAACTATCAAGTCTAGAAGAAACATTGCAACTTCAGCATCAGATTTGATTCATTCAATCACCAAGAGTGTCTCCAAAGGTGAAAAGCAACACCGACATGAACGACTGTGTTGACAGTGGTGGCTTCAGCCATTGTTGTGTGTGCTCTTCCAGTCTCCGTGGTCTTTATAGCAGCTCCAAAAGCAGCCTACCTTGAATGTACTGTTTCTGTGGTGTCACAAAACCCAGCACATTTACATGAAACTGAATATTCAGCATGCATCAATTAAGACACGCCCACGCACACTAAAGTCATAAGGAGAGTTACATAAGAGGCGCAATACAGTGCAATCAATCAGAACACAGCTCGTTTACATACGTCAGTCTTGAGGAATGGCCTGTATTAACTGTAAGAGTGTAAGAATTCAGTCTCAAGAGGTGTTTACACGATCCATTTGCAAGGTTTATTTACTCACAGCAGTAAAAAAGTAAACAAAAACAGTCCAACGGCTCGCTAGCGTGAGGAGTCCGAGGGGAGTGAGCAGTGGGATGAGCTCGGTAGTTCACCAACCACGCTTTATGGGGACGCCTATGAGAAGGCTCAGCCGGGTGGAGGTGAGTGCCGGGCAGGTTTAAGACACTGCAGTTCCTTTTGGGCTCCAGGGAGTGGGACAGGACCCAGCTGTGGAGAAGCCAAGTCTGGTTGGACCTGTGGAGAGACCCTTTAGCGACGGCCCAGAGACCACAGACAGGTAAGTGCTGAACCAGACAGTATCTCGGTTAGAGAAACAATGCCACGCACTCAGCTGAGAGTGTGGCTAGGCTAAATAGAAAGCGCTAACGAGTTGGGAGAACTGTGCCGTGGTGATGTGTGTGTGTGTGTGTGTGTCCAGAGCTACCTAAAATTCCGGCGACTGTGATCTCCCAACAGAATCGGCTGAAGAGTTTACAAAGCGATGAAGAGAGATTGAAAAATGGGCACACAAAAATCAAAAGTGTGTTTATATGCACTTAATAAACTGCTAAGTGTCTACATATTTTGTTTTCAGCCTATAAATTCATAGAAAGCATGCCCGTAATTGATTTCACTGTCACTTCAATAGTGTCTTGTTGCCATCTTACAGTTGCTGTATTAAATGCTGCTTGCCTATTTATGGTACCACAGTCTGCTTTCACATATGTGCTGACTGAGAAATCCGAGTTGGAGGGTATACATCCCATCCAAAATCCAAATGCAGACCTAAAACCTGGCTCTCTTCATATATGTATGCTGCTCACGTGATGACATCAGTGATCAGATCACTGCGGAAATTATAATGGTTTTAGTGTGTAAACTCTATGGGCACATCCAAAGGAGCTGAAAAACAATAAAATACTACAAAAGTACAAATGCCAACGCTGTAAATGTTATGGTATTGGCTTAATATGACCAAGATGAGTCCAGTTTTATATTAGGTTGATTTTATAAGTATTAACCTCTTATCCGTACCCCCCTTTTTACCAATTTCCGCCTGAAAATACATACCCAAATCTTGAAGCTTTTCACTGAAACACTGCATAAATTAGTGTAATTTTCAAGATGTAATGTTCCTGAAAAGGAACTTTTCTAATTTTTATTTTAAAATTTAAATTTTAGTGCCTACCAAAAATAGAGTTTATGTGTCCACAGACTTTTTCCTTTAGAAAAATGTTTCTGCATGTGTCTACAGTCACCAGAAAAAAATTGGAGTTGATTTCTTTTACTGATTTGAAGTTATTCAAGCTGGAGTAGAGAGTGAACAGGGGGTCCCCCCCACTGGTCTATTGGGGTGTCCAAGGTCCCCCAACCTCCCCAAAATGAAAACAGCTGATTTTACTGCAAAAAAATATGTATTTATGTGTATATGTTATATTCTCATAATCCCACATCTAAAAATGTGTTTATTCACTTTCCTTGACAAAATAATGTCATGTATGATTTTTAGGCCATTTTTTACCATATTTTACATGTTTATTATAAGTCCATAACTAAATTATCTTCTTGGGAAAAACTCAGTCAGTTTATAACCTCAAACTGTACTTTTATTTTGGTATCGTTTGGAGCTGTTTACCTGGTGTAAAACTCCCTCTGCTGCCCGATTTCAGTGTTACTGTTCGGAAAAGCTATTCTTTATTTTTTATTTAAATACTGCTACATTTCAGAGTATAATAGCTTACACCATCGTAATCCTGAGGGTCTCCCCGTTCGTTTGATGTGTATTATGTCCAGATTGGCCAAAAGATGGCTTTACGAAAAATAAAAATGTTCGTAACGTACCTAATATTTTGTCATACTAATGCTAGTTTTTGACCAAAATATTTATTTTCTGAATGACAATAAAGAAAAAATGGCAAAACGACCATTTTAGAGATTCTAAGCTTTCATATGGTACCTTGATTGTCTTTGGTGGTACTGTAGATCTTCAGATATATCCTTAAATATATTTATTTTTGATTTATTTGCGAGTTAAGTCGTTAATATGTGCTACAAGAAAAATCCTGCTAAATGTCAAATGAAGACAATTTGAGTCACTTAATAAAAAACAGTAAGTGATTAATCGCGCATGCAAATTCGGTCCCAGCTCACCATCCGTTTTTTCTCCGAACACAGTAGTGATTGCTCCAGCATTGTCATTTACTCTCTATTCAAGGCTGAGCTGCAGCAATGTGACTGCATATCTGAACAATTGTCAACAGGGTTGAACAAAAGCGAGGCGAGCGACTAAGTTGTGCTGGCTTCGTTTGAGTTGCTGTTATTGCAACTCGTTCTCGCTCTGCGGCATTGTGTTTCTCCATGCTCCATCTCATTCACCTCTAAATAACGGCCCTTGCCTCGCAGCGGGGACACACGCTCCTATTCCCTGCTCTAAATACTGCAGTGCGATTCAGTCCATTTGCCTGAATCAACTCTCACCATCTTCAATTTGTGAAAGGCTATTTGGCACCCTGACTACAAGGGGAAATAATTGAAAAGCATTCCTGTTGGTTTTTTTTTTTTCTTCTTTATTTTTTTTACGTTGCCATAAGAGAGCCCGAAAGTTCTCTCCAAGGGCCCTTTCAATCTGAGGCAAAGGACATTCATCAGTGGAAGATGGGAAAATCATAGTGAGTGAAGCTAGGGTGGGTAGTGATGGGCTAAGGGCTGCTCGTTGTCTAAGGCTTGTCTAAGGAGGGACAAAAAAACTGGCCTTCTTAGGTGTTTTATGGTGGTGTGTTTTAGGCAAAGGTTTTTCTCAGTGTGATAATCTCAGAATTATTTAGATCAGGGATGCTCCTGGAGGGCTGGTTTCTAGCCACAGTTTGGTGATTCTCCGTCTCAAGCCCCCTGCAGCCCCATCAGATTACTGGTGAATTAAATCAGAAGAGTTTGAGCAGAGAAATCACCACACTGTTCTGGATACAGCCCCTCCAGGACTGGGCCTGAATGCAGATGGTTGAGATTTATAAATGATGCATTCATGTCGTGTGGTCGATACTCTTGCCCAGAGTGACAGACCTTTAACGTTCCTCTAGCAGTAGCTTGGAGTTAAAGGTCTTGCTAGGGTATAGCAGCGCTATTAAGAGATTATCTGATGGTAAAATAAGAAAATTATTGCTTGATTTCTCAGACCACTAGATTATAATCATCTTATATTATAACCGTAGGCATTGGCGTAGCAACCAGGCGAGATGGGGGGGGCGTGTCCCATCCAATATCAGAAACAGGTAGATTTGTCTCACCCAAAAATTAAACCACAAAAAAGTGGAAACTGTTTAAAAAACCTTTTATTTTAAAATTGCGTTTTGTGTTTGTCGTTAGCAACGGGCTCTGGTTGTTAGGTGGTCTGGGTCTTTAACTTTGTCAAGGCTTGTGTTGAGATACCTGTTTAGAAAAATCCTGCAGTCAGCAGCTTCACTGACCCGAGCTGGAGCGTCAGGTAGCTCATGCCAGCTTTAAACGCGAGGTCAGTGATGAGAGCAATGAATAAAAGTGATGACCATATATACTGCAATAAAACAGCTTTTCTATAATGTGTTGTTATGGTAACAGACTAGGAGGCTTCGGGTTAGCTAATGTTTATATTAACTTTAGTCAAAGAGCACTTTAAAACGTGAAGTTATATTACCCCCTGGCCACGTCCCAAACTGCAGACTGCTAATACACTAAATACGTAAAAAAATAAAATAAATGAATTAATGAATAAATAAAAAGAAACCATTGTTAGATGTGCTTTCAGTAATGCAATATGTAATGTTACAGAGGGTGCTGTTTGGGACACAGCCTTACTGTCTAACATTAATGTTAGTCTTGTCTAGTCATATATATATGTATATAATCCAGATATTGCATGTATAATTTAAAAGTTTTCTGTTAACAGTACCATGTAATGTGGAGTGTCTTGTTTAGTTTGTAAGTAATCTTTAATTGGATTTATCTAATAATAAACAGACGTACAGATACAGTTATATTTTGTATATTTATTTGTAATTTACTGTAATTTCCACAAATGTTGTTCTACGTCACTATACATACAGTGATTTACTACCTTACCTTCAGTGGAATCAGCTTATAGGTAATATTATAGGGGATGGGTTGGGCTTTGATATGTTTTGATATTTTCATATTAGCAAATGTGCCCCTCCAATGTCAAATATGCTCCTATGCCTTTGACCGTAGGTGCATGCCCAACGGCTGTAGAGGAGTTCTCAACATTTGTGCATAATGAAATAATTTTTTCCAAGATGTAAATCAGAGAGCTACATTCTTGAGACAGCTCTGTTCAGTGTGGTAGTTATATGCACCTGTTTATATAGGAACAAACAGATAAAGTGACTTGGTATGGAAGGCTTTTCCCTTTAATTTCTTTAAACGTGAAGTATAGATCTCTTAACACTGATGTCCTCAAACAGCTGAAAATATTGCCCACTTCGTTTGTGTTTAATGGGAGACAACATATTCTGAATCTGGACTCAGGTCAGGTCAAAATTGTCAGTAAAAACCATTGTACTTTGGGCTTGGCCCATTTTTTGCCCCGGAGTGTATTCGAAATGGTTACGAATATGTTACCTGAAGAGCTGAGACACTGTTTTACAATAGTATTGAAAGCTTTTGGCCTAAAAACATACTTTTACAAGGACACTCAGTGTCATTAATACAAAGAACTGCTCTTATGAAGAATCAAAGGCTATTTGAATGTGTAATGGCATTCAGCCTGCTAAAAATGACAGAGTCAGAGAGGAAGGGAGGGAATGAGGGAGGGAGGCCAGTTCCAAGAGGTGCTTCTCATCTAAGAACCATTTAATGGTGGAGAGGTACATGCAGGACATTGTGAGGAAAAGCTGTCCCCAACAAAAAAATGAATTTTTACGAGTGACTCTGATCATGTGTCACGTCGTGCCCTGCTTTTCTTGATTTGTTCTTTCTGTCTTTGTCCGTTTGTTTACGTTTCCCTCGTTTCCACCCAAGTGCTATTGTTTACGTTCTCAGTCATGTGGTTATGTTTTGTAATTTGATCTGGGTCCCTCCCCCACCCTCCCATTGTTATCAGGTGTTTCTCGTTTCCTCTTGTTAACCTATGTATATGTATTGCCCTTGTTTGCATTCCTGCCTTGTTGTTTGTTTTCTGTTTCTATGTCCCTGTATTCCAGCCATTTCCATCTTCTGTTTTATGGTCTGTTTCTGTTTCCGTCTTTCTGGTTTCTCCATGTCAGTTTGTTTGGCTGTTCATTGTTTTCTTTTGTTTATCTTTATTATGTTGTATTTTGTTAATAAAAGGTCTATGCATGTGCATCCACCTCTCTTACCTCTCTCGTCACTTCATTATCAGTGTGACATATACCAACTCAGAGGACGTGCTGATTGACTGGTTGTTTTTGAGTTGTAGACCATATTTAGTCGACAACCTATCATCACCATTTTAAAGAAATCCAAATTCATACGTTTCTCTTCACGGCACCAGAGCAGTGATCATTACCCATATGGGGCTATTATATAGATTTCTTTTTTCATTCAACCTTAATATTAATAATGTTATATTTTTGATAATATTATAATATATAATACATATGCATAGTATTTGATAATGCTAGACTAATTGTAGCTCCAGCACAGTTCAGCATTGTCACGCCCTGCCCTGTTCTTGTCAGTCTATGTCATTGTTTTCTCCCCTGTCTTAGCCATGTGCTCATGTTTTTGTCAAGTGTTAGCTATGTAAGTTTTTTTACATTCCCAGCCACGTGTTTATGTTTCGTCATGTGCTCCATATCGCCAGGAGGATATACCTCCTGTTTTTTCCTCTTGCTTGTGGTTCATTTCCGTGGTTGCTTCGTTTCATGTCTCCCTGTGTTCCCCGCTGTGGTTTATGTATTACTTGTTTTGTTTTCTTATTAAAATCTTTCCTCCTTTTCGTTTCCTCCTGCCTTCTCCTCAACTACTCTGTGCACCGCCAGCCTGACAAGCATTTTAAAGCAGACTTTGGGTTTAATAGCTAACGACCCAAATCAGATATACAAAAATGTAGAAAACATTAATGTTTGGAGTGACTTTTTATTATTACCTTTAAATGTAACTTCTAACTTAACTCCTTAAACCCCCTACAAACTGTGTGCAAACCCACACTTTAAACCACATACATTCAAATCACATACATCAGTCACTATAAGTACTTAATAGTGTGTACTAAGAATAATAATAATAATAACTGCATAATAAGCCTGTAATTCCAGTTTTATTTCAGCGTTCATGCAAACAAGATTTCAAATTTCAGCTTCTGTTTTTTTCCTCAGAGTGACATTTCACTGCTGACAGATGTTTGAATAGTTCTGCCTCTTTTGCTATTCTCTTGATGTTTTGACGTCTTTGATGGGTTCAGTAATTTTCAAAGGGATTATGAGTTTTCATTTAACTGTGCTCTTTCAGGGAGCAGGAAAGCTGTGGGGTGACTGATGACTTCCTGGAACTAGTTTATTGCTGGCTATTCTATGGACCCGCCTGCCAATCAAACTAGGACACATTTTCAGACAAGCCCTGCAACTGCCTGCTGTAATGCTGGTGAGAATCCATTGATTCCACTAACAGAATGTTCTATACCACATTTAGGCCAGCCCGTGGCATGTTAGTGTATTATCTGGCTAAAACATTGACATCAGCTATAGAGTGCTTTAGAAGTAGCACACATAAATGAGTATGCATAAAAGATTCTGGCTGCTTTTGGTAAGTTGTTGTTTAGCGTAGCTTATAGTCTATGTATCTGTTATAAACATGTTAGAAATTGAAGTATATTTTCTTCTGTAGCGATGCTCTGTTGATAACTAGAAGAATTCTTTGATCTCCTCTCATACCAGACATGACTGTGCTGTAAAATGTGGCAAATTAATAAACAGGGAAAGAAAGTAGCCTTTCTTCCTCTAAAACATTAAACCAAAATACAATTAAAAAATATATATATTTCTTTACTGATGTAACTGGGTTATATGATTGATTATCATTCTGGTCACAGGACACTGTTGGCTGGATATTTTTGGTTGGTGAGCTATTCTCAGTCCAGCTATAATATTGAGGCATGTATTTTTGGAGGTGACAGCAGTGTGTAAATTGAGTAGCCACTCCTGAGATGTATTATTGCATTGTGAATTTGTCAGAAATGAACTGATGTTCTACAATTACATTACTCCACCTTCCATCTAAAACTAATACTGTGCAAATAGAGCTTTATATGTGTAAGCTTTGCCCCTTCATTTCTTTAAGTAGTTCAAGATTGGTTGGTAAACTTGCAGACAATCTTTTACAGAATGAAGAGTTAATATTGTTCCACTTGGCACTGATGGCTTGAAACTAGGGCTGGACGATTAATCGTTTTTTAATCGAAATTACGATTTAAATAGACACGATTTTCCAATCGCAAGAGCTACGATTTGAATGAGCCATCAGCCTGCAAGTAGGACCAGGGAAAAATCAACCCAACAACAAAAAAAAAAACAAAAAAAAAAACGTGTGAACAGCCTGCTGTTGACCAATCAGAAGCAGCTAGTCATGCACATCCCTAAGGCAGAAACCGAAAGCTAAAAACAAGCAGCACTGCACTTGACGTCAGGAAAAAAGATTAACCTTTCATCTGAGCAACCGTGCAAGGCCCAAAGTCCAGTGGACGACTTGGTACCAAAGAAAAATGGCACATTGTGTGTGTGGGAGCATTTTGGTTTTAGGAAAACTGACATTGGCCAAAAACAGGTACTGTGCAAGACGTGTCGAGCGTCGGTGCTAACCTCACGAGGTAACACCACTAATCTCTATCAACACCTGAAGAAACATCATCGACAGCTGTACGATGAGTGCATGTAAAAAAGGTCCAGGGATGAATCCCTACATCAGGCACAATTACCTGGTACCACGGCCAGGTAAACTTCTGTTACACAGGCGTTCGACCGCATTGCGCCATATGAAAAAAGCTCGCGAAGGCACCGCAAGATAACCGATGATATCGAGAAGTACCTGGTTAAAGACATGGTACGGATTTACACAGTGTCCAAAAATGGCTTTCAAAACCTTCTCTCGACTCTTGACAAAAGATACCAGCTTCCATCCCGCCCATACTTCAGCCAAGTCGCCATTCCAGAACTGTACACTACATGTAGGAACAAAGTTAAAATGGAGCTGAGAAGTGTGGAGTATTACAAGACAATAACAGATATGTGGTCGAGCCGAACCGCTCAACCTTACCAAAGCCTCACTGTTCACTTCATAAATGAACATTTTGAATTAAAGAGCCGTTTTCTACAGACTTCGTACTTTCCTCTTGACCATATGGGAGAGAACATCGCGAATTGATTAAAAGACGCGTTGGCCAACTGAGGTTTAAATGAATTTTATGTAAAAGTGTATAACCACAGATAGCGCATCTAACATGATAAAGGCAGCCGAAATAAACCAGTGGACCAGGCTACAGTGTTTTGGCCACAGACTCCATCTTGCGATCAGTAAGTGTCACATTAAATAAAGGTCTCTCTCTCTCTCTCTCTCTCTTTAAAATAACCATCTCTATGCAGTTTTGATTATGCTGTGAAGACAAAAAGAATGTTAGTTTACTCTGAAAAAATGTCTTAATATGTGTTTTATCATTTAGTTCTATCCAATAAAAAAAAGCTGTGACACTTTGATAAATGTGATTTGAAGATATATATATATATATATATATATATATATATATATATATATATATATATATATATATATATATATATATATGTGTGTAGAAGTTTATAATTATATTTGATAGATATTTGAAACACTAATACAGATTTAGGATTTAATGGATTAAAAATAATCACAATTTAAATCGCAATATTCTGTGGAAAAATCGCAATTAGATATTTTGCCCAAATCGTGCAGCCCTACTTGAAACTGTTAAAAATATTGCCAGGCTCAGATTGCTTATCTAATCATTTATTCCTCTGCTGCTATTAACACTAGCTTGTGCTGCAGAAATGATAGTAGAGTCTATCAAGAGTTAAAGGTTAAAACAGACAGTATGGCTGGAATGTGTTTGGAGAAACACATACTCTGGTGTTGAGTTCTCAACATGTCCCTGGCAGCAGAAAGGGGGGGTGTATAATAACAAGAGGTGTGAAAATAGCATTACCAAAATTATTCTCTTTCTCATAAAACCCTGCCTTCTGTGGCAAAAACTATGCATCTAGATAAAAGCAAGTTTGATATCAATCTGTATTTTCAATCCAGATATAAGGGGGGAGTATAAACTGGTAGGTTTAAAATACTTCACCTGACTACTGCCATTTTTACGCTCTCTAGGTAAATTGTTTCAATATGAATATAATATTTTCATATGAAAGTCAGGCTGTCCAATAGCAACAAGAGCAAAGTACTGCTTCAGCATTGCATCATTAGAGGTGAACTGGCCCAGATAGTGAGCATATATCGGTCCGCTTGCTTGATAAGGTCAGCACCCTGCTGACTGTATGCTACTGCTTGTTCACCCTCTGACCACTCGGATTATTCTCTTGTGTATTCTCTTGTCTAACTATGTTTCAACCTCTTAAAACCTCTTAAAACAGATATTGAATGCACTGAGATTTTGATTTTAGAAAAAGAAACCAACTACAAACAAAACAATAATGACCTAGACTGATAGGAAGCATTGCTGTTGACATTGTACTAGATGAAAATCCTTTACTACACTAATTTACAACAAATAACAAAAGAAAGATAGATAAATTGGGCACTAAGTAGAAAACCAGCAATAAAAAATGTCATTTTCTTTAATAATCTGCTGTCCATAATCTGCTTTAATAATCTACTAGTGAGCTAAACACTAGTGGATCGCCGGCTTTGCAATCAGGGGGCCAATAGTGGACCACTAGCCTCTTGCTATCAGGTGGGATATAGTAAGTATTCTGCTCCAGATTTGAGAATTAAAGCTGTGCTCAAAGTGTTATCATAAAAGGCATTCTTCTGACTGTGAGATAAAAGCCAAAGTCTTTAGTTTGTTACATTAAATCAAACAGTCACTGTAAGACTCACTGGTCCTGTTGTGCTGCTTGCTGCGAAGAAAAATAAAAGATAAACTCGTATTTACACACAGAAGCTACTGAACATCCATATACCTGCGTGACATGTCTGGGAGGGAAGGGGAGTCGGATTCTGCCGGAAGGCTTCTGTGATCAGATGAGATCAGATTGTACTTGTAGTATGTCAGCACACACGTCATTTCTGTTTGACCTTTGTTGGCTCTTTTCCCTGTTACTGTAAGAGTGGAAAAGCTTGGCCTGGATCCTTAAACTGGCCTGGAGTGGTCTTTCATTTCGTTGTTTATTTTCCATCCAGCGAATTATGTGCTTGTTGTATATAAATAATAAATATACGTATTCTGTTTACACCTTAAGTTAAAATAGGTCACGAACCTTGTATCCTCTGAATTGCTCCAACTGTGGTTTGAGTGATCCAACTTCAGTGGAACCAGCAGGATTATATTGTCGCGTTTTATCTTTTTTTCTTTTGTTCGCATTCATGGTTAGCGTTAACCACTTGCTACCGGGGAAATGGATCAGCTGACTGCTTTTGCGGGCTGCTTGTCCATCTGCGGTGCTATGGTTCCCGCTGCTGCATAGCGGGTGTGGACATAAAAGCACAAGGTAGGCTTCACTTTCTTAATCCATCATAAACTGTGACATCAGGGGGCATTACAACACTTAGCACTGCCTAGCTCCAGCACCCAAACACCTATGGGGTTCAATGCTGGGGCCATAAATTGAGCATCTACAACAACAACCACTCCCAGTCCAATTGAGAGAGAGAATATATACAAACAGGGGCTGAATTCTAATTGGCTGAGCTAAAAGCCCCTCCCATTTCGCCGCTACATTATTTCATAGTACACACAAGACCTGCCCACATGCTTGTAGGCTACCTTTAGGTCAGAAACACACTTCACACAAGGATAGATGCTTTGAGCTATGCTGACACAGTGTCACACATTTAGCATTCACAAATGTGTCACACACTTTGTAGAGCATGCTGCATTCTGAGCATTCTAGCAAGGGGCATTCAAGCCCACCCAAACTGTCTCATACCACCAGTGAACTTTAATAACTCACTTATATAAACATAAAAAACATATTATCAACTTTTCATTTCAACAGGCAAAGCAGATCGCTTTCCTTTGATGCCCACATTAAGCTGTTGTGGCTGTTGGAATAACCATTGAACATGCTCTGATTTGTCCTTTATCGCCCCCTTGTTTACTGAGCGTATGGTGAGTTTGCACAGAAGGACCGTGGCCAGGCGACATCAGTTGCGTTCACATCCTTTGTTAAGTATTTTCCTGGCCTTAATGTCTTTTCCATAGCACACGAGCGAGAGAGCAAGCGAGCGAGAAAAAGAGGCACCCACAGCCAGTGAGGTTAACACAAATCATCTTCAAATGGATTTGCTTCATAATTTTGAGAGGCAATGGCACACACAGCCAAAAATGTATCTAATTCTCACATAATTCAATGTAAAAAGAATCCAAAGCCAGGATCAGCTGTTGTCATCTTTTATTTCCAAGACAAATTGTTAAAAAATGAGCAAAAGCATAACCATTAAAACTTTAAACATCAAACAATGCATACAGGATTATGGTTGCCAGTGCCAATGATTTAGTCAACACATGCTAATGCAAGGTGCAAACAGGCCCATAGTTACAGTGAGTGGATGCATATTTTTATATCTCTTTTTATATCTCTGTGGTTGGTTATTTAAGTCAATCAAGAGCCTGTTCTTGTCAAACAATGCAGTTTCTGGCCACACTGAGAAACAAAACCCACTCGTCTGCTTTATAACTACTGCCTACTGACACTGTAGTGTTCTCCCTACTGCTACTATTTATTAGATCTCATTATAGTCTATAATAGAGAACAGACTGTTGTCTATACGCAGACTATAGGCACAATGCAGGTGTCATGGTCAGCCACATGAGGTTTCACACACTTCAGAAGAATGACCAATAAACTTTTTATGTATTTGTGCAGTCTCTGTCTCTTTGGACTCTTTGTAGAATGCTGACCATTGTACATTCTCCAAGGCAATGGGCATTTCTCAGCAAAGTGCTTTTGCTCCCCTACCATAATTCAGAAGTGTGTTTGGACTTTTTTAGCAGCGCTTTCATTATTTGACCTTGACTTAAATCCATCATGTTGACAGTTCCAGGGGAGGGCCGGCCCTCGCAAAAGGGAAATGTTTTAAAAGGCAGCGGAGAGCCTTTTTAATTTCCCCAACACCGCTTAGACCCATGCTAGCTATAAAAATGTTTGAAACCAGTCAGAGCTTGCACGTAATAATTATCTATGAAGGTCTTTGCAATTGAACGGAATGGTACTGGGACCTTCATCTCTCGCCGCCTTCAACAAACTGTTTCCAAATTGACTGTGCGTTAAATGTGACATTTAAAGGAAGGAGATGAGATGTGCCAGTGCCAGATAGAAGGGTGGAGGGAAAAAAGATTGAGTTTAATGATAATCTGAGGTTTAAATGAGGTCATTATGTGGCCAGGGGAGGTTAGGTAAATAGAGCGCCTAATGAGGTTTAGCTCTAATAGCGGTCACTGCATTGCATTTTAGGTTGTGTCATTAGGGCTCTGACTCAGTGGCTCTACGCAGGGTCACTGCAGGAACCAAGTAGCAAACCATAAAGCACACAAAGGCTTTATCCGAACCCAAAATGTGTCACTGTTGTGACAAACAGACCTTAACTATTGTGTATATATATATATATATATATATATATATATATACACTACCCGCTCAAAAGTTTGAGATCACAGTGAAATGTTCTTGTTTTCAATGTAGTATCTTCCTTCCTTAACACAACAATGGACTGACGGGTCTCTAAAGAAAGTTGTTTCTTTCTGGCCATTTTGAGCCGGTCAGCAAGCCATCAACTGCTGATGCTTCAGATACTAAACTAACCTAGAATGTTGTTCTCCCTTTTATGCTCACTTATTAGTAAAATGTTTTTCAGCTGTGCATCACAATTCAGCAAGAGTGTTCTAAAAACCAAGTAGCCCAATAACATCCTTAACTTGGATTGGCGGCCATACCAGGAGATTTAGGCAGAGGACTCAGAATTGCTGATAATAGGACTACATGCAAAATAAGCCTCTATACAAAAATAGGCTTTAATACAAACATTTTTATTATTTAAAAATCCTCTTAAATTAATTCATACACTTAAATTAATTGTGAAATGGACAATATTGTTTGTGAATTGCATGAAAATTGCATGAATTGCATGAAAAATGCATAAAATTTAAATTCTAAAGTGATCCTAAACTTTGAGCGATAGTGTATATATATATACACTATCTTGTAGGCTTGGTAGGTGACTATTTAGCCACTGCACTGGAGCTATGTGTGTATATATATGCAGACAGAAGCTCCAGTGCAGTGGCTAAATAGTCACCTACCAAGCACTCATAATACAGAAGCAACAGCTTAGGGTGAATTAAAAGCTGTTTCATGTTATTAAAAAATAAATAAATAAATAAAGCAAAAACAGTAATAGAGTAATAGAATGCAGCAGCTATTTACTAAGATTAGTCAGCCATCTAGCCAAGGGGGGCAGGATCACAAATCAACCTCCAGGACCCCCTGAATGTCTCAAAATCTAAATTCCAGGGGGTCCATAACGTCAATTTATTATGACATTGTGCTGTCATGGAAAAACAGACCCTCAACTACAAATTCATGGAAAGGTTACAGCTTACCTGCTTCATCCACAACCAGTGAGCTTCTGTCTTTGGTTAACTAACTAGAGCTGCAGTACTGTTTTGCCTCAGGGTGGTGCTGTAGCAGACTGGTTCACTCAGTTGGTCCTTCTTAGCCTAGCAACAGTAGCTATGCCCAAAATACCGCTAAAAAGCTTTACAGTGTGCCGCAGCACAGACTATGTGTAAATCTGAAGACTTGCCCAATTTCCCAAGAGATGAAATGAGTAGATTATTACTTGATGAGGTGGATGTGTGGAAGACGTATTACCAAACTACAAACAAGCATTTTGTCGCTGTTAAAGGTGCCATCAGGGACGCTACGGTGAGTGAGCGGGCACCCTGCCAACATGGGCCCCCTCTCAATGCCAGGGGGTATTTTGCCCATTTTGCCAACTGTGAGTGGAAGTCTGAAAAAGTATTGTGTAAAAGTTAAAAGGAAGGTAAAAAGCATCAGGAAAGCAACTGAGTAGCTTATTACAAATATCACTGAGCAAACAGAAGGTACTTGGAGTTAATTATGCTCTGAAAGGTACAGGCCAAGAAGGTACGCTGTAAAAAATAGAAGAGTAAAGTAAGTTTAAGGTTTTAATTGATGGAAAATGTTGCTCTTCTTCTTCTAAAAGTCACTGTTTAATTCAAAGTATTAATCCGAGTTGCATACACCCAATTAAAGTGCTCGTTAACGCATGAAGTTACTTTTTTATATAATGAATAATTCGAATTCCTTTTTTTCACATTCATAGGGTTTAATGTGATGTCGGCCCACCCCTTGCAGCTCCTGGCAACCGCCAAAAGCAGACTCATCCATCGAATTTCCAAGTGTGGAAGCGTGATTCGTCACTCCAGAGAACACGTCATTTGCGACATATATATATATATACATTGATGTTTTTTGTGCAAAAGCAATGCTAGGCAGCTCTAGGAAACCTCTATTTGAACCTCAGCTTGCTAGTGTTTTAGCGGCAGACTCCCCAAGCAGCAGCAGGGAAGTGGTTACCTTGAACACTGCCTGGCCACTGGAGATTTAGAGAAAATATATAAATAAAACATAAAAATACAACTTGAAAACAAGCCCACATATGCCTTTGCTATGCTTCGCTTATTTTATAGGTTACATTTTTTTTGTTGAAGTTAAACGATCCTGATGTCTGTGGTTGCTGCAGCCCCCTCAGCCCCCCTACTTACACCTTGCGTCCCTATTTATATTTATACTGTAGCATATCGTTGCTGTTCAATGAAAAACAAGTATCTTAAAATTGCAACTTCACAGGAGAGACCAAAAACATACTTTACTTTCAATGGAAGTCAATGGAACCAGAATTTTTTCCAAGCTATTTTGGAGCACTTCTATTGGTCGATTCATCATGAAATGTTCACACAATGTAAACAACCATTGGTGTGTACAAATGATGTAGAAACCTCAAAATCGACAAAAATGGACAGCGACGATATACATTTATATATTCTCAAGGGAACTCAAAACAATGTTATGATACTTAATGTTGAAGATACATTTACACACTATCAGAAAAGTACTACTACATTTAGTTATGTAACATAATTGTACCATAATTATACAAGTAGATGACTGTGTCCTCTTTAAGATCATTTAAAATCATTGTTGCATCTTAAAAGAGATTTTTACATTTACATGAACTTGATGAACTAAAAATGTACCTGTAAATATTTTTTTTACATTTTTTTTATTTCACTGAAAAGTAAAAAAAAAAAAACTTGACTGTATTTTGTAAACTTAAACACATTAAGAATAAATGAGGATACACAGTTGTGAAACATTCCACAATAAGCAGGTGAACAGGTAACGTATCATTATTATTAAAATGAGCATCCACCAAAGAGCAGTCTATGCAATAATGGGTATTGGCTCACGACTTTGTATCCAAGTTCATGAGAGAATTGTCAAACCGTTCAACATTTCTCAACACAAGATTGCAAAGAATTGAGCTCTTTTTACATCTGCTGTATATAATACCATGAAAATATTCCTAGTATCTGGAGAACTCACTGTTAAAGGTGACCTTTGAGACCTTTGAGCTCTTAGATGGCATTGCATGAGATACCTTCAAGCTACAGTGTTAAATATAGCCACATGGGCTTGAGAGCACTTCAGGAAACCACTGTCACTAAAAACCGTCTACTGTTGCATCAACTTGAAACTATGCAAAGAGAAATACGTCAGTTCTATGCAGAAACACCCAAGCTCATATCAGATTGTCCATAAGATGTTGTTCTGGTCAGATGAATCCACATTTCAACCTGGGCGTAGGAGCGGGTTTGACATTGGTGGGACACATTTGCTTATATGAATCAAAGCCTACCCTATCCTCTAAAACATCACCTATAAGCTGGTTCCACTGAGAGCTTGGCCCAGAGTAGCTGCTGACTGCGGGATATTTCTGAACAGACATCTCAACACAAGCCTTAACAAAGGGAAAGACCACCTAACAACCAGAGCCAGTTGCTAAAAACAAACACAGCACTGCCAAAACTCGCTTTTAAAATAAAGTGTTTTTTCAAAGAGTTTCTGCTTTTCTTTGGTTTAATTTTTGGGTGGGACAAATCTACCTGTTTTTGATATTGTGTGGGACACAACCCCCATCCCCCCTGGTTCCTACACCAGTGGCAATATAGACATCTAGCGTTCTCAATGCTCCAAGACGGAAGGGACAATGCAGGAGTTTATTAGAGAAAGGTAGAGAAGCTAAAGTGAAGCTATGGAGGGTGCATCAGTGTCCTCAGCATGGGTGACTTGCACATGTGTGAAGGTATAGTTGACATGGAGGTATATTGGGATTTTTAGAGGGATGTATGCTGCTATTAAGACGACGTCTTTTCCCGGGAAATCCAACGAGGACAATAGCAGGTCTTGTTCATGGCTTACTTGGTATACTTGACTGGCCCTTCTACCGTCTAGATCTGTCTCCTACTAAAAATGTATGGCTTGTCATGAAGAGCTGAATCAGACCATGAAGATTCATAAAGAGCTGAATCAGACAATGAAAGTGTTGATACAACACAGCGCTATTTAACACGATACAATGTGATAAAATGCATAGAAGACAGTATGGTTGGGTGCCACGGTGGTGCAGTGGATAGCCCCCCTCTGGCTGGGTGACCAGGGTCCATTCTGTGTGGAGTTTGCATGAGTGCTGTAGCCTCCTCCCATAGTCCAAATACATGCAGTCAGGAAAGTTGGAGATGCTAAATAGCCCCAGGTGTGAATATGTGTGTCTGCCCTGTGATGAACTGGCAACCTGTCCAGGGTGTTTCCTGCCCAATAAATGCTGGGATAGGCTCCAGAATACCCACCACCCACATCCCCTCCAACAACCCAAAAGAAAAATCGATGAATGAATAGATGACTGAATTCAGGACGGTACAGATAAGCAGGTAGTAAATCAAAAATTCCCTAAAACATTTTACTTCCCATAAAAGTTTCCTATCCTGTGGCCATCAAACTTTATAGCTCCTCCCTCAATGTGTGACAGTGTGATGAACCAGAATGACGCAGATGCTTGCAGATAAAAAAAGTGAGGCTTTAATATTCAAATCAAGATCCACACACATAGTCAAAAACCGGCCAAGGTCAAATCCAGTAAATACGAAAGATACAGATGATCAAAGTCCAAAGGACAATACAAAAGGTTCCGAAGGAAAACAGAGTCAAAAACCAGAAAAGCCAATAACAATATATAAATACGAACCGGTCAGTCATTCAAAGTAGAAAGAAAACCTCACAAAGTATATGAGTAAAAGCCCCAGGCTTTATAACAAACAGATCTTCCCCTAACAGGTGAGGCTATTTAGTATTCAGGCGATTGAGAACGGTGATTGGAGCCGAAAGTAGAGTTGGCAAGCATGTGATCCCCCTGGGCATTCTGGGAAGTGGAGTCCCCTACTGAGCCTAAGGGATGCGCGACATAGTTCATCTCTGCAATGCTCAATACCAAATTGTGCTGTTTGTTTGTGTAGTAATAATAATAATAAGGTAATTATTTATTATAATTTTTTAAATTAAGGTGCAATGATTTGAACTGCTTTAGGCTGTATGTTTCTTATATTTATTATTACACACACTGCCAGTTACTGTATTCATAGGAATACATATGTACATATTGCAATTTTTTCTTTTTGTTTTCTTTTTGTGTTTATGCTTTTATATTAATGGTTGGAAATACCATTTCCCTCTGGGATCAATACAGTACTCTGATTCTGATATTTGTTTCTTTAGTATCACAACTTTCACAAGCATTTAATTCATGCTGTTTCTTTTTTTTATTTGGCCTTTTCACAAATATTCAAAGATCTTTCTAACAAAAGAAACAATAAAACGGGTAAAACTCTCTCAACAGCACTAAGGCTGGATATCTTTACAAATGAATAATGTGATGAAGTCAGTTATTGCAATACTTTGCTCACCAGTGTTTATTACTAAAGCCCATGGGTTTTTTTGTAGTTAAACTGTAGAAAATACTTCAACCAACTAAAACAATTAATTGAATTGGTTTTATCTGATAGAGACACGAAGGCTTCCAGGAGAAGAAACAGATCCTTAGATCTTAGTTATTGATGGAATTAGACTCGAAACATGGACTGGTGTATAATAACGGCATACGACAGCACTCATTACAACATAACTATTCATTATAATCTTAAGCGTGATTGGCGGTCGTTCTCAACCCGTTACTTAATAAAAAAGCATCAGAAACAAGTGCGACTAATATTCAATCACAAACACCCATCTGTTGATTTACTCTTGTGACTTAAATTAGCAGGCTGTATGAATTCTCAGTTGTAATTATGAGGAGCAAATGTAAACAAGCTTTTAATTATTGTTTGCATATCTGTTTGCTTCCATCCCCCCATAGCTTGTCTTGATGAACGCAGGCCGCTCTGATGTTTATCGGCGGAAAAAAATATGAACGAAGGTGATTAAAAGAAGCTCTAACATCAACTAAAGCTTTCAATAATTCAGTTATATCTATATGGATAACAAGTTCATTGATTGTTTACTTTGCTGTGGAGTTAGTAATGTGTCTGGTGGCGAGACAAAGGGATGCAAAGTCTTCCAAAGTACAGAAGAGCTTTACAATGACACAAGAAGAAAGCTAAATGTAGAGCCTGTATTGCACAGGAGCATGACAGTGGTGCACAGCCCAAGAGAAAGCAGCTTAAAGAACAAATGGCGTATTTATCTGAGCCTTTCTTACCTAAGCTGCTGAAAACCATCAGCAAGAACGACCACAGTAAACCCTGGGCTTTACAACTCTGTAGCACTTTGAAAACTACCGGATTTGAAAGATCCGAGCCAGAGCCAAAGGTTTTGTCTGGGAATTCTCTGGCAGAAAAAGGCCGGATGAATATTTTCAAGGCCGTATAATGAGATTTCTTGATTGTAATGACGTAGAATTTGTACTGCTCATTGTTGAAATTCATAGAAACCCCCTGTCTTATGACAGAGCAAGAAAAGCTACTGGCAAAGGAAGAAACTTCAGGAACATTCAACCCAGCTACATAACCTGGCCTTAAATTGGCGGTTATGATTCCTAGCAATGCTGTGGATTTGGTTACCAGGACGTTACTAAACTTACACTAAAAAGTGCATAATGTGAATGCATTTAGATTAATAGTAGGCAAAACTGAAGCCACTCTCGTTACAACAAGCAATGTGATGTGGATTTCGCCATATATTAGCCAAATACGTGGGCATTATATAACACACTGTTTAGAGGGTCCCTCAGGCCTCTCAGGGTAAAGATGTCGTATACAACATCTAAGGACATCATGCAAAAGGAATATATCTCAGTAAGGCTTCACGCTAGAGGCTTACTTTCACTTTTACCCAGAAGCGTAGCGTTGTGCCATTGTATGGTAATTTTTCATTGTTATACAAGTGTTAGTTGTATGATTGTGTTGATGACACAATCTGACTGTGTTGGGAAATGTCCAAAGCAAATAGTAACTTTACAGGAGAGACCAAAAACCTTAACTTGCAATGTAAGTTTATGTAAACAGGCTTTATTCCAAATGATTTTGGGGCATTTCTATTGGTCCATTCATGTTTCACAGGGTATGCAGCATAGTCGCATGGTAAAGGATATAGAAAAATGAAAATCAGCAAAAAATCTAGATGTCTTTGGAGACTGACAGTATCCAAAAACCAGAGAGAGGACACAATAGATTTCTTTAGGATAATTTCTGGCCAGCAACCCACTTAGTGAGATTCCAACAGCAGGACTACATCAAATTCTGGACCTGCAAAAGCTTTCGGCCATCAATTTTGATGGCAGTTTCAGAATGAAATGGAATACAGTTCAACAAACAGTGTGGGCTATAAAATGCTTTACAGCCTTGTTGTGGCAAACTAACATTCAGGTTAATTTGGTGTGTACTGAAGTACTGATAAAGCTGAACTGAACCTGCTGTCCAGCTTTTAAGGTTATGGTCCTTAGCAGCGCAGTGGATTTGGTTAAGTCGTTACCAAACTTACACTAAAAAGTGGAGGCATTTTAATTTATAGTAGGCAAAACTGAAACCACTCTCGTTACAACAAGCAATTTGATGTGGATTTGCCTTAAATCAGCCAAATAGTGGGTATTATATAATGCACTGATTAGAGGGTCCCTCAGGCCTCTCAGAGCGTCAATGTTGTAATGGATTAATAGAAATACTCAAAATAGAGTGAAAAACCTCTGGTTCCATTGACTTACATTAAAAGTAAAGGCTGTTTTTGCCCTGTCCTGTAAAGTTACTATTTTCATTTTCATTCATTCATATATCTACATAATATAGCATGCAAATGAATATTTTCCCATGGTGCCCAGGATGATAATAAATCACTTTATGTTAAAGATACATTTGCATTTTTCTCTTTTTAGAACTATCCAAGTAATCTGTAAATCAAAACATTGGTATTAGCGGCAGCCCCCCTTCAACATTTAGCTGCTCTCTGTATTCCACAGAGCGGCACCATTAGATGGTAATGCTATGAGATTTTAGTACAAATCATTACAGTGCACAGAGAAATGTAGCCAATGTTGTTCCACAGAGTCATCACAATGATGCATTATTGCATTTTAACAGGTCTGAAATGAAGGAACGGCGAGGAAAGTGAGGATAAATGGTGGCTGCAGTCTCTTCCTGCTGGGTAAGTGTTCTGCAGGAGCCCGGCTTCTTCCCATGAAGCCGAGCTAATCCTGTTTAGGGAGCCACTACAGGAGGAAAGCCTCAGCGCTTTTCCAAAAACGCCTTCAACTGCGAAATGTGGTCCCACTTCACATTAAATATGAAATCAAGATGAATTATACAAAGCACCTGCTCATTTGACATGCCATTATAGGTAAAAGAGCCTCGGTGCACACCTGTTCCCAATCTAAAGAACCTGCAACGCCTCATTTGGGGTTGCGTCTGGAGCTCTCTGAAAGATTATGCCCGCATTTATTGGCGCATTGATAAATTGAATGTTTCATTTCACTAATTTCTTTGCCTGCTATTTATTGCTTTGTATTTTTTGGTACTAATTCATCAGCTTGAAAGGGCTTCTCAGAATATTTCCATGGTGGCCAGATGTTACCAGATAGACTCAGCATGACCAAAACATTTCATCAGAGCGACAGGCAATTTCACATTCATTCAATTAAACGCTTACACAAACTCGCTAATGTATATGTGATATATTGATCACGCGGTTGCATTTTGAGTGCAGTCTTGCATCGCATGAAAAAGGTTGGGGGAGGGGCTAAAATGTCCTTCTGAAATTAAAGCACCAGATGAACCAGAAACAGAAATTCTGTTACATCTATTTATTTTCCTAGAAAAACTCATCGGCTGAAATGTTTTTTTTCTTGTTATGTGCCCTATCAGACATCTCTGTGTGCCTCCTCCTAGTTGAAAAACAGGAGAGACAGAGTCGCGAGTGCGTCTCAGTAGGACAGTGTTTTGATGTCTGCAGGCAGAGATGCCTGAAGGGACCTGCTGATCTGCAGAAAGAGGCCATCTCACTCTGTTTACTCTGCATGGAGACTTGGCTTGATGTAGCAGAGATAACTCCAGCTCCACCACAGGCCTCCAGCACCTCAAAGACGCACGCGGTGTACAAGGGATCCTCTGCAAGAGAGAAATGACTGAAAATGATTCATGAACAGCGTGTATATAGTTACCAGAGGTAAACAGATTGCCAGAGGTAAACAGGAGGTTTTACTTCTTTTAACTGCACACTGGAAGCAGGTGATGACAACAGGACAGAACAGGTGAAGGGGTACAGATGGTAATTCTACATTACCTCTGTGAACGCACTTAAATGCACATAAATATTACAGTGTTTGCAGCACATGAGGGCTCAGTTGTTTACTTTAAAGCTTCTCTTCCCAAAACTCACAGACATCAAATCTAAAAAGTCAAGAAAATAGAAGCACTCTGTAGTATTTTTACGCATGAACCATATAGTATTAGTACTCTGACCTGTCTTAGACTTGATAACCTTTTTACTCTGACTCCTCTTTCACTCTTTGGTAGTGGCTTTGCATTTGTACTCTATTGTTGGTGGACTTTGCCTTGTCCTACCAATCTGTAGTACTGGTACTCTGATCTGCACTCTATATTTTTGGTATACTGACATACTGGACTCAATAGCCTTTGTACTCTAAATAGTCCTGCACTGTATAGTATTTTGTTAAATATTATTCTGTCACTTGTGTTTGCACACAGCGAAATTTGACCTCCGCATTTAACCCATCCGTGCAGTGCCCAGAGCAGTGGGCAGCCCTATCCTCGCAGTTGGAGGTTAGGTGCCTTGCTCAAGGGCTTCAGTGTCCTGCTGGTCCCGGCGATCGAACCAGTGACTTTCCGGTAACAAGACCAGATCCCTAACCTTCAGGCCACGACTGCCCAGACTTATCTTGAACCCAGTAATATCTGTGTGTGGACGTGTACTGGACAAGTTCATAATATTTGTATTTGAACTTGTTTGGAATCTGACAGTATTTTTACTCTGCCTCATTTTGGACATGATAGCACATGTACTCAGATTTATCTTGGACTCAATAGCATTTGCACTCAGACAGAGCTCTTTAGTATTAGTACTCTGACCTGTCTTAGACTTGATAACCATTTTACTCAGACTTGTCTTTCACTCTCTAGTATTGACTGTCTGACGTGCCTCAGGCTCAAGAGCTTTTGTACTATTTGGGCTCATACTTGTCTTTCTACTCTGTAGTATTGGTATATTTTTGGTATACTGACTTATTTTGGACTCAATAGCCTTTGTAACTAGTCCTGCACTCTATAGTATTTAGATTCATCTCAAACTTTTGGACACAATAGCACTAGTACTCAGTACTGAGACTTGTGCTGCACTCAGTAGTGGCTGTACTCAAATGTGTTGTGCACTAAATAATGTTTGTCCCTGTACTTGTCTTTAACTCATTAGTATTTGAGGAACCACAGTTTGAAATATATGTTTATCTGTATTCTCTTTTATTCAACTGACACCAGTACGCATTCATTTCTAACTGAACTTGTCAGCACAGAATATGACATACTAAAAAAATCTGGAAATTTATTCATTTATAAAATGTGCAGATTAGCCCAACATGAGAGGATGAAGAAGTAGTGCCGCCCTAATTATTCCAACCTTCTATCATGATGAAGGTTTTATTCCTGGTTAGGAACAGGATACACAATGAGGGCTGAGCATTTCTTATGATTGGTGTTGAAATCACGACTTTCTGGTGATATGTTGTCCCCTTTTGTTTGGAGTATGAATTTGAAAGATTGAGTCATCTAACAAATTGCTCCTCTAATAATGCCGCTATTAAAGTTCTCGTCACATTTCTCCAGATCAGTGTCTGCTACATGCCTCCTCTACTATAGTGCTGCAAACAATGAAACATTTTATCTGAGACTTTTATAAGTTAAAGAAGCTAGTCATTTAGTAAAACTCTAAAACCAAACAAGAAACAGTTAAATTTAAAAGATCATATTATCACAGAACATTTCATCTGGTTAGATATGTATTCAGTTAAGCATTACCAGAAGTCTGCAGCCTGAAGTATCAGGTCAACATTTTTTCCCTTGGGCAGGGTTGGGTTTTAAATTAATGATTTTTTTAACTACACTTTAAATACTAACATGAGCACAGTAACCTTTCTGCTTTAAACTGATATTATTAGTATGCTTCAAATACTGAGTTAACTGAATATAATGCATCTCTGTAGTGACACAGGCTTTTAAATAGTTTTCCATCCATGTAGTTACCAATCTTGATCTTGTAATATGCCTGGAAATTACAGGGGTTGCAGTTTTTTTTGGTTTTCTTTGCTCTGTCTGCATGTATGTGGACCCACACATCACTTCCTCACTTTAATAACTACATTCTTGACTTACCAATGAGTTTCATAGTAATTACTGAATAATAAACCCTAGGGTTACTGAAGAACAATATCAACGCTTAAGGTGTTAACTAGGGATGCCTAGTATCATTATCAGTCTGATACTGGAAAAATCACCACATTGTATATTGGAAGAAAAATGTATAATCCCATATAATCTGGATAAACTATTGTGTAAATACTTGAATGTGTGAAAGTGTACGAGAGAAAGAAAAAAGAAATGTCATGTTGTGAGCTCTGTATTAGGGGAGGAGAATATTTGTTTCACAGGTTCAGGATGATGTTAAGTAAGGTGCAACCAGACAAATGCATTATTTACAGCTTAGTTGTTTCATAGTGAAAAAGATGCTATTGGATTGGACTCATTATCTGCAGATACTCAGGGTTGTGGTATTAGTATCTGTATCCTACATGAAAAAGTAAAATTGAGCCACCACGAATGTTAACCAGTCCCACAGCAGAGCCTTCATTAACAAGAATTCCTCTGTTTGTTTTAGTTCTTTTGGGCTCAGTGTGGGCTCCTTTGTGCTAACAGCAAATATAATCTCGAATTAAGATAATGACATGACATCCAGCCTGAGACCAGAATGCATTTGGTATGCAATTGCATCTTTCATGATCGTTTGATTATCACATGATCACAACTTTTTATTACACATTATTGCTTCATTTTTTCAGCACTCTCAGATGATTAGCATCAAACCACAAAGTTGGGTACTCATTGTCTCTTGGCTCACTACTGGGTTTGAGTGGTGCTACATGAATCAGTCCAACTCAGCAGCAAGTTGGAGAACTGACACAGTGTATCTGCATGAAGTTTTACAGAACATGTATCCTAGTAAAAAAAATAAATACAAATTTCTATGGTCATTATGTGCATCCGCATGTTTTATGATGTATTATTTACAATGTTTTATACATCATTGCTCTTCTTACAGCCTAACAGCCTAATTTGCTTCTTTTATGATCGTTGGTTTATTTCAGGGATTGTTATATATGAATAATTGTTTTTGTAAATGTTGTATTTATGATTTTTTTGCTTTTGTTGGGTAAACAAGCTCAATTTTCTTATAATATATAAACACAATTTTTAATTATTATTATTATTATTATTATTATTATTATTATTATTATTATTATTATTATTATTATTTGCAGTGTGCAGTTTGTCTCCAGCATTGTGTTTGCCTGAGTAATCCTTTGTGAGACAATTAGCAGCCTACAGATGTTCTGTTGAAAGCAGAGTGAAAGTAGTGGGTGCTCATTGTGTATTAAGGCTCGGTCTACCTGCAAAGCCCGGCTCAGGCTCATTGACGGGAACACCATAAGTATCTCTGCGAGTAAGTCCAGCTAGAATGCAAAAAACGCTTTGAGCTGTGCATATGGACAGGCAGATTTGTGTTGTGTATTATTCTCAGTAACATGAACTACATCTACTTAGACTGAAATGAACCATATCATGAAAAATGTAATTTTCTTCTTTTAAATGAAAGAGTTTAAACCAGAATGTAAACCAATAAACAATTATATAATCCATATGTGGGAAATTAGTTGATGTATAAATTTTCTTGTTATGCTGTCACATGAATTCCATATCATTGCTGTCCAGTGAATAACAAGTATCTCAAAATTGTGACTTTACAGGAGAGGACAAAACGTTCTTTTCTTTTGATGTAATTAATGGAACCAGTTATTTTGGAGCATTTCTATTGGTCTATTCATCATGAAATGTTTACACAATGTAAATGGCAGCTGTGCCATTCAAATGGAGATGAATGTTTTTCCTTGGACAGGACGATATACATGCCTATACACAGCTGGCTATACTCACAGCTGGCTATACTCACTTAGATTTGAATCTTTGTCCTCTAAACTGGCATCACTGCATTTTGGTAGAATCAAACTGGTGTTTGAAGCTGCTTGTTAAGCTAAATCTATTCTAGCCTTGAGTGGACAGTATAGATTTACGTAACACATGACATGTGCGCTCGTAAAGCCACCGTTTGTACACACGTCAATAAAGCCTCCTGACAGATAAAATATAGGCATGGTGCGTTGCGTGGCTCACAGATACAGCAACAATAGTAACAAGGAACAAAATGGTGTAAGCGTTTATAGCAACTTGGCTGTCCATTGTCATGAGCCAGCAAAGGATAAATCTTTGGATACTGAGAACAAACGAGAAACACTATTAGTCACCTCACTGTAAGCTTGCTCTTATCATATTGTCACTGTTAGACAGTTAGGTGAAGGATCAGTTGTGTAGTTTTGACCTTGATCCTTGATTCTAGTGTCCTAGTGATCCTACAATTGCTTGCAACTGACAAATGACACCGACTGATTATTGATTTGATCAAACTATCTGGACTATCTTATGTATATCTCTTTCATGTTTTAGCTAAATAGTGCAGTTAAAAGCCAAACAGGCTCAAGTTAATACCAAATAACCTCACCAAACATAGATTCATAGCCATTACTTAATTTTGCACCTCTTCCACATACAGAATGATTGTATAATTCCACTGATTTGTTTGCTCTTGTGATGTGCTGGTGTTGTATTTATGAGGTAATTCTAGACGTCTGGATATGTTATGATGAGAAATAATGCGAGAGTAAGTACTTAAATATAACCTATTGATTTTAGATAGATTCGCACATCTAATCTATCTGACATGTCTTGTTTTGAAAGCCATAGCTAGCATTGAGAGCTCAGACACATGAATGTGGCACACGTTTTGCAAAGTTTTGTGAAAATGACCTATGATGGAGTAAGAACAACTAGCTTGACTAATAGCTCCACACACAACAATATAAATTCTCTCCCTGAGATTTAGGTCTTTGTGCTCTAAGCTTGCTGTGCATTTTGCCAGAATTAAACCTGGTATTTAGCGCTGTTTTGTTAAGCTTGCTTGTTAAGATAATGCTGGCTTTGAGTGCAAATGTGGACAGTATAATGGAGTAGAGATAACTTAGCTAACAGCTCCACCCAAAACAGCATAGCACCACTCTCTAAATGAATAGTGTTGGTGAGTAAACCCTCAACGAGTTGATTCTTCATGGCTAGGAGTTTGTGTCACTTTTTGAGATACCAGATGCTTAACCCTTTTATTCTGTTCACCACTTGTTATTTTGGTCATTTGGTAAGGGTAAAACATAATCCTTGAGGTTAATTATTCATCTTAAGCAGGCCATGTTTTATAGTATAATCCTATAAATTATATTGTTGGGACACATTGGTCACAAAACAACTACATGCTATCATCCAATCAGCAACCTACTCAATTACTCTGCAGATCAGCAATGAGCTAAATGTACTTGAATAGAGTAGCAGGAGAAAATACAAGTTTTATAAGAGAGCAGTAGATTGGACTGAATTGTAAGAGTCTCCTGGCCAGTGTGGAGCAGTAGGCAGCTCTGTTGTTTTTACTAATCTTAACTAAGCTACATCTACCTGCCGCTTGAACAGTAAGTACATTGACAGCATAGCCAGGTTGCTAACATAAACCTTAAAAAATCACATCTCACAGTTTATTAGGTGGATATGGAGTTGGTTGCATCTATATGCTCACTATGCATGTTGCTTAGGGTGCTGCAAATTCTGCAAGGCTACTGCTCTCCAACCCACAATAGAGTCACATTGACTAAATGTTGAATATGGAATGTTGATTTGCTGGGCATACTGGACACTATGTATAATAATGTATAGTGTAAGTGGGGAAGTCAGTGTAAATTGATTTTGTCAGTTGAGGAAAAAATATTAATTGATTGATAAATATTGATTGTTTATACCTCATTCTGTTCTGTATAGGTCTATTTATTCTTTGAGCGACAGATGAAGAAACGGAAGAGCCATGGCATAAGCTATGTTAACACAGTCATGTTCTGCAGCTGTAAGCTTCCTATCAGCAGCTCATAATCCTTTAATTAGTAAATGTTAGTATATTGGACTGTGAAACGTTTAAGCATATTCATGATGTAAAATAGTTGCTACATTGAACCCAAAGGCTTTTATGGAAGCACGGAGAGAGCCTCTCTTTTCAACAGACCAGAAATGAACCTTGAGCGCTGGTAACATATTCAACATTCAAAATATGCTTCTGTTCGTGTTAAGGTAGTCTTTCAGGAGTAAAACTGAGCACAAAAAGACTTCCACTGACCTACCTACCCGACCTGAGGTGCCTCTTTAATTATTCTTTAATTAATCAGCTATTTGATTCTAAATATTTGACCGTTATGCAAATTCCTATGCAAACAGTTACAGGAAAGATATGTCATTCTGTGTAAAGCTCCACAGTGTGTGTGTGTGTGTATGTGTGTGAGTGTTTGCGCACATCTTGTGACCAGTGGTTGTGTGTGTGTGTGTGTGGCGTGCACACAGGCAACCCCCTCTGGGTGACCTTTAGCTGGTGCTGGCCAGCTCTCTTCCTCCTCGGGGGTGCCATGGCTCCTCAAGCTGCTGATAATGACTGTAATCAGGGCCAGAAAGAGAGAGAGAGAGCGAGAGAGAGAGAGAGAGAGTGAAGAAGAGATGCAACGGAAGAATCTGGCCTGCCCGAGTGACTAGCCTTCAGTTGCCGTGGCAGCACTGCCACTCTGATCAAGCTAAACGGGCGTGAGCAGCAGTGTATATATGGATGTGCTAATTCAGCTTTACCACAAATATGCAGTGCTATAATGTAAACAAGTATTTCCATTTATTTAAGCTAGTGGTGAACTTCTCTGATAACATACTGCAAGTTTACTAAACCATATTCAAGATACAGTTATATAATTAATGTGCAGACTCTCAGCTTTAATTTAAGGGCATCATAATTGGAGGAAATGACCAAAAGTAATTGGACAACTATCTCAAAAGCTATTTCATGGGCTTTTCCCTCATCAACTAATCAAGTAAAAGGTCTGGAGTTGATTCCAGGTGTGGCTTTTGCATTTGGAAGCTGTTGCTGTGAAGCCACAACATGCGGTCAAAGGAGCTCTCAATGGAAGTGAAACAGGTTATCATTAGACTGATACAAAGAAGAAATCCATTAGAGAGATAGCGAAAATGTTTGGGGTGGCGTAATCAACAGTTTGGTACATTCTGGGAAAAAAGAGCGCACTGGTGAGCTCGGGAACTCAAAAAGGCCTGGACGTCCTTAGAAGGCAGCAGTGGTGGATGATCACAGAATACTTTCCACGGCTAAGAAAAATCCCTTCACAACATCCATCCAAGTCAAGAACACTCTCTAGGAAGTAGGTTTATCAGTATCTAAGTATACCATAAAGAGTAGACTACATGGGAGCATATACAGAGGGTTCACCACCAAGGTGCAAACCATGAATCAGCCTCAAAAATAGAAAACCTAGGATACACTTAGCCAAAAAACATCTAAAGAAGCCAGCCCAGTTCTGGAATAGCATTCTATAGACATATGAAACTAAGATCAACCTGTATCAGTACAATGTGAGGAAGTATGACGAAGGCTTGAAATGGCTCATGATATATATAAATATTTTTTTTATTATACTGTCAGAGAAGATATGAAATCAAATATCTTGTACCTGAAATGAGAAAATAATAATAAATCTGTATAAAAATAAGCTGATAAGCACCCTCTACAGTACTGCAGTACAGTTTCCCAAACTTCCTTGAGGGCCACTTTCCCTGCATGTTTGTGTTTCCTACTGTAACGCAATCACTTTAACTCAGGAAGAGCTCATTAATGAGCCGTTAAGTAGAATCAGGTGTGCTGGGAGCAGAGAAAACACTAAACTCATTTACTGAGTTTCTCATATAGCAATAAATAAAAACAAATAAATAAATCAATAACCATATTTTTGCACATGCCATGTTTTTTTCTTTTTTTTCTTTTTCAATAGGTTAAATCCAACAAATAAACAGTAATTGTGCAGTTCTGTTCAGTTTATTCTTGAAATAAAAAACAAATGTTCAGTGTGTCAGTGTAGCATCAGTGTATTTCCAACATGTTTTTCTATTTTTGTCGATTTTCATAAAATATAAAGACCACATTTTTAAAGTTTATGCCGTTTAAACATGACAGCTGCCCTTTGTATCCTGTGAAAGTGTTATAGTGAATGGACCAATAGGAATGCTCCTAAACTACTTGGTGTAAAACCTGTTTACATTAAACTACATTAAAAGTGAGGAAAGCTTTTGTCCTCTCATGTAAAGTTACCATTTTGAAGATTCTTGTTTTTCTTTGGATGTATCGTAGCATTGGTGCAGAATAGGAACATCCTCAGAGTGATCCTCTGGCTATGTTTACATACATGAGATTTTCTCCAATCCGATTGAATTCATTTCAGTACTTATTAAAGCAAGGACGAGAGGAAGACGTCTCGTCCTGCAACACTGTTTTCATCCGTAAATTCATTCATAATTTTGTAAAGTGGGACAGTGGATCGGAGCCGCTTTCATCGTTCAGGTTTTTAGCTTTGTAATACACCGATCTGAGAAACTTCCATTTGTTTTTAAATTGCTCTATAGTTTGTGTAAACCCACTGTCAATTATTTGCTCATATACTTCTCTGAACAGCTCGCTATAGAGAACTTTATGGCCATCCATCCAACTTTGTCTCTTCTGTAGACCAGTTTCTATCTCCCTCCATGTTGAAACTTCCTCCATGACTTAACTTCACATGTGCAGAGCGTACTTAAATTTTCCAATTGGGAATGTAATTGGATACAGGCGCTTACACGGCTAAGATTCTTCTATGAAACAGATTATTTACTGGATTACCCATCTTGTTCAATAGGATAGAAATTGTAATCGGAATGACCTCAGTCAGACTAGTCTATTCGCTTTGAGGTGTATACATGAACGTATTCTATTTCTATTGAGCTATTAGTCACATTATTAACGGATTATGTAAATACACTAAGGTGTCACCACTAGCTGCAAACGTTAAGCTACAGTTGTAAACACAAACACACACACAGCTAAAACCTACAAACCCACAAAAATAACACACTGAAACACATCCCTGTGTCTTACAGAACCACACATAAAACAACAATAAACATAACTTTTAAATGGCTGCACGCATCTGCCATAAGCCCCTGTGGCAGAACACCATGATCTGATCATGATCATGCCTGTAAATGTAGCCAGTACCTATTATGCCATATGCCATGGCTGGCAGTAACTATAGTCTTGCTAGCTGGAATTACTGTTAAAGATTCTGCTTTACATTTATTCTGATACATTTAATGGGGATGTTTTTGGATTTGGGACATAGCCAAGGGTGAAGTATTTAAACTGCAGGAGTCTGTATGTGGTCCCACATTTTAAGCTTTAGAATCTGATGATAAAACAGCACCAGATATTATAGTAATGATTTCTCACTCATAGCTTATTAAGGCAAGGAGAAATTCTGTTAAGGCTGTAGACTCTAAACTTGTAACCCCACGTTTGTGTTGAGAAGAAGAGAAGACATTTTATTATGTTTTGACTTTTATGGAAAGAAAAACAATCCGTTGGGACTGTTTGGGAGGGGTTTTCAGACTGGGAGTTACATGATGCAGACAAGCCCACCTTACTGTGAGTCCATCACTACACCCAGCACAGCAAGGCCTTTGTGCAAATGAACCTTTTTTTAAAACCTGCATGTCTTCATCTTCTGGGCAGTATAGTCCATTGCAGCTCCTTTTAAAACAATGAAATATTCAGTTTGCTGTCATCCGTCAGTCTTCTTTGCTAGATCTTCTGATACTCACTGTACTAAAATACTACAGCAGTACTACACTTATATATCATCATTGTCTGAAGAAAGACATGCATCTCCAATTTTATCCATTTTTATTCTTCTGCATTACTTGAACACAACAGCTGCCCTTTACCTAGTCTGAAAATTTCATCCAAATTTGATCTGACCAATAAAAGTGCTCCAAAGTTTTTGGCCTCTCTTGTAAAGTTGCCATTTTGGAGATACTTGTTTTTTCTTTGAAGGGGCACTAGGTGCACTCGAAGGGTGGTGTAGTGGTTAGCACTGTCGCCTCACAGCAAGAGCATCTGAGTTCGATTTCTGGTTCGGGCCGTTCTGTGTGGAGTGTTCATGTTCTCCCCGTGCTTGAGTAGGTTTCCTTTGGGTACTCTGGTTTCCTCCCACAGTCCAAACACATGCATGATAGGTTGATTGGTCACTCCAAATTGCCCGTAGGTGTGAGTGCGTGAGTGAGTGTTGGCTATACGATGGACTGGCGAACTGGTCATGGTGTACCCCGCTTTCGCCTGATGACGCTGGGATAATGGATGGATGGATGGATGGATGGATGGATGTTTTTCTTTGGACAGTGCTTATATTAGTAACCAAGCCAAAATGCTACCAGCCCAGCAGGAATTCTCACAACTCTTCCGATTTTCCACTCCCACACTGCAGACCTGTTCATTATTATGTAACTATGTCATTGATATATTAAGGCGATGTGAATATTAATGAAATTAGATGAACATGTAATTTGAATAGAATAGTTCTAGCAATGATAATGTTCTTTACTATTATTTTTACCGTAGTTACATCATAAAGTGCTGTAGCTACCGAATAATAAGGCGGTGTTTTGAGGCGTTCACTCGTGCCAAATGATTCATGAACAGTGACAGCTCTTCAGCTAACTTCAGTTTCCACATTTCACTCTCCGCGAATAAACTGCGCCTAAAACGCTTGGAAAAATAAACCTCCGCCGATGCATCTCCTTCATCAGCAGCTTTGATTCTAATTAAACCTTTCAGTCTTCGCCTTCAGCTCAGGTGCCAAAACCCTCACAGCGGAACGTTTCCATTTGACGTTTCCTGCGCCATTTTTCAGCTCCCCCCCCCCCCCCAACCCTCCCCCACTCGACGACGGTGAGTGCACTCTTACTCACTTTGCTACCCTGCGAAGGTGAAACTCAATAAATGTCAGGCTTCCTGCGGGGCTGCATTTGTGGACCGATCACACATTTAGAGCTTGCAATTATGTCAAAGCACTAAAATTAATGAAATGCCAGTCCACATGGGCCCCGCCATCATTTACATAATATTAATTTCACTCAATTCACTTTTTTTTTTATATAGACGGATCCATATTGCTCCAGTCACATTTCATGGAGTATTACAGAATCAGAAACTCCTGTAAAAGTTCCAGCATGCAGGAAAGGATGTTTATTCCTTGGTGCCATATGCTCATTTTTCATGCTGGGCTTTTTATAACAGCATTACTCAAGCTATGCACTCTCTGTGGCGCTTATTCACTCAGCGTTTTAGGCCTATAATGGGCCTTCTTCTAATTCCCTTGGGGACAAATGCCGTTGTTTCTTCATGCTCTCGGCTGGTGGGTTCCTGGGGGACATTTACAGGAGCATTAGTGGGTTAGGCCAGATGTGGCTCAAATCTCTGGCAAGACCATGAGTAGGCTAGTAGCTGCTGCAAGGAAAGATATATTGGAGGCTGACATCATCTTAAAATCAGAAATAACCACACGTTTGTCTGGGTTAGGGTTGTTTGGCTGGGCCGTATCAGGGAGGGTTCTGACCTGGCTTAGAATGTGCACTTAATAAAAGGGGGATGAAACAAAAGAGAGAGGTGAAACATGGCATCATTGGTTGCTTTGTATTTTTTCACCTTGTGTGCACTGGGATATAATCACAATTCATAAAACATTTCAGAGGCATACAACTGAAAAAACAAAGCCCCTATAAATTATATGTATTAATGTTAAACTCCAAAATAATGTTTAGGTCTCAAATGCGAAAATTAACATACATATCGTCGCTGTCCAGTGAAAAACAACTATCTCCAAAATGGTAGCTTTATATGGAGGTAAGTCAGTGTCACCAGAACTTGAACCTGAAATCAGATTTTTTGAAAAAAAAAAAAAAAAAAAAAAGGTGTGTGAAATTTGGTGATATAGAAAATTTGACCTGCAATTTTTTTGGTATTTTAAATTCAGGTCTTGGAATTTTAGGTAAAGAACAATTCAGTTACAATAATCTCAGGTCATGAAAATTCAGGTCAAGAAAATTCAGGGAAACATCCAGGCTAACAAGCGATGTAATTGAACTTGCACCTGGCCAATAACAAACACCGTTAAGCTTATCGGGAGGGGCGTCTATTATATATAGGAAAGAGAGTGAGAACCTTTAGTGCAAAACAAAGCAGTGAATCAGAGAAATAAAACTTTTATTTTATTTGCTCCATTTTGAAAATGGAAAAACATGTACATTTGAAAAACATGTACATTTTTTGTACATGTACATTTTTTCATGATGAATGAACCAATAGAAGTGAAATAATTCTGGTTCCATCGACTTATATTAAAAGTAAAGTATGTTTTTGGTCTCTCCCTAAAAGTTGCAATTTTGGAGATATTTGTTTATTATTGGACAGGGATGATATATATATATATATATACATATAGCAGGGTTCTGACAGTTTGGGCGCACATGGGCTGAATGCTATTGGCTAAGTGCACCTGGTTTCATGAGCGTTTTGCTGCTGTAGCTCACAAACAAACAAACAAACAAACAAACAGCCTCCTAAAATCTCTGATATGACACCACTATGACAAGTGGAACCGGCTTTTGTCCCTAAGTGAAATTGAAGCATTTCTATTGGTCTATTCATCATGAAATGTTTAGACAATGTAAATGTCAGCTGTCGTGTTCAAATGATATAGAAAACTGAAAATCAACAATAATGCAGATACATGTTTTTATTGGACAGCGACGATATGCTGATGACAAACGACAATAGTAGAGCATTCTCTCACATCCTCAGAAGACATGTTCTTCACCACTGAGGTCTCTTTCAGTACTTTTTCAATGCATTCACAAACGTCAGATTCATCTACTTATGGTTAACATACCTGAATCCTACACAGTGTTTATTAAGACGAGGGACATAAACTAATCAGATTCAAGTATTTTTGTTTAATTTCAGGCTGAGCCTAAATCTTATTAATATATCTAATATGAAACGTCTGTTATAGAATACTATAGTATTATTCCTCTGTTTTAAGACATTTGTTAAAATGTGGTAAAATTAAAGCAAAGGCTAATTGTGCTTACATCAGCTGCCATTGCAATTTAATTTAACCATTTAAATTCCCAGGCAACTTACACCTATTGCTTATTATTCATTAACTAAATGGAAATCAATGCACATTAGATGAGTAATTCTCACATGATAGATGGATTTCAGTGAAACGGGGCAGAAAGCAACAGAAAGCAGCACTCCTCATGGAGGAAAGCGGCACTCCTCAAGATATTAAACAACAAGGACAAGGAGCTGTTGTCCAGTAAACTGCATAGACTGTAAAGAAGGTGGTGTTTAATATTGCGAGGAGATCAAAATGGAGCAAATAAAATAAAAGTTTTATTTCTCTGATTTACTGCTTTGTTTTGCACTAAAGCTTCTCACTCTCTTTCGTTTCTTCATTCACACTCTAGCTTGCTCGACCACCACTGTGCTCGCTCTCCAACTTTAAACGCTGTAAACAGTAGCCAGCAAATTCTACTTACTCTGCACTGTACAAAAAACAAAGAGGGGGTTTTAACTTAACCGACCACCTGTCCTGCCAAATACTGTTGGAGGTCCGACTGTCAGGGCCTCCTCGTCACCTGGCACCAACCAGCTCTCCTCTTTCTGCTACACCTCAACTCCTCTGTACTAACCCAAACCAGAACTAACTTTGTTTTTCTTTTTTTTTTCTCTCTCCCTCTGAGGTAATAACCGCCCACCTGTCCCGCCGAATACTGTTGGAGGTCCAACTATCAGGGCCTCCTCGACACCTGGCACCAACAAGCTCTCCTCTTTCTGCTACACCTCGACTGCATTACTGTCTCCTCCAGATGTAGCACCTGTGCAGCTTCTCTCATTTTAGTTCATTCTGTTTATAGTCAGATCTGCCAGAGACACCAGCTGCACTCTAAACTCTCCTCATCCTCTGTACTAACCTGAACCAGAACTAACTCTGTCTCTGTACTAACCCAAACCAGAACTAACTCAGTCTCTGTACTAACTCAAACCAGAACTAACTCTATCTCTGTACTAACTCAACCAGAACTAACTCTGTCTCTGTACTAACCCAAACCAGAACTAACTCTGTCTCTGTACTAACCCAAACCAGAAATAACTCTGTCTCTGTACTAACTCAAACCAGAACTAACTCTTTCTCTGTACTAAACCAAACCAGAACTAACTCTGTTTCTGTACTAACCCAAACCAGAACTAACTCTGTTTCTGTACTAACCCAAATCAAAACTAACTCTGTCTCTGTACTAACCCAAACCAGAACTAACTCATTCACTGTACTAACCCAAACCAGAAATAACTCTGTCTCTGTACTAACCCAAACTAGAAATAACTCAGTCTCTGTACTAACTCAAACCAGAACTAACTCTGTCTCTGTACTAACCCAACCAGAACTAACTCTGTCTCTGTACTAACCCAAACCAGAACTAACTCTGTTTCTGTACTAACCCAAATCAGAACTAACTCCGTCTCTGTACTAACCCAAACCAGAACTAACTCTGTCTCTGTACTTACCCATACTAGAACTAACTCTGTCTCTGTACTATTCCAACCAAAACTAACTCTGTCTATGTACTAACACAAACCAGAACTAACTCTGTCTCTGTACTAACCCAAACCAGAACTAACTCTGTCTCTGTGCTAACCCAAACCAGAATTAACCCTGTCTCTGTACTAACCCAAACCAATATTAACTCTGTCTCTGTACTAACCCAAACCAGAACTAACTCAGTCTCTGTACTAACTCAAACCAGAACTAACTCTATCTCTGTACTAACCCAACCAGAACTAACTCTGTCTCTGTACTAACCCAAACCAGAACTAACTCTGTTTCTGTACTAACCCAAATCAGAACCAACTCTGTCTCTGTACTAACCCAAACCAGAAATAACTCTGTCTCTGTACTTACCCATACTAGAACTAACTCTGTCTCTGTACTTACCCATACTAGAACTAACTCTGTCTCTGTACTATTCCAACCAAAACTAACTCTGTCTATGTACTAACCCAAACCAGAACTAACTCTGTCTCTGTACTTACCCATACTAGAACTAACTCTGTCTCTGTACTATTCCAACCAAAACTAACTCTGTCTCTGTACTAACCCAAACCAGAACTAACTCTTTCTCTGTACTAAACCAAACCAGAACTAACTCTGTTTCTGTACTAACCCAAACCAGAACTAACTCTGTTTCTGTACTAACCCAAATCAAAACTAACTCTGTCTCTGTACTAACCCAAACCAGAACTAACTCTGTCTCTGTACTTACCCATACTAGAACTAACTCTGTCTCTGTACTATTCCAACCAAAACTAACTCTGTCTCTGTACTAACCCAAACCAGAACTAACTCTTTCTCTGTACTAAACCAAACCAGAACTAACTCTGTTTCTGTACTAACCCAAACCAGAACTAACTCTGTTTCTGTACTAACCCAAATCAAAACTAACTCTGTCTCTGTACTAACCCAAACCAGAACTAACTCATTCTCTGTACTAACCCAAAGCAGAAATAACACAGTCTCTGTACTAACTCAAACCAGAACTAACTCTGTTTCTGTACTAACCCAACCAGAACTAACTCTGTCTCTGTACTAACCCAAACCAGAACTAACTCTGTTTCTGTACTAACCCAAATCAGAACTAACTCCGTCTCTGTACTAACCCAAACCAGAACTAACTCTGTCTCTGTACTTACCCATACTAGAACTAACTCTGTCTCTGTACTATTCCAACCAAAACTAACTCTGTCTATGTACTAACCCAAACCAGAACTAACTCTGTCTCTGTACTATTCCAACCAAAACTAACTCTGTCTATGTACTAACCCAAACCAGAACTAACTCTGTCTCTGTACTAACCCAAACCAGAACTAACTCTGTCTCTGTGCTAACCCAAACCAGAATTAACCCTGTCTCTGTACTAACCCAAACCAATATTAACTCTGTCTCTGTACTAACCCAAACCAGAACTAACTCAGTCTCTGTACTAACCCAACCAGAACTAACTCTGTCTCTGTACTAACCCAAACCAGAACTAACTCTGTTTCTGTACTAACCCAAATCAGAACTAACTCCGTCTCTGTACTAACCCAAACCAGAACTAACTCTGTCTCTGTACTTACCCATACTAGAACTAACTCTGTCTCTGTACTATTCCAACCAAAACTAACTCTGTCTATGTACTAACCCAAACCAGAACTAACTCTGTCTCTGTACTATTCCAACCAAAACTAACTCTGTCTATGTACTAACCCAAACCAGAACTAACTCTGTCTCTGTACTAACCCAAACCAGAACTAAATCTGTCTCTGTGCTAACCCAAACCAGAATTAACCCTGTCTCTGTACTAACCCAAACCAGAACTAACTCAGTCTCTGTACTAACTCAAACCAGAACTAACTCTATCTCTGTACTAACCCAACCAGAACTAACTCTGTCTCTGTACTAACCCAAACCAGAACTAACTCTGTTTCTGTACTAACCCAAATCAGAACTAACTCTGTCTCTGTACTAACCCAAACCAGAAATAACTCTGTCTCTGTACTTACCCATACTAGAACTAACTCTGTCTCTGTACTTACCCATACTAGAACTAACTCTGTCTCTGTACTATTCCAACCAAAACTAACTCTGTCTATGTACTAACCCAAACCAGAACTAACTCTGTCTCTGTACTTACCCATACTAGAACTAACTCTGTCTCTGTACTATTCCAACCAAAACTAACTCTGTCTCTGTACTAACCCAAACCAGAAATAACTCTGTCTCTGTACTTACCCATACTAGAACTAACTCTGTCTCTGTACTTACCCATACTAGAACTAACTCTGTCTCTGTACTATTCCAACCAAAACTAACTCTGTCTATGTACTAACCCAAACCAGAACTAACTCTGTCTCTGTACTTACCCATACTAGAACTAACTCTGTCTCTGTACTATTCCAACCAAAACTAACTCTGTCTCTGTACTAACCCAAACCAGAACTAACTCATTCTCTGTACTAACCCAAACCAGAACTAACTCTGTTTCTGTACTAACCCAAATCAGAACTAACTCTGTCTCTGTACTATTCCAACCAAAACTAACTCTGTCTCTGTACTAACCCAAACCAGAACTAACTCTGTCTCTGTACTAACCCAAACCAGAACTAACTCTGTTTCTGTACTAACCCAAATCAGAACTAACTCATTCTCTGTACTAACCCAAACCAGAAATAACTCTGTCTCTGTACTAACTCAAACCAGAACTAACTCTTTCTCTGTACTAAACCAAACCAGAACTAACTCTGTTTCTGTACTAACCCAAACCAGAACTAACTCTGTTTCTGTACTAACCCAAATCAAAACTAACTCTGTCTCTGTACTAACCGAAACCAGAACTAACTCATTCTCTGTACTAACCCAAACCAGAAATAACTCTGTCTCTGTACTAACCCAAACTAGAAATAACTCAGTCTCTGTACTAACTCAAACCAGAACTAACTCTTTCTCTGTACTAACCCAACCAGAACTAACTCTGTCTCTGTACTAACCCAAACCAGAACTAACTCTGTCTCTGTACTAACCCAAACCAGAACTAACTCTGTTTCTGTACTAACCCAAATCAGAACTAACTCTGTCTCTGTACTAACCCAAACCAGAAATAACTCTGTCTCTGTACTTACCCATACTAGAACTAACTCTGTCTCTGTACTTACCCATACTAGAACTAACTCTGTCTCTGTACTATTCCAACCAAAACTAACTCTGTCTATGTACTAACCCAAACCAGAACTAACTCTGTCTCTGTACTTACCCATACTAGAACTAACTCTGTCTCTGTACTATTCCAACCAAAACTAACTCTGTCTCTGTACTAACCCAAACCAGAACTAACTCATTCTCTGTACTAACCCAAACCAGAACTAACTCTGTTTCTGTACTAACCCAAATCAGAACTAACTCTGTCTCTGTACTAACCCAAACAGAACTAACTCATTCTCTGTACTAACCCAAACCAGAAATAACTCTGTCTCTGTACTAACCCAACCAGAACTAACTCTGTCTCTGTACTATTCCAACCAAAACTAACTCTGTCTCTGTACTAACCCAAACCAGAACTAACTCATTCTCTGTACTAACCCAAACCAGAACTAACTCTGTTTCTGTAATAACCCAAATCAGAACTAACTCTGTCTCTGTACTAACCCAAACAGAACTAATTCATTCTCTGTACTAACTCAAACCAGAACTAAATCTTTCTCTGTACTAACCCAACCAGAACGAACTCTGTCTCTGTACTAACCCAAACCAGAACTAACACTGTCTCTGTACTTACCCATACCAGAACTATCTCTGTCTCTGTACTATTCCAACCAAAACTAACTCTGTCTCTGTACTAACCCAAACCAGAAATAACTTTGTCTCTGTTCTAACCCAAACCAGAACTAACTCTGTCTCTGTACTTACCCATACTAGAACTAACACTGTCTCTGTACTATTCCAACCAAAACTAACTCTGTCTCTGTACTAACCCAAACCAGAACTAACTCTGTCTCTGTGCTAACCCAAACCAGAACTAACTCTGTCTCTGTACTTACCCATACTAGAACTAACTCTGTCTCTGTACTATTTCAACCAAAACTAACTCTGTCTCTGTACTAACCCAAACCAGAACTAACTTTGTCTCTGTACTAAACCAAACCAGAACTAACTGTTTCTGTACTAACCCAAATCAGAACTAACTCTGTCTCTGTACTAACCCAAACAGAACTAACTCATTCTCTGTACTAACCCAAACCAGAAATAACTCTGTCTCTCTACTAACCCAAACTAGAAATAACTCAGTCTCTGTACTAACTCAAACCAGAACTAACTCTTTCTCTGTACTAACCCAACCAGAACTAACACTGTCTCTGTACTAACCCAAACTAGAAATAACTCAGTCTCTGTACTAACCCAAACCAGAACTAACTCAGTCTCTGTACTAACTCAAACCAGAACTAACTCATTCTCTGTACTAACCCAAACCAGAAGTAACTCTGTCTCTGTACTAACCCAACCAGAACTAACTCTATCTCTGTACTAACCCAAACCAGAACATGCTCCAGCATCAACGTGTGGCACGGAAGCTGCTCTGCTGCAGACAGGAAAGCTCTGCAGAGGGTGGTGAAGGCTGCACAGAGGTCTGTCGGAGTCAGCCTCCCCACCACCACGGACATATACACCTCCAGATGCAGGAAGAGGGCCACCTGCATCATGAAGGACCCCACTCATCCAGCACACTCACTGTTTGTCCCGCTCCCCTCAGGCAGGAGGCTGCGGAGCGTTAAGTGTAGAACGAACAGACTGAGGAACAGCTTCATTCCGGAAGCTGTAAGACTTTTAAACGCCACTTAGTGGAACCACTGCACTGACACTTTTACTGCACTGACACTTTTACGACACCAGTCACTTTAATACACTCTGCTGCTACCTTCTCCATTCCTGTTTATTTTATTTTCATATATTTTATATATTTATGTTTATTTTATTTATTTAAGTACTGCTGTCTGGGTAAAACTGGGTCCTTGGGTACCACAATTTCGTTCCACCCCATGTACCACATGTGATGCGAATGACAATAAAGTCTCCTTGAATCCTTGAATCCTTGAATCCTTGAACTAACTCTGTTTCTGTACTAACCCAAATCAGAACTAACTCTGTCTCTGTCCTAACCCAAACCAGAAATAACTCTGTTTCTGTACTAACCCAAATCAGAACTAACTCTGTCTCTGTACTAACCCAAACAGAACTAACTCATTCTCTGTACTAACCCAAACCAGAACTAACTCTGTTTCTGTACTAACCCAAACTAGAAATAACTCTTTCTCTGTACTAACCCAACCAGAACTAACTCTGTCTCTGTACTTACCCATACTAGAACTAACTCTGTCTCTGTACTATTCCAACTAAAACTATTTCTGTCTCTGTACTAACCCAAACCAGAACTAATTTTGTCTCTGTACTAACCCAAACCAGAACTAACTCTGTCTCTGTACTAACCCAAATCAGAACTAACTCTGTCTCTGTACAAACCCAAACAGAACTAACTCATTCTCTGTACTAACCCAAACCAGAAATAACTCAGTCTCTGTACTAACTCAAACCAGAACTAACTCTTTCTCTGTACTAACCCAACCAGAACTAACTCTGTCTCTGTACTAACCCAAACCAATATTAACTCTGGCTCTGTACTAACCCAAACCTGAACTAACTCAGTCTCTGTACTAACTCAAACCAGAACTAACTCTGTCTCTGTACTAACCCAAACCAGAAATAACTCTGTCTCTGTACTAACCCAACCAGAACTAACTCTGTCTCTGTACTAACCCAAACCAGAACTAACTCTGTTTCTGTACTAACCCAAATCAGAAATAACTCTGTCTCTGTACTAACCCAACCAGAACTAACTCTGTCTCTGTACTAACCCAAACCAGAACTAACTCTGTTTCTGTACTAACCCAAACCAGAAATAACTCTGTCTCTGTACTTACCCATACTAGAACTAACTCTATCTCTGTACTTATCCATACTAGAACTAACTCTGTCTCTGTACTATTCCAACCAAAACTAACTCTGTCTCTGTACTAACCCAAACCAGAACTAACTTTTTTTGTCTCTGTACTAATCCAAACCAGAACTAACTCTGTCTCTGTACTAACCCAAACCAGAAATAACTCTGTCTCTGTACTAACCCAAACTAGAAATAACTCAGTCTCTGTACTAACTCAAACCAGAACTAACTCTGTCTCTTTACTAACCCAAACCAGAACTAACTTTGTCTCTGTACTAACCCAAACCAGAACTAACTCTGTCTCTGTACTAACCCATACTAGAACTAACTCTGTCTCTGTACTATTCCAACCAAAACTAACTCTGTCTCTGTACTAACCCAAACCAGAACTAATTTTGTCTCTGTACTAACCCAAACCAGAACTAACTCTGTTTCTGTACTAACCCAAATCAGAACTAACTCTGTCTCTGTACTTACCCAAACAGAACTAACTCATTCTCTGTACTAACCCAAACCAGAACTAACTTTCTCTCTGTACTAACCCAAACCAGAACTAACTCTGTCTCTGTACTTACCCATACTAGAACTAACTCTGTCTCTGTACTATTCCAACCAAAACTAACTCTGTCTCTGTACTAACCCAACCAGAACTAACTCTGTCTCTGTACTAACTCAAACCAGAACTAACTCTTTCTCTGTACTAACCCAACTAGAACTAACTCTGTCTCTGTACTAACCCAAACCAGAACTAACTCTGTTTCTGTACTAACCCAAATCAGAACTAACTCTGTTTCTGTACTAACCCAAACCAGAACTAACTCTGTCTCTGTACTAACCCAAACCAGAACTAACTCTGTCTCTGTACTTACCCATACTAGAACTAACTCTGTCTCTGTACTATTCCAACCAAAACTAACTCTGTCTCTGTACTAACCCAAACCAGAACTAACTTTGTCTCTGTACTAACCCAAACCAGAACTATCTCTGTCTCTGTACTTACCCATACTAGAACTAACTCTGTCTCTGTACTATTCCAAACAAAACGAACTCTGTCTCTGTATTAACCCAAACTATAACTAACTCTGTCTCTGTACTAACCCAAACCAGAACTAACTCTTTCTCTGTACTAACCCAAACCAATATTAACTCTGTCTCTGTATTAACCCAAACCAGAACTAACTCTGTCTCTTTACTAACCCAAACCAGGACTAACTCTGTTTCTGTACTACCCCAAACCAGAACTAACCCTGTCTCTGTACTAACCCAAACCAGAACTAACCCTGTCTCTGTACTAACCCAAAGCAGAACTAATTCTGTCTCTTTTCTCTTTCTGATGAAATAACCGCCCACCTGACCACCAGGGTCTCCCCTTCACCTAGCACCAACCAGCTCTCCTCTCCATTGGTTTCATTTTCTCCATCCTTGACTGCATCACTGTATCATCCACCTGATGTAGCACCTGTGGAGCTTCTAAAGCTTTTACCTTCATACTCAGCTTTAGTTTATAAACTGTAAATACTGTTTGACCAGAGGAGGATGGGTCTCCCCTTGTGAGTCTGGTTCCTCCCAAGGTTTCTTCCTCCAGTTAAGGGAGTTGTTCTTGCCACTGTCGTCTCTGGCTTGCTCACAATGGATAACTTTTAAATTCCTGTAAAGCTCTTTGTGACAACATTGTTGTAAAAAGCGCTATACAAATAAACTTGACTTGACTTAAAAAAGCTTATAGTTTGCTTTTTTCAGTGTGCCTTTAAGAAACCTAACATGATAAATCTTACTCATTCTGCATATCAATGTTCCTGTCTTTTAACTGGGTGCTTCTCACAGTTCACGTGAGGAGTGGAGTGGATTTATGGCAGGCAGTGAAATTTGGTATACAAGGATATAACAAATAGATTTTAAGTATAACTCGAGTCTCCTCTTTCTTATGAAAAAGTCAGATAAAGAGGTGAAAGACAGCAGACAACAAAAACCAGGTAAGTTGGGCAAAATTAACAGGACATGTCAGCAAACCATAAAGTTTTATTGTTATTGGATAGCTCGCGTTAGCTAACAGTTTACTGAATAACACACTTATTGGGTTGTTCATAGAGACCTGGAGCCTCATTTCTAAACCCCATGGATTCTGCAGTGAAAGTGTGCATGTGCACAAAAGCAGGAAACAGCACGTGTACACACACCTAAACACTGTTTACACTTTCTAAATCACAGTCCATCCTTGTATTCCGCCTCTGTGCCGCCCCCAGAGGAACGCAAGGCGAAGAGGAGACATTCTGGAGAATGCTACCAGTCACTAGGAATCCAAGGGTTGTTGTTACCTGTAAGTGGACAGGTATTGCCCAATTCTTTATCTGTGGCCAACGCAGCACACAGTTCCATGAGGAAGACTCTTGGAAACCTATATCAGCTCATTAACCAGTCAGCATTAAAACATAAAAAACCTTGATCTCTGAAAACACGTTGTCGCAGTATTTATCGGTTGGCTAGAATCTTCGAGTAATGCCAAAAACACCATTACGACAGACAGTGCATCACTCTTGTCTGCCTATATATAGAGCTGTGGTTTTCTGCTATTAGGTAAAGCTGTTTACGCTCGCAATTATCTGCAACTATTACCGACCACTCTTTATTATGGAGTTTAATTGGTTGTCGCAATAATAATAATAATAATAATAATAATAATAATAATAATAATAATGATTATAGTAAGCTTTATATATAGCACCTTAAGATTGAGCAATAAAACAGTTAATACAAATAAAATTGAAACAAGATACAGAGTGAAATACACAAGCTAGTGTACTAATACTAAATCTAGTATATATAAAGTAGAATCAAACATGGCAAGCATTGAAACTCTAAACATAAGACAAAAAATGTATTTAAACAACTAAGTGTTAATCTTCCTTAATCTTTCTTTCTTAATCTTGCGGTATGAACTGGTACGCGTGAGGATAGTTTGCGCATTTCCTTGCAATTTTGTACTTTACCACATGAGGTCACTAATTCCCGCTCTCTCTCCGCAGTCTTTTGAGGGAGTATGGACGCCGCAAACCTTGCTTGAATGTCCGCTGGTTTTCATGGCAAGTATTTCTTTATAAATCATAGTTTTTGCGTGAGAAGTTGCGCACACACATTTAAGACCCTTTATGAATGAGGCCCCTGATGACTAGCAGATACAGATAGTCAACTACTGTTAGCTAAACTTTTGCATATGTTACAAATTGATTCCACTCCGAAATAGAATATTATTATTGCTTATTATTAAGTCAGCAAGAATTTACAAATAATGTGAACTCTACGTTGATTACAACAGCTGGCTGAATAAAGTTACTGAAGGGGTTTTGTACACAGGAGACCTGTCTATAGAACTAAAGAGCCTCGCCTGCTGGCAGGTTATAAGTCTAGAAAAAATCTTATAATATTATTAAACTTTATGAAAATGACCTCTGGTAGTAAGACATTACATATATCGACGCTGTCCAATGAAATATAGGTATCTCTGAAATGACAACTTTACAGGAAAGAACAAAAGCTTTCTTCACTCTCAATGGAAAGTCAATGGAATTTTTTTCAAGCTATTTTGTAGCATTTCTATTGGTCCATCCATCATGAATGTTTCCCACAATGTAAACAGCAGCTGCAGCATTTAATTGATGTAGAAAAATAGAAATAAAAAATGGAGATATGTTTTTTTATTGGACAGTGACAATATATTAACTACGTGATCATGTCGCTCACTCGAGTTATTTTTATGAAGTAATGTGTTTTTTTTGTACGGCAGTTGAGAGCAGGGTTTCGCTGCATAATCATTCTGCATATTGTTGCACAAGAAACATGTTCCAGTTCAGCAGAAATGCCATACGCCATCCATGAGTTGAGCATAATAACAGCATAGCCATAACAGTCAGGCTCCAAAGAGACCACTTGATCACCTGATCACAGTTAATATTGCGTTTCGAACTAAAGCAGCTTTATAATCATGCCGAAGGAGGAATTCTGTAATTTCACATGCCCGGTTTCCCTTCAATCTTTTGTATATTGAAAGCCGTGCCTGCATTGAGACACATTTCTTAATAATTGCTTGGCTTTTAACAACCATTTATGCGCAAATGACGAGGTGGAATTTTCCATCATCACCTCCGCTAGCTCAAGCCTCTCTCCATCACATTTGATGCCACTCTTCGTGACTAAATTGTGACACCGAGTGAAGGACACGGCTCGCGCTGGAGCCGCCGCGAGCTTTCTTATAGTCGGCACAGCTTGTTACCTCATGAAAAGGTACTTTGTTCACGATTGCTGACTCACCTAAAAAGTGTAATCCGTAAAGAAAATTGTTGCTCACCAGAAAAGTCACTCTTGTTCTTCCTGACTAGTTGTTGCTTGGAACTTCTGTGGCTGATGGGATTCTGTTCAGGTGCAGGTGAATTGCTGACATCCAATTCCCCCGGCTTGAAGAATGTGCTATTACAGCCTGCTCACTTTTACCGGCGTACCGCACACCTCGCTGCGTTCATATTTACTATGAAGAAAAGATCTACGCTAAAGCAGGATGGCAGTTCAGTTCATTCCCCTAGCTCCTGGAGGAGTGGTAGCGGATGTGTCTGATATCACCCAGCTGTTGACTGTACTTGTGCTTTTGACCTATAGTGCTTTCAGCAGCCCCCGATGGAAAGCTTTGGCTCGCTGAGAGTGCTGTCTGAAGATAAACTGGCCATAGCCACTGTCTCGTTAGCACAGCTTTTCACAGCAATGACCGTATAGATTCCACAGAAGAGAGGAAGTGGATTCAAGGGTAATTAGCCATGAGAGACAGCCAGTCGCGTCGGAAGCAGGCCCGGCCTTCAGTAGAGGCCGAATCTTTCTCTTTTTATTTCAAAGTGCGAAGCAGAGCTTTCATCTCAAGGAAGGCAACATCCAGCTGAGATACTAGCTGCTGTTAAATCTGCTGTCAACTGCTGTAAACAACAGAAAACCCATTGACTCAAAACACATTTATAATAGAAGCCACTGGGCGGATGCTTCAGCATCCAGTGACTTCTACTATATGTGAGATTGTAGTACCTGTGCTATATCTATCAATATAACATAATGCTAGTGTCCTTACTGTCTTTAGACTTGTTTACCATCCAAAATGACCAATGAAGCTACACGTTTCTTATGAGATTTCATATTGTCGCTGTCCAAAGGAATCTCCAATATGGCATTTTCACAGGAGAGGCTAAAGACCTACTTTACTGCTAATGTAAGTCAATGAAACCAGAATTTTGGAGTGATTTTGAAGCATTTTTATTGGTCCATTCATCATAAAACTTTTACACGATATAAAAAACAGCTGTCTTTTTCTTTGGACAGCGATGATATGTGATGTCAATGATGGTACAACATCTCAAGCATCAGGCAGCATATTCATTACCATTTTATGTAATAACTTTCATATAATAGATAGCTTTTGGAGGCAATGAACCCCTTAGACATCTAGTTACCATCACCATCATTGTAAACAATTCCTAGTATGCTTGTCTGGAATGGAGCATTCCTCATCAAACCACTCGGGATGATTCTTTTGACAGCTTAACCTTTTAACTAAGCAGAAATAGGAAAATTCCCCATAAAGCTGTCAGGATTTTTTATACAGTTAGAGAGAGTAGACTTTCTCAAAGATCTTGAAATTAGAAAGCAGATTTCTTTCAGCTGATGCAACCCACACTCACTATTCGGACAGCTATTCGGTTCGTCTGCCTTGTATCTGCACTGATAGCCTATTTGATCACATCCACTCAAGCAAATCGGTGCATATAATCGTTCCACAGATTTTAGTCAGCCTGTTTATTTGTATCATTTGTTAGCCCCATTTTACTTTGTTCATCAACAATGAAGACCACCACTAAGCAGGGATCATTTGGTTGGTGGATCAATCGCAGCATGGCAGTGACACTGATGTGGTAGTGTTATTGGGCAGCGAAACAACAGTGCTGTTGGACTAAAGAGTTCAGTGTCACTGCTGGGCTGAGAATAAAGCCAAAAACATCCAGCCAACAACTGCAGACCTGATGAAGGGCTAGAGGATGGCCAACACATACTGTGTGGCAGCAGATGAGCTACTCTCTCTGACTTTAGATCTACAAGGTTGGCCAACAAGGTAGGAGTGTCTAATAGAGTGGACAGTGATTGGATAAAGTTTTAAAACTGTGTCTGATCCACTCCTACCAGTGCAGCACACACATACAATACAATACAATTGCATGCAAAAGTTGTGCATTTGGTGAAAAATGAAAATATATCCTTATAAAAAGTTGTGATACATTAAACATACTGTACTGTGACCATTTCAGATTCACTGCAGGGCTGAGAATGATTCAAACAATCCAGTACCCTAATGATTCTGCAGAACAGGGTTAAACACATTACATGAATACGCAGATAGAATACAGTCAAATATTGTAGAATAAAGAAGTGATAAAACCATTGATCAGTGTAGATAAAAGACATACGCACCAAATATAATACAGCATAGCAGCAGTAACGCTACAAAAACAGAAACCAACAATACAAAAACAGAGCAATAACTTATTTCACCCTGTGGCTCTTATCATGGGCTGCAGGCGTCAGAGAAGTGGGCTTTCCCCAGCGTGTAAGTGGCTTCAGTACAGAAGCAGAGGCCCCTAGCTAGTAGCCGCTTCATTACTGTCTATTTCCTGCGAGAATCTGCAGCATAATTAATGCTTCCGTGATGAATTACACGCGCCACTTCCAAACACTGCCGATGCCTGCACTTTTTTGACAAAATAAATTAATTTACATCTTCACTTTCCTCCTTCCCCCGTGAACGTGCAGCTGATTTCCGCTGACTCTCAGTGATTAAAAGTCACAATATTTATGGCCATAATAGTTGGGGTCTGTATGAGCAAATTAGCTGCATGCTTTGATACTCCTTAATGCTCCTTTAGCAGAGCTGGCTGAGGTTGGCTCTGACAAATTATAGTCTTTGTATTACTCACAGGTGGTTTGTTGGCGCTTTTATTCATTAATCAACGCCACTATTAGCAACGCCAAGAGCTGATTCAGCAAAATTCTGCTTTTTTCCCCCCAACTCAAGCAGTGTCATGCTACAATGCACTGCTGCCATTAATCCATGGCTGGGTCTGTAAAACACAGCCAGTTTAATACAGAGCCAAGGCCGCTACACACCAAAAACCATTTAATTGTGCGAGTTATTCGGACGGGATGAATTAATTCAAACATGTATAACTTACAGTATCTTGTACACCAAATGTGCAAACTGCATTATTTTATTTACTCTCTGTTCAATGGGTACACAGTGGGTAGCACTGTAACCGTACTGCAAGAAAAAGCTGGGTTCCATTGCCCCTCTGGGCGACCGGAGGCCTTTCTGTTTGGAGTGCATGTTCTCCCCATGTCTGTGTGGGTTTCTTCCTACAATCCAAACACATGCAGGTGAGTTGGAAATATTAAATTGCCCCTATACTGTGCGTGTCTGTGCAGCTGTGCTGTGATGGACTGGCAGCCTGTCCAGGGTGTTTCCTGCCTTTCATCCACTGAGTCCTGGGATAGCCTTCAGGATAGATGATGAATGAATGTTTGAATTTAGCAAATTCGCTGGTGACAATAACTCATTGACCCAGCTGTTGGCATGATGGCAACCAAGATGATGGAGCAGCTGCTGTGTGCCAACAATAAATACTATATATATATATATATATATATATATATATATATATATATATATATATATATATATATATGCCACAATATATATGGTACCCGTTTAAAATAACAATAATGTTACATTTTCATGTCATTCTTTCACATTGTGTTCAGTGTGTAATAGGAATCACACTGAATAGTTTAATACTGTGCTGCTCTGTGATGACTCTTTAAGCTTAATGACAACTAACCACTGATCATGTAATTATGAACCTAGCAACAGAAGCCTCTTCATTTCAGGGTCTGTATCTTTGGCTAAAAATACAACCCAGTGCATGTTAGATATGGTGCGTCTACTGACCTGTGGAGTTCTAGAGCCTTGTTCTAACATTTCTCTCACAGTTTTAAGAGCTACAAAGATCAGATATTGAACATCGTTATTTCCTTTTTCCTGAATGTGTGGATGGAGGGGGCGCGTAACAACCTGCAATCCAGTAAAATTTCACTCTAAAATATTTTGGGTCTCCAGAACTTCACTATGGGCAAGTGTCTCAGCCAGGCCACTCACGGTGCACCTTTGTCATATACAAATTTGAGAGGTTTTGGGGGTCTGTACCTTTGGTTCTTTAAGGGCTAACAGTTTGATACGGAGCATATCACACTCTACTGATCTTCGTATTTTCAAAGTTGCTTGTTGCAGAGCATTGCCAGTTATGTTTTATTATTTACTATTATTGATGTCCTCAGCGATTAGTCGAGGTCAACTTGACTTTCATCGCATAACTGTCGACTTGAAAAAATCTGTCATGCAAAATCGTGCAACTCCTAGCAAGTCAAGCTATTTGACTATCATTCGTTTTTTTTTATTATTCTGAGCTTTTTTTGTACCATGGTTTTTGTGAACTGCCCTTGAAAAAATGGGTTTGTCAGGCCAAACTAAAGTTTGTACATAAACTTTTGCTTTCTAATAAGGCTTCACTTTATCTGCATATTTCACAAACTTGACATTCTATCAGCTTTATACGTTTAAAAATGAATGATAGTGTTTCTGTCTGTTGCTGTGCATTTGGGAAGAAAAGCTTGATAAAAGTAAATAGGCTTTATGGGTTATTGATGGAGGTAATTAAGATGAATTATTGTTTTGACACACTGTATTCCTCGCTATTTTCTTCCATTCCATTACCAGTCAGAGGAGCACTAATATGCTGTGACTGCTCTTACTAATTCATTATATTCAGCTAATTCATTATATTCCAACATCTTTACTTCAACTATAAGTGAGAAATTAAATATCTGTATTCATGATAGGTGGTGGAGGAGGTGGACAGAATTTTTTAACAATCCAATACTTTAAATACATATTTTAAGCTGAAACTGGTCTTAGAGTTTCTTGCCTTACACTGATTTTATTTTTATATAGTTTTGCTTACGTTATAGTTTAGTGTAGACATACAGATCATGATGGTACATGATGGTAGTCTCAGCCTCTAATGTTAAACCCACAGAGGTACACACATACATACGCTATACAAGATACATAAAGATGGGCACACCTATTCAAATTCAAACCCAAAATAACTACTTTGCCCATCAGTGCATACAAACATCTATGCTTCTTCAAGCTTCAAACTTTTCAGAGAAAAAAATTCCAATTCTGTTTAAATTCAGCATCTGTTTTACATGAATGCTGCTACATAACATCTATAATCATGACAGATGTTATGCTGTATGATATGTCATATGTAATGATACATTTTGCTCAGTAGCATAAGGTTAATTATGTAATTACACATAATTGTTATATTAGATGTCATGACAGTGTATGTCATGTGCCATTATGGCTTGCTTATGTCAATGTTATGTATCAGAGTTCAAGTATTGTTACCAACAGTGGTTTGTTGTTGGTCATTTTTCATGTCAGTCCAAACGCAACCGGTTCTTGAATGCATGGAGCGATTAAACTCACTGGAGATCTGCTTACCACAGTGCTAACCTGTGAACCTTAAATGTGTGAACTACAATAATCTACAGAATGTAAAGAATAGAAGTTTTAGCTAGCCCTGACCCACCATGTCTCATAATGCCATTTTGTACCTCAAGAGAAGCTAGTGAGTCACTATAGCATTGAGTCTCCCATCAGTCCAACATGAGAGGATGCAGAAGTAGCACTCTCCAGACTGGGTTTATAATTTCTGGTCAATCATGTTAAAAAATTCGCTCACAGTTAGATGGTTTAAGGACCAATGAAAGGAAAAGTAAACACATTGATGGCTAACGCTCTTAGCAAGTGACCATTATGACCAGAGCCGCCGGCTGAAACAAACAAAACAACAAACCAAGAAGTAACATTGGTGTTGCTTTTTGACGCTGTTGGTGAGTAAAGGGATGAACTCCTAATCTTCTGGATTAGTCAGTAAACAGCTGTTGATGCTAACACAGAGGGTGAGGAGGAACTGTGCTTTTCCCTTGTTTCTTATGATAGCAGTGGACACCACAACTTTCTGGCCATTATCATATGTGTATATTGAATTCAGCAGGCTGGGTCGCCTGACAAATTAGCTTCTTTAAACAGTGTAATGTTGTAACATGTTCATTATTATAATACACAAAGGTAAAAAGTTTGTTAAATGCTTGCAGTTAACAATGTGTGACTGAATGGCTTTGTCCTTTTTAAGGTGTTTGTAGCTGCTTTGCAACAACAGCAAACTCTTAATTTATTAATTCAATTATTTTATTAATTTATAATTTATGCTGTCCAAAGTTTAATCAAAGCATGAAGCTACTTGGGTCTGTGCATCTCATTGATTTTATAATCGGTTATGAGGGATTTACTCTGCTTTGCATTCTGCCTAATAACGCACCTGGAAAAACTACTGTAATTCACGGCTTCTTGTGCATTTGACCGATTATGAAGGTGAAACTTCATTTTTCTAAAGGAAATGAATAAAAATAAACGGAGTACCTCCACGTGCCAAATAAGAAATCACCACATGAACACTGAACAGTAAAATACTGCTTCTATTATTAGGCCAGTGGGAAATGCAATCTGTGTGACTAGGAAAGGGTTATGTTTGAAAAGCTAGTAGGTATGGAGCAACCTACCCCTAATGCCCCGGGGGCGTCAGAGGATCTCAATCTGGACCTGCATCTCAACAAACGTCACAAATCAGCTTATCTTCCGCAGTTTAACCTGCAGTATTTCACAGCTCTTTGGAATCTGATCCTACGTAATCAGGCCCTTTCGGTACAACTGACTCTCCTCCATAAGCCAGAGCTTATTTCTCCTGCCTCCCTTCTGTCATCACTCCCTTGTGGCAAACCACGTTTTTTTCCCCTCATGTGTTCCTCCACATGAAGCATGGCAGGCGCCGGATTTGGCAAACAGCTTTTGCGGGTTTTTCCCTCCCCAATCCTGCACCTTTCACCCCGTGATAGACGGTAAATCGGTCAAGCTGAAGGTAAAGTGTGTTCTTCTTAGGCGCCTGTCTGCGCAGGCCTGATAACAAATGCCGGCATAAAGCACGGTGCAGTATCGTCATACACCTCAGCCGGCTGCCTTGTTTAGATAAAGCATGTCGGCATACCACCTAGTCTCTCCGTCTGAAGTCTAAGAATCCCTCCTTACCGCCGCAGTCGAATGGCATCTAGCGGCTCCTCCACAGCAGATGTTGTGTGATATGCGTTGCAGGCGGCGAGCGAACCGGCCACACTGAGTTTGACGCTTTTTACATTCGCTCTTGATGCATCATTGATTTAAAGGCGTAGGCCTGTTTAATAATACGACCCGCTGTTGTTGACTCACACGGCACGTCTGTGCAAGACGTTATCAGCTCACTTCCTCTGCGTATGAGAAACGATCGCACTCCAAAAAGATGCTCAGAGATACCTCATTTCGGCACAGAGCTAATATGAAGAGTGGAGGGAGGACAGAAAAAAACACGCTCAGGAGAGCGAGCGAGTTAACTGACAGATCATGAATAATGCTCAGCTGTCAGCTCTGGTAAATGTGTCAGGAAGTGCTCCATCCTGGAAGTTACAGCGCGCTAATTGGACGAACATGCTGGTGAGGAAGGATTTCATTTAAAACAAATTAGCAGATGTGATGGTCCTTAAATTAACCCACACCGTTTTCTCAGCCACTCATTTTTTTCCCCCCGTCGGCAGACTCTACCTGATAATTTAGCTACACCTTGAGCCTCATTCTTATTCAGCGAAGCTTGCTGCTGGGTTTAGGTGTTTTTTAAATATATATATATATATATATATATATATATATATATATATATATACACTTTTTTCTATCACACTTTCTTTTCCCCTGCATTTCCGCAAGCGTCCATTGTGCTGCTGTAATCAACACATTTGTTCAAATATGTGTCAAGTCTGAGGAAGGAGCAAACAAGTCTGCCTATAATAACCGCACATGCAGTAACTGTGCCTCGCGTGATGAAGAAGTTGCTCCGCCGTGTTGATTTACAGGAGGACTCAAATGAATAACGGTGCGTACAAAGGCCTCTGATTCAATATTAGGCTTTTTTACAGCAGGCTCTGGGCTTATGCTGTTACCACGGCAACCTCGCAGTTCAAGGCCGGCCTCGCTGCGTACGGCCACACATGTTTCTCGGTGGAGGCCGACAGGGCCTGATCAATTATGGACTGCCGCCCGCTTTCACAGGGTTTTCTGCTCTTGGCTTGGAGCCGTGGTTTGGACGGAAATCAAACGTGCACGATTGACCCCTCATCAAATTTTCCTAAACTTTAATTTCCTTCCGAACTCTGCACTGCAGTCATGAGGCTTATGTAGCTAACAAGTAATGAGCGTACCCCAAGCTGCATCGAGTTGTTCAAGTAATGAGTGTTCAGTCAGAGTATGTATCTCTATCTAGTACAGACAGGTTCAAGTCCAAAGTACAGACAGGTTCAAGTCCAAACTACTCGAGCTCAAACACTGCCATAAACAAGTGTCAGTGCTGATACCTAGAAAAATACAAGATTAGACACAGTGCAATACCTAGCAAGACAGGAAGAAATACAAGACTACATACAGTATAAGTGCAATACTTAGCCAGTGTTTCTAGAAGATCAAGTGCTATTACGGTTTACACCAATGCTTCAGTAGATTAGCACTTATAAGTTCTTCACTAAGAGATGGGTCTTCAGTCTGCATTTGAAGACCGCGAGAGAGTTTCCAGCTGTGGTGAGCTTGGACTTGAACTTGGACTAATAGAGCTTGACCTTCAGTTCAGCCCATAAACAGGGGGAAAAAAGCACTGCAATGATTATGTGCATTTCTGCTGGCACCCTATTGGACATCTAATAATATGGTAGCACTAAGCTGATGCTGGTGCACATAAACAATGGTAGCCTTTGCATAGCTGCCACCGTTTGCCATCTCAGTCTGACCATACATCCCCGTTCTGATTTTAAAGTGCAATTTGTTAGATGATGCAACCTGTTGCTCCAAACACTAGCGGGCAACAGATCACCAGTGAATTCCCAGTCCTCCTCCCTCTTCATTCTTAAGCAGTCTAGAAGAACCAGCGACACCAGTGTTAACTCTAGCTTTGCTTCTATTCATATCTCTACTTTAGTTTGCTGTTGAAGGTGGTTTCTTGCCGATAGCATCTGGTCACTTGCCAGGAGCTCTGGCCACCACTGCATTTTGTCTTCCTTTCATTGGCTAAAATGTCTTTAAATTATCTGAATGCGAGCAGAAACCTCAACATGATTGATAAGTAGTTAGAATATACCATAAGGCCAGTGGTGCTGCTTCTTCGTCCTCGTATGTTGGACTGATTTGAAAAAGTGCTATAGCGACTCACTTTCACCTCTTGTGGTACAAACGTGGTAATACAAGACAGGACAGGCCATGCTAGCTGGTTAACATGCTACCTATAGTAGATATTTCTACAAAACAATACGCAGATGCCTCAAACATACTATCTATCTGTCATTTCCTCACATGTTTATATAATTTTAACTTATTTTGGAATGAGGTTTGTCAAAAAAAAAACTACACCTTTAATATCTTTGTTTATTGGTCATAATTTCACAGCGTTATTAGATTCAAGATTCAAAAGGGAATCATACATATACTACCACTCAAAAGTTTGGGATCACATTGAAATGTTCTTGTTTTCAATGGAGTATCTTCCTTCCTTACCACAACAATGGACTGAGGGGTCTCTAAAGAAAGTTGTTTCTTTCTGGCCATTTTGAGCTGGTCAGCAAGCCATCAACTGCTGATGCTTCAGATACTAAACTAAGCTAGAATGTTGTGCTCCCTTTTATGCTCACTTATTAGTAGAATGTTTTTCAGCTGTGCATCACAATTGAGCAAGAGTGTCCTAGCAACCAATTAGCCCAATAACTTCCTTGGAACTTGGATTGGCGGCGTACCAGGAGATTTAAGCAGAGGACTGAGAATTGCTGATAATAAGACTATATGCAAAATAAGCCTCTATACAAAAATAGGCTTTAATACAGACATTTTTATTCTTTAAAAATCATCTGATACACTTAAATTAATTGTGAAATGGACAATATTGTTAGTGAATTGCATGAAAATTGCATGAAAAGAAATTCTAAAAAGTGATCCTAAACTTTTAAGCGGTAGTGTATATCACAGTCATCAATTAACAGAAGGCCTAGAGTGAATATTCTTTGTCACTAAATAATGTTGGTAGGAAATAACATTTGTAGTTAATCTAGTATGTAGGGCCTTCAGTCCAGCTCCTGAACATCTAACAAATAGACACCTTTGATAAAAGTCCAGATTGGACAATTTTAATTCGTCTGTTTCCAGCCTAAATTCACAGTGGAATACAAGTATTACTACAATAAATGCAGAGTTTAATTAAAAGTTGATTCTATATATATATGTTTGTTTGAAATATGACATGCCATGATAACTTTCACAATTTTTCTGATCCGCTTCACTCGGGCTAAAGGCAAAAACTGTGCAAATTTGATTCTGAGCCAAACTATCCCTTTAAATGCCAGATGTTCTTCTCAAGCACCTTCATCTTCACACGGGATTGAAGCTAATCCTCAGGGTAAAAGGCGACACTCAGGGGCTGTTTCATAGGAGCTCTTTTCTGGAGCTGTTTCACACAAGAGGTGTCGCGAGTGGTAAATAATGCATCCTTCTGCAGACGTCAGAGAAGCGCACACACTGACTGTCAGCAGCAGACAGGGACATTGCTTACTCTAAGCCTGATCAAATGCTCCTCCCTCCCTCCTGCATGGAATCAAAGACTCTGCGAGGTTCCATCAGCTCCAGCTCCTGCCATCTGCTCTTATGTTACACACACAAAAACACACACGCAAGCCTAAGATACAGCTGCTGTCTTTGTCCTGCCGTCACTTGTTTACACGTTGGCTGTTTGATGATTAGCGATCAGTCTTGTCGCAATCTCTTCCTAAATGTGTATAAGTCTGATCCCCCCCCCCTCTGTGTCTGACATCTGAAGTCTGATGCTTTCTGAAGCATTTTCTTTTCTTTGTGACAGCACCGACATTCAGTGTATGAAAAAGCCAGTCAGGTTTGTGAAAAGCCAAATTCCTTTAATAAATTCCAAACACTGACACTATCACCATCGCCGTGGATGAAGACATCAAAAGAATTCATCTGAAATTCTTTTCAGGTGTTTGCCTCATTTCATGGCCGTCGGCTTGCAAGGAATTTGACACGGGAGGCGTCTTCCACTGAGGCCGAACACTGGAGTAGGGTTAAGTGTTTGGCTCTATCAATGTAAATTCAAGCACCAATTTCAATGCCCATAGCAAGGGTCAAGACACAACTTGCTTCTTAATGCTTTTGCTTCTTCAGTGGTGAGCAATTACCTTTCTTTGCTTTTCCTTCTGTTTTTTTATGGTAAATAATAAGTACATTCTTCTGTTGGTCAATATTTGGATTCTCAGAAAGCTGGTTATCTAGCGCCAGCATTCTAGCAGCTTATTTTATCCTCAAGCACTCCTACCTTGCATGCTCATTTCATTAATACAGTATAACAGTTGCTGTATTGTGTTTTTAATGTTAACTCACTACAGACTCAATTAACCTTGAATGATGCTGTGGTTACATTCTGGTGTGCAAGGAGTTACAATAGCTGCTGCACCATTTGGAACGATAACATTTGAACAAAATGCTGCCAAATAAGACGCTTACTTTTTTATTTGATTTATTCTACCCTATTATTTAACCTCTCAGTTTTACCTTTTATTTTATTTTATTTTCCTCATAATCTTGGTGTTATTTAATTTACTTAATTTTTTTAATCTTCTAATACTCAATTGTGTTTATATTCTATTGTTCTAATTATTATCTCTTTATTTTATTGATATATATTTTTAGCTTGTCTATTTTTCCTTTTATTATGAACTATTTATTTCTTCTGTTTTTCTAATGCTTTTACCGGTTAATTCTTCTTGTTTTCCTCATTAAGTTCCTTATTTTAGCTTCCTTGATTAAATACTTGATTCTAATTTTAATTTACATTTATTTTTCAGTCCCTTTAAGTTGTAAATGCTCAGCTACATTGAAAATGAGAGTCACCCTTAATGTATTACTGAGTGAAATTAAAGGTTGATTGATTGAATGTTGGCATTAGTGTCATGCCCTGCTCCTCTTCCCCGGTCTAAGTCCATGTTTACGTTCTGTCAGTCCCATGTGCTTGTGTTTACATGTGTCATGTGCTCCTGTGTCTCCGCCCTTGCCCCGCCTTGTACACCTGTTCCCTGTGTTATTTATACCCTGTGTTTGTTGTCTGTCTTGGTTGGTCATTGTCTAGGTAACATCTTGGTATGTTGTCGTCGTTGTGTTGTGTTGGCTCTGTGTATATATTCTGTTTATTTACCCTTCGTTTATGTTTGTTTTTGGTTCATTAAAAGTATTGTTTATATAAAAGCTTGCGTTTGTGTCCGATCATGCTGAACGCCTGACAATTAGAATAACAATGCTCCAAGTGGAAGAGGAAAATATGAACAAGAAACTGGCAACACAGTGTCATAGTGTTAATGCTGGTAGTGCTTTTTGATAGAACATTATCAAAGTATCAAAAGATCCTACCTGGACTTTTCTTCAGTGATCAATGTTGATGGTGGGACATTTCGAGAAAGGATTCTTCTTCATATTGCGTCTTCCAAATGGTGCTTCAGCCCCACCAAATTCAAGCTGCCGCTTCAATGGAAGAATGTGAAACGCCACAAAGCACTCTCTACAGCCAGTATGTGTTTGTCCATTCAGGGATACTGTTGCAACACTGGGACTCTACGTGGCATTACTTCTAATTTAAACAGCACCTCTGTAATCTAAACACTGTCTCACTTTGCTGCTGGTGCAATTAGAGCTTTCACACAGGCAGCACACACAGCGACCCAGACGGCAACAGCACAGCATTTAGAGAATAGACTTAAATAAGCCGCAATAATCAATGAAAATAAACAGAAAATTGAACAGAACAAAAAAATAATAATGATAATAATAATGAAATATCATTTAAACATTATGTGCTTAGCAGAATTGCTGGTTGGTCCACCAGGCCTGCAATGATATTGCTCAATCACAAGTCACTAGAGGGTTAAACAGATGGACCGGCTCTTACAGTTGTTTTTATTGAGCAAATTGAGCTGACTGCTTGCTCATTTCAAATCAAATCAAAGTTTATTTGTCACATACATAGTCATACACAGTACAACAAGCAGTGGAATGCTTCGACAACTGCTGCTCACATGAAACAATATAGAAATAATATATACAACATTATATTTAATATAATAGAATAATATACTGCAGCAGTCACATGGCCATGTCATCCCCGCAACAAGATGGAAAAAGGCTAGACAGTGGAAAGTCTACTTAAAAAGTGTGTCCTAACTTAAATCAATGTTTACAAAAACAAACTAAGATAATAAATGTAAATGTTATATACATTCATAAATAATATGTGTCCACTCTTATTGTCCTTATGAGAACTGCTGAACAGGCTTGGCTCCCGAGCTGGCTTTCTTTACTTTACATGCCTGTGTGTCCTTGGGTTGCCAGTTATTCAACACCAGGATCAATATACATTCATAAGATGGTTTGTTTTCGTTGTCAAACTTTTTTTTTTCTTCCACGACTGCAGTACGAGTACAACATATTCAAATGAATATGTAATTTCCACCCACATTGCACTTTCAAACTAGCTGCATTTTTTCAGGGAAGAACACACGTCTGTCAACCTTGCGGGACTAAGCCTGTGTTTTTCACACCAGTGCAGCTTTACTACCTGACTTCTCTTCAGCTTTGCACCAGGTTTGCTCATTTAGTGTAGCTCATTTAGGAAACGACCCAATGCTCCCCATAATCTATGGCACCTATGATTAAAGGTAATTTGCACACCAATGAAAACATTTATATTATATTCTAATATGGATAATAGATCCCAGAAATCTTACCCATGGCTCCTTTAATGATAACCAACAAAGCCTGTGGTTTTAATCCAGTAGGAAACTCTACTGTTCTTAGTTTTGACAAGTCTGACAGAGGTAATTCCACAGTGTATGACCTTCAGTAATTAGCTCACCAGTAAGCTCTTGTAGTCGTAGTTCAAATTGAGTAATAAAAGAATATAACCCAGCAATAGAGACCAGTGATGTGAATTGAGCGTTCGACCATGTTTAATGTATCTGTGGCATCTTTGCAACGTTTACATCTGTGGTATATGCCCAGTAATTAGCATAAGCATCCAAACAACACTTTTTCTCATAATAGCATAATCACATAATCACCACTTATGAGTAGCTACCTCTGTGAATTTGCTTATATGTTCTCTCTGATGGTTGCAGTCCGCTGCAGCCTCTGTTCGTGTTGTATGCATGCTCGACCACCTCCTGTGCTGAGAGCTGGGACTTGATTCAGTACGGTGCTAATAATGAAGTGACATGAACGCGACCAACTCGCTCGACCAAGAGATTAAAAACAGCAATTTGAGAGACAATCCCGACATACTCTGAGTCCTGACTGAGATGAACAGTTCTCGAACATGTTCAGCTCAACATAATTCACCCATCTGAGCTGCTTTCTGCCACAAACTCAAAAATCAATTCCATAGAGCACTACGACCTTAAACAAGAGATATGAAGACACCCAGTCTGAAACAAAAACATGCAAACATGAAATAATAAAGATCATAATATATAATATTGTAATATTATAATATTCAGATTTAACTTTTTTTCATTTTATTACCATGGAGATGTTGAAGGTGCAACCGTGCATGTTATTAACATTACATTATGATGTTTAATGCAGGAATATTTTAATGTGCATAATAAGCAGCCTTTGCTTGAACAGTGCTAATGAGGATTTATTGTGTTGGTAGCACCAGATTAGCATTTTAGCCCTAACTTAAAAACAGAAGTTCAGTTGATGTGGTTTTTACTAAAAAACTGGATCTCATGTCAGCTTATGTTACAGTGAATGTTAAAGAGGACTGACTTCAGTACAGTTACAGTGAATGTTAAAGAGGACTGACTTCAGTTCAGTTACAGTGAATGTTAAAGAGGACTGACTTCAGTTCAGTTACAGTGAATGTTAAAGAGGACTGACTTCAGTACAGTTACAGTGAATGTTAAAGAGGACTGACTTCAATACTGTTACAGTGAATGTTAAAGAGGACTGACTTCAATACAGTTACAGTGAATGTTAAAGAGGACTGACTTCAGTTCAGTTACAGTGAATGTTAAAGAGGACTGACTTCAGTACAGTTACAGTGAATGTTAAAGAGGACTGACTTCAATACTGTTACAGTGAATGTTAAAGAGGACTGACTTCAATACAGTTACAGTGAATGTTAAAGAGGACTGACTTCAGTTCAGTGACAGTGAATGTTAAAGAGAACTGACTTCAGTTCAGTTACAGTGCATATAAAACACTGAACAGGTAAACCCTTTTTTTTGTATGTACAGTGCCCTCCACAATTATTGGTACCCCTCATTAAGATGTGGTATTAGGCTTATATATATATGGGAAAAAAATTAAGAAATAATTCTTTTACATAAAATCATCTTTGCCACAATTATTGGCACCCTGATGTTAATACTTTGTACAAGCCTTTTCACCAACAAGACAGCACTTAATCTTCTCCTATAACCTTTCATAAGATGGTAAAATACAGAGACCATTCCTCTTTGCACAATTTCTCTAAATCGTCATAGGAGAGTCCTGGGTCCTCTCCTATGCACTCTCCTCTTCAGCTCACCCCAAAGATTTTCAGTTGGGTTGAGGTCTGGGGACTGAGATGGCCATTAGAGAAGCATGATTTTGTGTCTGGTGAAGCATTTTCCTGTAAATTTGGCCATATGTTTAGGGTCATTATCTGTGATGACCCATCTTCAGCTTTCGGCAAAGGCCACCAGAGTTTGACTTAAAATGTCCCGGTATTTCAAAGAGTTCATGATGTCATGCACCTCAATAAGGTATCAGGGGACATTGGAAGAAAAAACAGGCATCACCAATCCTCCCCCATACTTCACAGTGGGCATGAGGTGCTTTCCGCATACTCATATTTTGTGTTACGCCAGACCCACTTAGAGTATTTGCTGCCAAAAAGCTTTATCTTGGTCTCATCTCATCTCATCGGCGTTTTTTGTGCATGTCTCTCAAACAGCTTGTTGGCATAGAGAACTTGCCCTTCTCTTAACTGTGCATGGTGGCAAGATAAACCTGTGTCCTCGTCCAGGCTTTTGCCACTGTTCCAGTTGTTCCTCTGACTGTAGATACGGGCAGGTGTAGGCGAGTGGCTATTTTCTTTTAGCTATTGCATGTCTTATGAGGGTCGACACACATCTGCCTTACTTTCCCATGTCGAAGAGTGGATAAGAGAAATAGGCCTTTGTGTCACGTCATATTTATACCCCAGGTTAACAAGAAATGATAAATTGCTAATTAAAGGTTCCTAGATACTCTGATCAACTGTATTAACTACATTAGAAATTACAGAAATGCTTCAATAACATTTATGTTCGGGGAATTGCTAGGGGTGCCAATAATTAGTCAGGGGGAACCAATAATTTTGGAGGGTGCTGTCGATTTGCAGCCTAAACTCTATTTCTGGATCATCGCTGTCCATAGAGAAACATGTATCTCAGTTTTTTCCAATTTTAAAATTTCATGATGAATGAATACTGGCTTACAGTGAAAAGTTAAGAATGTTTTTTCTTGATGATACATTTTTTCTTTGGACAGCAATGATATGCAGTTGGACATTTTATTCACTTAAACAAAAGAGCCAGTTCAGTAACATTAATTCCCAACTCCCCATCACTATTAGACACAGCAATTCAGCAATTTATCTCAGTCACATGTCACAAAAAAGTGTGACATGTACTGCTGACGTAAACATCCGATTTACACTTTTCATCCAAAACTGCCCCCCCTTGGTGAAACTAATCTAGCTTAATTATCATGGTAACACGTTACTGCAGGGCAGTTTTCATGACACGTGACTGAGATAAATCCACATAAACATTTTAAGACTTAACCGGCCCCACGCATCATAAAGACATTTTTTTAACTTAACTGATGTCAAATTTGCTTGTAGTTGAAAGAACAAGTAAATGAACCATTGGGAATTGCCAGGATTTCTGCACGGATTACCAATAAAATGTGCCCTGATTGGTATTTAAGTCAGTTATAGACAAACACAATATAACAGTTGTGCTTTTCATGTCTTTTTTTGAGCTAAATAACCACAGTACAGCCTAAAAACGTGAACATAAACCTCTGTGGTAATGTCTCTCCAAGAACCAACAGGCAAAAAGTGAGGTTAAGGAGATGAGATTGAAAGTGTGGATTTCACAGGTGCTTTGATCTTTAAATAAAGGCAGCACATAACGCCTGGTTACTGACAAATCTGTTCTTCTCAAGAAGGGTTAGTGTGAACTATGCCTCAATGCAAGCAACTTTTAAGAACACCTCAGAAGATGTGTTATAGAGACGCATTGAAGCTGGAAGAGGCTCTCACTAGGAGTGGGCGTCCTGTTAAGATCACTCCAAGAGGACAACGGGCAATTCTGAGAGTGAAGAAAAAACAGCAATAGAGTCACAGAGAACCCTATGAACTACAAAAACCTTTATGCATGTGTCCACTATTAGAAAAACATGAAACAAGAATGGTGTTCATGGACGGTTTCTCGCTCTGCCTTCTCCTGTCTGTCTATGTCTTTCGTTACACTCTCCTGTCATGTTCCATGTACATATGTTTGTTTTGGTTGTGTGCTCCTCCTTGTCTCTGCCCTCTTTTTATGCCCCTCATCTACTCCAAGTTTGTGTCCCAGGTGTTCTTTGTTTCCTGTGTCCTTCTTATACCCTCTGTATTCTCCCTGTCCTTGTCAAACATTGTGTCTTGTGATTTGTACCCTGCTTTTTAGTGTTAGTCTGTGGTTTTCCTGTGGTTTGTATATAGTAATTATTTTGTGGTTTGTTGTTTTGCTCTTTTTTTCTCTGTTTGCCCAGTTAGTTCTGTCTATCGTTTTTGTGTTACTTTGTTATTTCATATCTTTGTTTCTGGTGTGAGCACTATGAACTCTATTAAAAGACATTTGTGCTTGTATCCACCGCTTCTGTTTCCCTCACCATTACAGAAAAACACCACAAAAGAAGTTACTGTTGTCCAAAAAAAATAAGACCACCTGTATGTGGTTCACAGTGCTTCTTATGGACAAATGAAACAAAAGTGGAACATTCTAACTCAATTTTATGACTCTATGTTGGAAGGAAAAAGCACAGTAAAGCATGGTGGAGGCAGCATCATGGTTTGGGGCTGCTCACTGAAGGTACAAATAATTCAGGTGTATCAAAACATTTTATAGGAGAACATTAGAGCAGCAGTCCTTGACCTCAAGTTGAAGAGACGTTGGGTGATGCAACAAGACAATGACTCAAAACACACCAGTAAATTAAATAAAAAATGATTGAAAACAAAGATTTGTGGTTCGGAATTGCCAAGCAAGAATCCTGACCTTAACCTTATTGAGATGCTATGGTATGACCTCAAGAATGCTGGGCAAGCAATAAATCTCAGAAATATTGATGAACTGAAACACATCTGCAGGGAGGAATGGTCCAGAATTCCTCCACAGCATTACAGGAAACATTTGGAGGGGTGATTGCTGTGAAACGCAAATCTGTGGGTTAGTAAATTCAAAAGTTAATTTCCTTTTTTCAGCCTGCACTATGAATGTTTACTCAGTGTGTTTAATAATAGGCATGAAAAGCACAACTGTTTTTTGTTTAGTTTAATTATGTTTTTCTAATATTGTGAATTAGATAACAATCATTCCACATTATTAGTAATCAGTGCAGAAATCTATACAGCTAATTCCAAAGAGTTCGCTTACTTTTTCTTGCAACTGTAAACTGCACACTAAAGCAAAAAGGTGTTCTGTGGTATCTGGCACTTTGTGCTAACATTGACATAAAAACCTATTGTATTATATACTACAGTATCTATCCATCTGTTATCTTTCGCTTTATCCCACTAGTCAGGAGGCTAGAGCCCATCCCTGCATCATGGGGCGAAGGCAGGGTACACCCTGAACAGGCAAGCAATCCATGTTGTGATTAACACATACTCACACCTATGGGCAATGTAGAGTAACCGATATGCCTAACATGCTTTGGACTGTGGGAGGAAACCCACTCAAGCACGAGGGCGGCCAGGACAGGTATCCAACCCAGATTGCCTTGCTGTGAGGCGACAGTGCTAACCACCACACCACCGTGCCGCCCATATACTAAGTAATATACAGTCAAAGCTTTGACAATGACAGTCATAAAACTTTAATGAGTTATGTATATTTACCCTGGCCCTTATGTAAACTGACTTCCTGTTGGCTGATTAATTACTGCTCAGTTTTAAATAATCAGTCTGACATGGCAAATTACATTAATAGATTTATGTCACTGTGAAATATCCTGAGCCACAAAGTCAGTTATCATTGCTATGTCATCCAAGAAAGTGTCATGTCACAGCTGGTGTTAAAGTTGGCAAATGCTGCCGCATAAACAGTACTGTGCAAAGGTTTTAGGCACTGGGGGGGCAAATTATGTATAAAAATGTATTTTTCCAGACAGGAAGCTTTCATTTGCCCACCAAAAATCTCAAATAGTAATTAATACAGTAAGGAGTGGTTTTGTATATGTCAGTGTATTTATTTAACCCTTTCCAAGCTTTTCGTTATGGAAACAAACAAGTATTATTTACATTTCTCATCTAATACCTGTTTTGACTACTCGGTACTTTATTATGATGAGTCAAGATTGCTGCCAAAGGAATTAAATAAATTCTTACAATGTTTTGGTCGTCCAGGAGAAATCTGGAACTAAAATTTGTTCTTGAAAGTAGAGCCCAAGATATGATCTACTTCTTTCAGAATAAGATTTATGCTACTTTGTATTGTATGTATGCTCATTTACTTCTGCTCTAATGATATCTGGTGTTCTTACTGGTGAACATACACTTATTGCTAAGACAAATAGTTTTAAACAACAGGCTTACATATATGTATATGTAGCACACCTCAGATGCTGATGCTTGGTTCTAATTCTAGGCACAGCTATCTGACCAGTCACTAGTGATCTAGAGGCCTGTTAAGCTTGTGTTCTTCAAGTAGGTCAGAGATGTATTTTGGTCATAAGCCACTGAGTGATTTATAGACAAGCTGCAGCACTACCTCGCAGCCAGTGTATGGATCGTTGTACTGGGGAAATGGGCTTTCTAGCAGCTGTATTTTAGAAAAGCTGTGGCTGTCTAATGGTCATTTTGGGGTGACCAGCAAGCTGACCATTCCAGAAACTTGCTGGTGACCTACTGGAAATAAAGGTATGAATACATTTCTCTGTTTCCTGTTTTAAAATGAAATCTCTATATCTGGATATGTGAAAAGCTGTTGTTGTTATTGCCTTAATAAGACCTCAAAAAGAAGATAAGAATCCATTAGTACACTCAGTTCACTCAGATTTCTGATATGGTATATAGTCTTTAGAGCATTGCTTTCTTGGCTTTCCTCCCCAAACAACAAGATAAAGGAGAACTGAATGACAAGGAGGAGCTGGGGAGAAGTCGCACATATATTAGATTTTGTCAGAAATGGTAAACAACAAGAAATGCCACAAAGTCAGTTGTCATTGCTATGTCATTCACGACATAGCTGATGTCAAAGTTGGCAAATGCAGCCACATATGCAGGCTACATATACAGATATATAAAAAGCTGTTGCTGTTACAGAGGAAGATCAGAATCAATTAGTACACTCAGATTGCTGATATGGTATATAGTCTTCAGAGTACAGGAATAGGGCCGGGGCGAGCCATCAATGCAACTGACATAATCAATTATGAAATTACGTTGATTAGCGTTAATGCGCTGCAAAGATGGCCACGCCTACTGAAAGCATAGATTTATCTGTGTGCATCTAAAGTTGTTTGAGTATTTCACACAGAAACACAGATTTTAAAATTATTAACAGGTAAAGGCTGATTTATACTCCGTCTGCGTGCATTTGAAGCAATATAGCGTCACTGCCCTCAGACTTCTCTGCGTCAGCTCTGTTTATATGGTTGCTGAGAAACACTTCCAGTAGAGGGCATTTTGGAGTAAATCATACATGGCGGCAGTGGATGAGCTTGTAGTCGTTTATTTACTTCAAAAACAAAGAAAAAACGTCTGTTTGTCTTGAGAAGGTATTTCTGAAAATTTCTAATAAACATACAGAACCTCTCTTCAGAAAGTCCCACCGTTTCTTCTTTGTCATGTCCGTATGGAAGTGGTCACGTCTTGCACTGCCCCCGCGGTCTCCAGCGGTACGAAAAGAATTCTCCATGCATATCAAACGATTCTCTGCCAAGCGAAAGTGTATATATATATATATATATATACAAAATGTAAAAATTAGTCATTCGATTAATAGACTAAAAAAAAAAAATAAATCGCTAGATTAGTTGATTATGAAATTAATCGTTAGGTGCAGCCCTATTTTGGAGTAAGCACTACATTTTCATATTTCCTCTCCAAACAACAAGATATAGGAGAACCGAATGACAGGTGAGGTAGAGCTAGTTAGCCCTTCAAATGGAATAAAACATATAAGAAAATTACAATATAACTGCAAGGTTCTGTATTTTGCCCTGTATAATTGGCCTAGACAGATGATCTGGGTTTCGGTCCCAGGAGTATGAAAGGTTGGGGCCAGCTGAAGCATGGAGCAGGCCCAGCCGGAGCCATAGCACCTCGTGCCTGTTGATGGGGAGTGGAAGTGTCGTAGGCATGAAATAGTGTGACAGGCCAGACTCAGGCTCCATTTCATTATCATAGCAGAACAAAGCAGCGCCCAGCTGCTGCACACCTCACCTGCCACCTCGGTGTGCTGCCGCGTGTATGTGTGCAGTTTGTCAGCAAGTGGGCCTGGAATCTGTGCTACAGTGTGGGAGATCCATGAATGCGTATATGGGTTGGTTACAGCCGTATGAATTTTTGATTTTATGCTTGAGCGTGGGCACCTTTCCCTTCCATACCACAGGCGCTCACACGCTCTTCTAAGTGCTCGCGAAAGGAACTAGGCCATTCCCGGCGTGTGTGAGGGCACAGTGGGTGGCCCAAGGCCTCCTTGGAGGTTTGCTGTAAGTGTCCTTGCATTGCTAAATTGATCTGCGTCGGGCTGTAACCTGATGTCAGGGTCTCCCATGTTCCTTGCTGCATTAAACTTTCAGTCTAATTGAACTTCCCAAAGGCTAACTGGCTCTATCGCTCCAACACGTCAAATCGCATCAGTCAGATAAATGCAGCTGTGAAGCGGAGAACAATTATTAATGCCTGTTTCACTATGACCTTGCGGCAGCCCTGGCTAAGGCTTTCTTTCGATTGTGCATTGTGCTCTTAAAGTGCTTCTCAACTTTTTTTGTGCACACCTCAACCTTCAGCCTTTCTTAAAACGCCTTCTGATCCATTCTTCACCTTTCTCTGGAGCATACAGTAAATTGGATGTGAAACACAGACAGGAATGAAGGTGCTTTTGTGTCGGGAGCACACCGCCTGCTCTGTGATGCATTAGCCCACCCGGAGCGAACAGACTGTGGTGGCGCTTGGCATCGTCCTGCATCGTTTGCAACGTGAAGCAGCAGCAATAGCATGTGCTTGCGCAGCACCAGCTGCCTGGAACCATTCATCAACAGCACTCATAAATCTGTACATATTCTCATGCTCGGACGTCTGATGCAAATGGAGGCTTCCGTAGGTTCTTCTACGCTCTTTGGGTTTAAAGGATCTGGCTCATGTAGTTTGAACACGTCTGGATGAAAGGATGTTTTGCTGATGTTCTAAGTGCATATAACAATCTGTATTTATGTCTGTGTATAAAACATGTTATCATTTTTTGCACATGGCAGAGTAAAGGGTGCATTTTCACAAATAACCTGCAATTATGCATTTAAATGTGCAGAAGTGTGAACGTATCCTTATCCTCATGTATGTTTGCATATAGAAAATTGGAGTGCACCCAAATCTCTGCATACAACTGCAACTTGGAATTCACCACAGGTTGGACAAACGTCCTCGATGTGGGTCCAGAATAAAAAAAAATAAGGGTCCTAATGTGGCCCAACATTTTTACAATCACTGACTGTGCAATAATGACATGGCACTCACAGAGGAGATGAGATGGGCACTTCTGCATTACTGGGTGAAGGTCAGGTGCGTCCTTCAAAGTCAAATCTTGACATTCCCTCCACACTCTTGTCTACTCTCCACAGCTTTAGTGCATTGGCTTTCAGGTCTAGAGGTGCCTTTGAAAAAAAAACTAATGCAGATGCTTTAGATAAAGATACTAAAGCAATACTGCTTTACTGCACGTTACTGACAACAATAATAACAAACATTGGTTGGCCATGAGGCTTGTAATCAATAAGTTAGTTTGATGATTATTGACCTTCTTGTTTACATCACAGACTACAGTACAGAGTTATGCACATCGAGAAGAGGTTAATGATAATAGAAACTTTTCACATCATCTTAAATAGTTATGTGTTGTTTGCAAATAAGGGGCTTCATTTAGGTAAGATCTGAGCCTATGCTTATGTTGGAAGAGCTGTTTTTTAAAGATAGATCCCATAACAAGCTACCGTTAAGCGTAGCCAGAGAACATTTAACTTATCTTTTTTATATCTGATCTAGAGCCAAATCTAGCAAGAATGGTGAGATCCCACCTAGCAGACTGCATAGCCACTTGTTATATTTATATTGTATAATGCACTGGACATGCAATAAGCAACCACTGCCTAGTGTATATAGGCTATTTGAGAGAATACCAAAATAACAAACACTAGCTTTCCTCCGCTAAGCACAGCCGTATGCAAAAGTTTGAAGGCCCTTGAACAACTTACATGTTTTGTTGATATTCTAAGAGAAAATAAGTTAACACATCCTCTACAGGACACAAACCTAAATGCAGCATTTGTTGGCCCTTTATTTATTGGTTAAAATATGCCATAACCTTTGTGTATAGTATGACTATATTTCATATTTTCTCCATTATGTTCAATTGGGCAGATAAAGAGTAATTGTGCATTTCACTGTAAGTGTGTTCTCTGTGGAGAATGTATGAATTTATTTCTACTTGTCATTGGACCAGCGTTGCCCAAACCTTTGCATACAACTGCATGCAACGTCAGCTATTCTGTAAATGCTGCCAAGGTCAAACGAGCAACATCCAGATACAATCATCTAGTGATCACATTATCTACTTGGAGTGTAGTGAAGGAGAACGACACTGAGATTTCAAAAATAGGGTGGCTTGTTGGGTATTTCACCCAGACATGCTAATCCACACACTTTTTTTGAAAACGTCTCGTACAGAGAAGTCTCACGTGTACATAACCCACGTGTCAAGTCATATGTAAAAGTGTGCGATTGCTTGTAACCATGTGAAATGCATGTGGCTTGTCTGTAAGTGTTGTATTTCTTTCACAGTGCAGTAGATGCCCACCCAAAGCTAGCATTTCATGTTGTTCTTAGGTTCGCATCTATTAGTCGTGCCACAGTTTTTTTGCTTTTACCAAACGCAAACCAGCTGCGCATTTGCAGCTCCTGGGTCTAATCACAGGTGTTCCCTAACGAGGCTGTTTCATTCACCAAGCCGACCTTGCACGCTCTGCATCCATCCCTGGCTTCCTAGGAAGAAGAGTGCTGTGAAAGAAAGGCATTAAGTCTGCTTATCCAGCTCGGAAGCAGCCGCGAGCAAATAGGTGACTACGTAATGATTTGATTTGCGATTCTATCCTGTTAAAAACATTCTGTTAAAACCGTAGAGGGATGGGGGTGGGGGTGGGGGTGGGGGTGGGGGAGACATTTAGAAAGACCCCAGAAGAACAATGGGAAAGGCAATGGATACCTAACCAGGCAAGAGCGGAAAGCATTTTGGGGAAGAAATCTATTGTGAAGAGATGTGCGCAGAGTGCATCGGAGAGTGCACTAAATGAATCCCTAAATGAGCACATTCTCTCACTCAGCCTAAAATAGAGTGCTCCGTTGCCTGTATCTCTCATCATATTACCTCCTTCCCATTTGAATTATACTGTTAGGCTGTTCAGGGGGAAAGAGCGAGAGTGGCGTCAATTTGCTCCAGTATTACAGATATATTTATCCAGGTATGTTTCACCGCTGAAATGTAGTGCACTTCATCAGCTCATGGCTCTTGGCAGGCTGAAGGCCGTGCTCCTAGTTTCCGCCGGCCTGGGTCATTTTGTTTGCTTTGCCGTTGACAGATAAGCGTTGAATGGGAAACGGTGCAATCAAAGGGCACTGCGCCGCACTGTTGATTGCAATATTGATGCTTTGAAAGAGCTTGATACAAATAATGAATAGACAGTGATTGTGTGGCAGCACCGAGAGAGAGAGAATGGCAGAGATGACCAAGTTTCAGAATCGCGATTGCAAATAGATGACCGCCGAGGTCTCATCCAAGCACTTGTTTGCCTACCAGCGGAGCCACGTTTCCCCCTCCCTTTTCCGTAGACAGATCCAACAGCATTTGAGTTCATTATTTTCAAAGGCCAGCCTCATATTCCATATTCCAGTCCTCCTATTCCCCCCACTAATGCGTTTCTCTCTTTTATTGACCATAGAGCATGCCAGGCACACAGAGATACCAGCTAGCGCTAAATTGATTCTGATAGCTCCTGCTGACTGCAGGGTCGAGTGGCCAGAGGGCCGGGCATTCACGAATAACAAACACCTGCATCGACATCTCAATCATATGCACGGGGGCCGCGACAGAGTCTTGCTGCCTGAGCTCATTCGGGTTGGCATGTAGGCTCAGTTGGGCCAAAAAACAAAAAAAAAGAATGCTTTCTCCCAAACATCGCCTGCTGCTGTGATTTGGCGAGAGGCGGGTCCTCGGAGCCAACATGGTCTAGAGTGTAGTAAACAACCATGAGGAATGTCTCCGCCGGTCCCCGAGACTTCTCCAGTAGACGCACCATTTCCCATCCGTCTTCCCGGAGGCCTTAGGTTTAATCTGTTTATGTGCACTCCGAGACATCACGCTTTTTAACGTCCTGTGATGCAACATTGATTTTATTAGAGCGGTCTAATTAATCTCCCAGATTTAACCAATGGCTTTAAAGTACACGGCGCTCGCAGCAATAAACACTCAACTGTCTCAAAGGCTAATTAGATGATTTAAGTGGTGCTTGTTTTCAACTACTAATTATACACATACCCGAACCCATCGCTGCAAGGGCTGCTACCGGTCTTCTTTTTTAACAATTACACAAACGCGTTCTGCGGGGAGAGCCTCTCACGCCTCCAGAAGAGGTAATATAAAACATAACCTCCGCGTATAATGACTGACAAGTGCAGCTCACTGAAAAGCCATCAGGGACCAACCCTGACCTGTGATTCACGATGAATCTAGTGAACCACTTTACTTTTGAAAGGCAATGAAAAATAATAACCGTCCACTTTTGTCCACAAGAGACAACACTCGCAGCTGGAGACTCGGCTGGCGGTAATCACTGCTTGTTTTTTTGCGGCCATATATCAAAGCATCCCTGAGCTTGAGCCGGATGGTGGAGGTGTTGTGTTTTTTTTTGTGCTAAATCAAGGACTCCTGGCTGTTAACTTCTTACACCTGAACCTCTCACCACCGTCATCGCACAACCCCTTCACACGGCGTTGATTAGAGCAAAGGGTTCTGGGCTTCGGGCCTCTCTTCCTCCACAACCAGAAGCTCTGAGCTCGAGAGCAACAGAGGAAGCCAGAAACTAGCACAGCTCAGGAGAGGTTTTCTCCATTTGATATCCCAGGCTCCCTGCTACCTTTTGATGATGTGTGACACACTACCCCCCCCCCCTCCTCGCCTAACTTTCCTCCTTCCTTCAACATGGCGCCCTGCTCTCCGAGAACCTGTCAGATCAAGAGCGAGTTGTAAATTGCCCATGGCATTCCAGGCGCTTATAACTCCATTATGGAGGTGAAGGCAGACAAAGAAGCCATGCTTCCATGAGTTGCCACGTTTTACTTCTCTGGGAGTTTACCAAATGTGTAAAGACCTCTAAAAGAATATGGCAACGCTGACCACATTCTCTGCTGGTTATGGAAAGCTTATCGCTGCAGTGCTTTTGGGAAATTGGGCTCTGGTTTGGCTAATGAGGCGCTCAGAGGTGGGCCTCTGCTGGGGTCATGAGGCATCGCTGTTATGTGGAAGATGAAAGTGCAAAAGCCGCAGCTACACCTGCTGTAGCTCACCCCAGCATTGCACTGCTGCTGCTCCTCCAGCAGCTCTTTTTGTTTGTGCATTGTATTTTAACATTTTCCACAAATCAGGTTAACCTAATCGCTTGAGCACACTGTGTTCCCATAACGGAAAATATGTTATCTCACTAAAGCACTCCAACCTGAATTATGCACTGTAAAATGTCAGTCACTGTATACAGTGAAGCATGTAAGTGTGTTTCCTTTATGTACTTGAAATATTTGAAATGTTAAAGTGTAGAACGCTTGAATAAAACTGACATGCTTAGCATTTGGATGCAAGTCCTTTGCAATTGACAACTGCCTGAACACTATGACTCAGACATTACTAGACTGGATAGCACTAGTGAGATTCTGCTAGGCTTGTAATGCAGATGTTTTTAGTTCATGCTGGTCTTTGTCAGATCTTTGCCTTCAATCTTTTCTTCAGTCCAATGTTGCTCAGTGGGGTCCTGGTCAGGTGACACTGTTCTGCCACTAAATAACACACAATACACTGAGAAGCAATTGGTTGTAAAATTATGTAAACACCTGATTATACAATATTGTTGGAGGCCATTCTCCCTTAATTTAATATCCTGTCAATACAGCCATTAAGTTATTCATTATTCAAAAGATATTTCAGAGTAGATTAGATAATCCACAGATGCAAGAAGAAAGACACAGAAAAATAAAGTAAATGATTTTCTAAACTGAATTTTGATTAAACTAGAGAAAAGGAGACTTTTAACAATTCCGCAAGACCTGGTACACCACCATCACCATCATCATCATTAGAGAGAGAGTAGACAGAAGTTTTCTTCTTTAAGGGAGAAGAGACAATCAAATCTTGCTTCAGATCTGGTTTCTCTCCATCCTTCAGCTGTAAGGAGATAAAATAGAGCTATGGGTCTAAAAGGTTGTGTAGCTGTTGAAAAGCCTTTACTGAGAAATGCAGAGCATATTCAACAATAGAATGACCAACCCAGAGTCTAGACATCAACACACATGAATGTATTAGGCATTATTGAATCATGAGAAGCAGTAAATGCAACCATAATAATAAAATTGATATTGTCGCTGTCTAAAGAAAAACAAGTATTTCCAATATAGCAACTTTACAGGAGAGACCAATGGAACTTTCAATGGAAGTCAATAGAACCAGAAAGGAGCATTTCTATTGGTCCATTCATCATGAAATTGTCCCACAATGTAAATGGCAGCTGCTCCATTCAAAGGTAAAAAAGTAAAAATGTACAAAAATACATGTTTTTCTTTCAGACGGCAACAATATATGATGTTATTTTACATATCATTTCTGTTTAATGCTGATTTGATAGGTCTTGTTGAGGCCAACATTTTCCAAGTAGTGCCGCTCAGGTAACAGCATGAAGCAGTATCAATTGTAACAATCACAAAAACCAAAAAAGGACTTAAAGGGATTTTAACAGTAACTGCTGCCATAAAGAGCCACTGATGTTCTCTCGTTAATCTCTTAATCATAGCTAGTTTTAGGAATTGAGTATATCCTAAAATGACAGCTCTCCCGACCGTTACCTAGCTTTGTTAGGAGTCCCACATGTACAGCTGACAGGTAGCAGGATTAGCAGGAAGGTGAGCTCGAAGGAGCATGGTCTAATCTAGGCTTAGAATCCATTTCTCTCTTAGAAGCCATTTCTAAGGAGCTCTTTGGCAGAAGAAAGGTCTAGAGCGCTGTTGTGCTGTCATAAGCACATGCTGGTGGAGGGGCTGCTGGCGTCAGCTGCAGTGCTGGAGCACGCTGATTGGCTGGATTAATTGTTGTTATCAGATGTTTCTGAAGGCTATTTTCTGTTTCCTCGGGGCCTGAGGATGATGCCCTTGTAGATTGTGCCGAGAATGCAATCTGCGGCAAGCAGCCCTCTCCCTCCTAGGGAGGATTAGGGAAACCTATTTACCCGGGCCGCTGTTTTAAATACATCTTTCACAAAAGACTAAACGTACTGGAAATGTCTATTACCTTTTATATAGGACGTTCCACGAGGGTGCGGTCACCTGGGCGCCTGGATGCAGGCCGGATGGGTGTTTGTGGGCCCATTTACAGTATTTACACGCGGCTCCTTCCGCAGATATACGACCTCTCTTCTTCCTGTAATATGACTGCTATCCCAGATGTAAGGCCTGATGCAATTTCCCTCATAAATCTATTTAACCTCCATTCCATGACTGCCTGGCTCTCTTTTAGCCTTGTGATCTGAGGGGGCTTTCTTCTGCCCTTTATCCCCAACACCATCCCACCTCCCCAGGGGTTCTGCCTTAGCACAGCCTCCACCCACATGCTCGCACGCGCTCCATCGCCACTGCAGGCTCCAAGGACACGCGGTCAGCGTTTACAGTCACAGTGACGGCTTTACAGCCAGAGTTATCGCCTCCTCATCCTGTCCTCCCCTTGCCACTGCGCTCTGTATTAAGGCTGTAATTAACTCTCGCTTCCACGCACAGCCCCACTTGCGTTAAAAGCCTGATTTAAAGGGAAAAGGGTAGGAGGTGACCACACTACAATTCATTCGCATTTAGCATTCAGCTCGGAGGACTATTTGTGGGAAATAGGTGGGGTTTAGCATTTAATCCCTTTTATGAAATAGCACCAAGCTCCGAGAATGTACAAACCCGGAGTTACCTGCAGCTGCTTTTCCCACTGGGAGCCCGTGCACCCAGGAGACATCATTTATTCAACACTGCCAGCTTTTGTGCCATGCTTCTTGTTTATTTCAGAAGGCATATATTTGACCTGTTTTATTGAGCAGGGTGTGATATACAGGATGTGATCTCATTGTTAGAAAAGACACTTAAAAAACTTGCTTAATCTGGTTCGGTTGCATCGAAAGCAAAATAGGTTTTATTCGTTCCAAGCTTGCTGGGAATTTGTCTTCTAATGTCCTTCAAATCATAGAGCACAGCCAAATGAGTTTTCTGTTCAGACACTCTTACCGTATGGTAAGTGCTGTAGAGCAGCAGTCATCAAAAAGACTTGACCCGGGTTCGAATTCACAAATAAGCAAAAGGCTCTTTTGGTGAGGGCTCCACTGTGAAACTTCACAGGGGTTGACCGTGTACCATTTTCCAGGAAATTCATGCTGAGAATCAGCATTTCAACTGTTATGTTAGAACTCCGATGGGGGTGTCGATGCCCCCGCTACATTTGTTTTATTAAACCTACTGCCAAAAGTGGACTTGAGCAGTTTTTGTAAAGCATATACGATTTCTCAGCCTTGCGTAAGATTTGTAAGACTATGTGTGAAAGGGTTTTTCAACAGTTTATGGCTTTTGGTGGTCTAAGCAAAACTAGGCTACATAGGCTCATTAAAATCAAATTGTTTTTTTTTTGGGGGGGGGGGTTTGTTTGCCTCTTACTTGCACGAGCTGCTGCATTTTGCTTCATCGATTTGGTTCTACTAGCCAAAGGAAAGATAAAGCAGCATATCCTCATTTTCAGACTGCCTAATTCTGCAGAACATCCAGTAGCAGACTGCAAAAGGAATAATGAACCTTCTCCTATTCCCTGTAGACCCCTATAAAAAGCGTCTATGAAGACCATGCCAATACATTCACATTGTCCTCCGGAAAAAATATTTGTAGGCTCCAGGTTTTTTCAGAGCTTCGCAGTACCTGTTGTCATGTATACATGATGTGTTTTAAGGGATTTCACGTCTTAATTTATCTTTCAATCTGCTTATCCTTCTGGGTCAGCTAAATGTGGAGCCTATCCCAGCACTCATCGGCCAGAATGTGGGAAACACCCCGTACAGGCTGCCAGTCCAGGGCACAGGGCAGACATACACATTTACATCTCCAGTTCACCTGACTACATCTCTTTCAGCTGTAACACACAGAAAGAGCATCCAAACTTCACACAGAAAGGACCCCCGATGGGTATCAAACCCAGGCACTTCTAGGTGCCAAGGCTACCATGTTGCCTATGTTTTAATGACTCTTTGCTTTTCTATCATTAAGAAGTGTTTTACTGCATCCCCCGATGTATAAATGTTCCCTACATCTAGTTTAGATACTGCAGATTCCATAGACATACAACACTTATGTATCCACTGGATCCACCGTGGGTTTAAATATAAAGGTAGAAAAGTACACCCAGGAATGGCTCGGGGCTCTAAAAAATAGTGAGACAGAGCAAACATATGTCGTTATGGTGACATTATTCTTACACTGATAACACAGAAAAATCAGTAGTTTAAAGTTTAAAGTTTTACAAGTGGCTTAAAAGTCATTTCAGATTATTTAGTGTCAGAAAGTGCCGTATCAAGCCTTAGGCTTGAAAAATTTTTTTTTTTCACATTAAAGTCACCAAAAGAAATGCAGTAATGTCACCTTTGGGTATGTGAGTCAGTCACTCCCGCCTGTGGTTTTAAATCAGCCCAAATCTGTCATGTCTATAGTTTGAATATTGATTTGGGAGTAACTTGCCTTCCATAATTCACCAAGCTCATCGACTCAAGCTCCGGTAGTAATAGTAGTCCTGTTTATATCGACATCTCAGCAATGTAATAACAAAACCATGTGGGCAGTCGTGGGCTGGAGGTTAGAAAGGTTAAACGAACCAGCCTTGTGAAGGGAAGGTCGCCGATTCGAGCCCCTGAACCGTGAGGACATGACTAAAGTGATCTTGAGCAGGGTTCCTAACCCCCAATCGCTGCCTGTGGATAGGGTTGCCCACTGCTCCAGGCAAGAGTGCTCACTGCCCCTTTGTGTATGTGTAGGTGTTTTACTGCATGGATGGGTTAAATGCGGAGGTGCCTTCACTTTTCTTTCTGTGACCTGACGCCAAGGCTAACTGTTAAAATAGAGCTCAACTTGACCCAATTCTTTAATCCTTAAGATGATGATAAGAGTGTTACTGCACACTGAAATGAGATGTAAAGTCTCATAACACTGAAGTTAATGTCTACGTGATGGCATTTCGATGTGGGATATTTGGAGAAATTACACAAATTCTTCAGCCTGAATGGCCAGTCCACTTACGCACATATCACAATACCGGACATCCTCTGGTAAAGCCAATCTAGCTGGAATACGGTTTAACACAGCTTATGAATAAAAAATGACTTTGCCTCAATTTTTTTTGTCTAACTGATAAACTGAGACCTTTTGTACTGATTTCAAATTCTCCTTCCAGCAGCTGAATCAGTGTTAGCGCAGCTGACCTCTACTCGAGTTTTATAAATGCTAGCTATGCCTTAGAAAGACTTGGATAGGGCACGTTGTGCTCTACTGAATTGTACTTTAAAGATACTCAACATTGTTATCCTCAGTTTCCTGAAGACTGCAATAAAACCCCATGTGTTATTGGAAAGGGGGGCATACTGTCCTATAATCCTGTGAAGTTTGAAGTCAGATAGTCTTTTTTTGCCAAGTTATGCTGCTTTAAATTTCTCTGGCTCTCCAGATCTCAGCCATGGGCAAGCATCTCAGCAAGGCTGAGCAAGGGTACATCTATAGATGCATAGAAATTCACGAGATTCCGGGATTCGTATCACTGGTTCCCTAAAGGATAGCAATGCGATCCAGGGCTTTTTGGACTTGTGGAGTTGTTGCTTTTTGCAAAGCATTCAGTTTCCCCCTTATCAGCTCAACTTAGTCAATGTTGAATTTCATCAAATAACTTTCGACTTTAAAAAAATCTGCAACCTCTAGTTGGCTTTTTTTCACGCAGTCCACTCAACAGCACATGTTGGAACACGGACTTATTCAGGGTGAACATTTTGTTGATCTTACAGAAATCATAGATCTTTATGAAGTTGTTAAGCTAAATGACCCCAAAGTAGACGTGTGATAGGTTGACAAATTATCAACTAGTGTGTTGGTCACATGACCAAGAATTTCCTGCTTAGCAGTTTAACTGACAGGCAAAATAATTATCCGAAGACAGTTATTGCATGGCTGGTTATGGGCTGGCCGTTTTCAGAATGCAAAAATTAAATTAAATCCACAGGAACCCTTCATATCAGCAAACATATTTCAATGGAAAGACTACATATTGCTCTGAAAGCTGAATGACCCCAATGTAGACCTGCAATAGGTGAGGGGGTGTGGCCAAGCCATGCAGTGCCAATATAACCATGCATTATGCCCACAAGCAGTCATGCCCTGAAGGTTAGGGATCTGGTCTCATGACCGGAAGGTTGCCAGTTCGATCCCCTGAACCAACAGGATGCGACTGAAGTGCCCTTGGGTGCCATGGATAGGGCTGCCCACCACTCAAGTATATCAAGTATATACCTGTTTATTGATTACAGTTAGTGACTTACTATGCGAGCACTGCTAGCCAGATTTGAGTAGCAATGGAATGGATTACATGTAACACATAATCAGACCTTGTTTGATTTTTGCAAACATTTACATGTGACATCTCTATTGTCTCTGTGGTGGGCAACAACCAGTACCAATCAGGCTTACCCGTACTGATGGCTGTGGCTCAGCAATGTCGAATAGCTGGACAAGTAATTCCAAAGTAATGGACAGCATTTTTTCTGGCACGTGATTAATATTCTGTCCCTCAATGCATTTTTAATGTAAGCCTCCCCAACCTCGATAACAGCCAGCTCAAATAGTTTCTTCACTCTGTGTCACGCTTGCTTCCCTGCAAAATAAAGACACTCTTTTCTAATGTAGAATATGTAGGAATATCCCCTGTATATGATTATACGTTTCGCTAGGTCCTAATAGTAAGAAAATGTGCAATGCTTCACCTTTTTTTTATTCAACAGAATTTTAATATAGCTGGAGGATGAGTTGTAGAGCAGGTATGTAAATATGTGTGTGGGGGGGTGAGGGATGACACATAGTGATAATTGAAAGGAATCGGTAGGTTATTTAAGGTTATGTGGGAGTGCATGAGCATGCAGGATTGTTGTGGATAGCTGGTAAATAAGCTGCTCAGGTATATTCTGCTTCTGGGCATGCTAGCTGTTTCTTTGCCAGCTGAGAATTTTTGTAGGTGGTGGGCCAGACATATGACTCTTAACTCATACTGCCACTGTTGTGGGATCAGTAAGAGCAATCCCATGATGCAAAGTTTAAGAAACATGCTGTGTTAAGAAATTGTGTGCAGATACCGATTAATGAGCCAGCAACGGTGCAAGTCATAACTGCTAGTCACATTAGGAGAAAGTGATGGCATAATTATTATGGATGTTAGATTAATTTCATCTAATGGGACTCTGTTTTGTTTAATCAGTAGGTTAATGAAAAAGACTTCGCAAAAAGGAATGCCTGGGTATGTCTGTCGTTGGCATTTCTGATCAGGCGCGACAGGTCAGCATGGTATCAGCAGGACGTGGAGTCGAGTCACACTGGCTGGGAAACCAAATGTACACTCTCTCAGATGCTGGTGCTCAGCTATTTATTTGAATAGAACCCACTGGAACTGGAAAAATGCATTACCTGAAGGATACGCAGGTAGCTGCACAGCTCAAGCAGTACAAGGAATGAGGGATGAATAAATGACAAGTAGAGGAGTGTGGGTCAGTGTGTTTTTCTGGAATCTGTGCATCCAATCAAAAAGCTGTATATAAACCTGAATCACACAATCAGACCAGACACTATGAAGTTGGAACAGTGTTGATATTTTGAAAACTGAGGGACGAATTACACGGCAAACATCTGGCACAATAACAATACAGTTCATAAGATTGGCATAGGAACCGGGGGGGATGAGGGGGACATCAGAAACAGGTAGATTTGTCCCACCCAAAAATTAAACCACAGAAAAAGCGAAAACTGTTTAAAAACACTTTATTTTAAAAGCACGTTTTAGCATCATTCTCAAATCACGCGCTGTGTTTGTTGTTAGCAATGGGCTCTGGTTGTTAGGTGGTCTTTCATTTTGTTAAGGCTTGTGTTAAGAGGCCTGTTTAGAAATCTCCAGCAGTCAGCAGCTTCAATGAGCCGAGCTCTGGCCTTCTTGGAGTGTCGGGTAGCTCGCACCAGCTTTAAGCACAAGGTCAGTGATGAGAGCAATGAATAGCAAAATTTACTGCAATAAAAACAGCTTTAGTATAATGTGATGTTATGGTAACAGACTAAGAGGGTTTGGGTTAGCTAACATTTATATTAACTTTTGTCAGAAAGCACTCTGAAATGTGAAGTTACATTACTCTCTGACTGCGTCCCAAACTGCAGACTGCTACTACACTAATAATAAAATATAAAAAATGAAATAAATAAATAAATAAACAAAAGGACACCATCATTAGAAGAGCTTTCAGTGGTGCAGTATGTAATTTTCCAGAGGGTGCTATTTGGGACACAGCCTTACTGTCTAACATTAATGTTAGTCTTGTCTAGTCAGGAAACTTTAACGTACATTTATTTATTATTTCATTTCAGTATTATACCACCAAAGAAATTAATAATTGTTTTGTTTATATATGTATATAATCCAGACATTGCATGTGTACAATTTAAAAGATGTGGAGTATCTTCTTTAGTTTGTAAACTGACCTTTTAGTTGGATTTATCTAATAATAAACAGAAGTACAGATAATGTTGTACTTTGTTTATTTATTTGTAATTTACTGTAATTCCACAAATGTTGTTCTACGTCACTACACATACAGTGATTTACTACCTTACCTACAGTGGAATCAGCTTATAGGTAATATTTAGGGGATAGGGTGGGCTTTGATTTATATTAGCAATGTCAAACCTGCTCCTACGCCCTTGCTTCATAATGAAGCCTATTCTGGCTCACTTTAACAAGTTTCCCTTCCTATTTTCTTTGGCTCAACAAATTAGGCTCTCCCCTCTAGCTCAGCTGGAGAGTGTGTTTTTTAAGTGTTCATGCTCATACTATGATTTATTTTAGTGGTCTTAATCAAAGGGAGGACCACTCAGCATGTGTTTGGGGGTTTGCATGGCGGTCTCATGAGACCTAGCTTCACAAGTTATCGCCTAGTGCATTTTGTCACATGACCAAGAATTGCCTACTTTGCTTTTTAACTGACAGGCCAAATAATTATCCACGGACAGTTATTGCCTGACTGCTTATGGGCTGGCCAGTTTCAAAAGGCAATAACCAAAACAAACCCACAGGAAACCTACATGTCAGCAAACATATTTAAAAGCTTTGAATAAAACCCTGCATATATCTTACAAATATTACCATGAACCTGACAGACCTTTGTTTTTCTCAATGGAAAGACTATATATTGCTCTGCAAGCCTTAGTCTTGAGGGTAACTCTTTGCATCTGTTTCCTATTTGACTGGGAAGAACGTAAGAAGAGACAATAAGAATGGACCCAACAAAATCCCAAGAGATATCAGATATATGTGGCCAGAGTGTCTAAGATTAAGACTACAAGGGGCTAGACAAGATGGCAATAAAAGAAAGTCAATGGTGCAACCATAAAAAACTTTGAGCTAAATGTGTTGGGAACTAACTTGTCTTGGCACTATTCAATATTGGACATGTATGGACAATGGAAAAGCCTGTTGTTACCATATTAACATAAGGATCTGAGAAAAAACCTAAAGTGGAGTTTTATGGAACTGATTGAACTAAACTGAACAGTGTACCTGAAATAATCTCTTTGAAGAACATTAGCTAATGATAGCATTTTACCAGCTAGCTTGTTTTGCTAGTGTCATAGATTGTACTTTGGAAAGCACAGACTAGAACACATTTAGGTGCATCATGGTACATAAAGTGGGAGTTTCACATTGCAGTTAAGTCACATGGTGATGGTGTGCATGCAAATGACACAATAAATGGGCAAGAATACTTGTTCATCTGTTCATTGTGGCATCAGCGTAGAGTAAGATTAGCATTAGAATAACATGTGCATGCAGACAAAAGCTCTTTTATTAATAGAGAACCACTGCCCAGTGCTACGTGAGTGGTCGCTTTTAGCCATACACAGCACACAGGCTCCTACTAGCTTACAGTCCAGCAAGGAATAACACAAATAACACATCACAACTAATAACAGCATTGTCCAGAGGTGGAACACCACAATACTTCTACAATAGAAAAGTGTGAACTGCTTTCACAGCAGCGGGTCTCACAACCCAGTTTTCGAGCCTCATTACTTGCTAGCAGCTCAACACACCATTTTACACACAGACCGACAGCAATGTCCTAGTCAATCCCCTAACAGAGTAACAGAATGCAATATTTAACCCTTCAATGCCTGACCCATCACATAATTGGCTGAAAATTTTAATTATTTGAAACGTTTAATAAATATTAATTATAAAAAATAAATATACACTTATATAAATAAATAACACTTTGTATGTATATATTTAGTTTTGTATTATATTTGATACATCTGAAATGTTTTCAATTTCTTTTGCTAACTAATGAAAGCACTCAGAACACAATGTTTTAACTCTTTATACTCTGAGATTATTTTAAATGTTTCCTCAAGTAATTTCTAACTTAGAAAGGAACATGTTTCCATATTGTACAACAGTGTTTTACATATTCTGTATCTACTACAATATTTGGTTCACCACAAAAATTCTGAACAAAGTGTGAGTTTGATTTACAGGTCTCAAAAACTTGTGTATCAAATATGATTCACTTGGCATTAAAGGGTTAATTAGATTCATTTTATTTTTAAAAAATCTGCTTGGGGTGTCACCACTAGGGGGCTTGAAGAAAAAAGGTTAAAAATGTTTGTATAAATGTTCGTATGTTGTGTGCATGCGGATGTGGTTGAGCACATAGACAGCAAAGAAGGTGCATGTTTGGGTTACCAGGCTATTTGTACCTCTCACAATGATTTAGGATGCTTGTATCTGTAGTGTCTTTGGAATGTTCTGAAAGAGGAACACACCTTGTCCTCAGTTTGATTTTGTGACCCTTAGGACTTCTATGGAGAGCAAATAAGTGTGAAGTGCTTTGGGATTTCTAGTCTATTTTCATGCTATTTCGGGCACATTTTTGGCAGGCCCTTTCACTCCAAGGGCATGTAATTTTCTCAGCTCATTTAAGCAACCCCTCAACCCTGTAAGCACCAGAGGATCTCTCTCCCTCTCTCTGTCTCTCTCTGAAGGAGAACAGGAGGCTATTGATTTCTCCTTCAGAGGTCCATGTACATACCAGCGGATGTGTGTATGGTGTGAATGATGAAAGCCTGGGACGTGGTTATTAGGAAGTGGAGTCGGAGCTTTCCTCGTTGAAGCAAAGTTGAATCGCCACTTGACGGCAATGTGATCCTATGCTCAAAGAGGCAGCGCGGTTAAACCGGCAGAGTCATGAAAGGACAAATGGATACCTAAGTGTAGCTGCTTTATGGGCTTTTCACACCTGAGTGACTCAGCAGGGCCTGCATGCCCCCCAACCTGCAAATTCAAACCCTATCATTTTCGCCCCGTGGCCACAGCACGAGGGCCAATTAACCCTGGCACGTTAGCTGCGTGGTGTCCCTGGTTGGAAAACCATGGGGAGACCTTTGGTCCATTTCCAATGGACAAAGAAAACACACGCCCAGGGGGAGGACCTTTATTATATGCATATTTTAATGTCTCTCTTCTTCTTTTTTCCTTTTTTTCTTTTTTGCTTGTGTTTTTTTGTGGCAATCTAAGGCCCATGAAGAGCAGAGCAGTGCGAGTGCTTGTAATCACTCTGTCATCACAATTCAGGCTGTAGATCACCTACTCCATTAAGTCAGCCCGCAGCTGCTGCTACCTGGGGACGGGTAATTGCTCGGTGGGAGCCCGCCCTGCCTTCACGCCTCATTAAGCGATTTTGCCAGCGTTTCACAGCAAGTGGAGCCACTCGGTTTGGTGGCAAAATGCAAAAAAAAAAAAACCAGCTGCCGCTGTCCTGAGATCAACACTCTGTCACATATACCTCACGCGCAGGTACACTCCATTGTCTACCAGCCCATTTCCCTGCTAAGTATATGTAGCGCTCTATATATCTAAAGAAAACAACTCCAATGACAGTAATTCAGGGAGACACAATGCAGTGCCTTGACTGGGTGGGCATTACGTTGGGCCGTGTAATTTAGTTGGTGGGAGAGGCAAAGGAATAAAATCAAAGGATGTGTTTGTTGTAGAAGCGGCATTTCAGTTTCCGTATGAGAAAGAAATATATTTATGTTTGTAAAATGTTTCAGTATATCGTAGCTGTCCAAAGAAAAACGTCTCTCTCCATTTTTGTCCATTTTTGTTTTTCTACATCATTTGAACTGGACAGCTACCATTTACATTCTGTGATGATTTAATGATGAAAAAATTAATAGAAAAGCTCCAGAATAGCATGGAAAAAATTCTGGCTCCATTGACTTAAATTGAAAGTAGAGAAAGTTTTTGTCCTCTCCTGTAAAGTTGCGATTTTATTTGGACATCGACAATATATTTGACATATATAATAATATAATATAATTAAATTAGCATTACACACACACACACACACACACACACACACACACACACACACACACACACACACACACACATATATATATATATATATATATATATATATATATATATATATGTGTATAAAACATTCTATAAGCTATAAAGGACATTAATATAATTTATGGTCATCATGGCTTTCCCAGCTGTCACAGTTGCAAAGCTTGCATAATAAGTTTTAAATAAAAACAAAAAAAGCCTTTTTTACTTAAAGCCTTGAAAATAATCACATTTTATAAGTTATAGACGGTATAAGAAATATGGGTCATTGGGTGGAGTATGACTTCCAGGCTGCCTAAATCTAACATTCAAATATTTTTGGTACAGCTATAGTCTAAAGTGTATTCATGTGTTAATGGTATTCATAGTATAGTTTTTATTGGAAAATATTCCTTTTAAATGCTTAATTTTATGGCATAGAAAGAAAAAGGGTATAATGGATCCAGTACTGTATTAGAAATAGAAGAAGTAATGTAATCTCTAGTTTTGGGGTGTGTAAGTGTTTGCAATATTAAATATAGTTAACTTAAAAAAAATGCAATATATTTCAGTGTTATAACTTTCCGAGTACATTTCCGTCAGGGAAGGTTAAAGGGACAGGAATGTAAGAGGATTTTGATTTGTGAGACAACTATGAGATGATTTCCTGAGGAATGACTCCTCTTTCCAGGAGTAAGGCTCCATATCTGGTAATAATCATAAAATCATAGAGCAATCAGCAGCCTGGAGTGGACAGCAGCAATTTACTGCTGAGCACTCCAACACTAATATCACCCACCTCTACAGCAAGCTAGAGGGAGAGCAAGAGAGAGAGAGAGTAAAGAGACACTGCAGGAGAAAAGAAGTCCCTCAGGTGTTGATTATGAAGCATAAAATTGCATAATGTGGTAATTTAGGTAGGGACCAGGCAAGGAGGTGTCTTTCTTACAGGGATAAGCTTAATGTGACCTGTAAGAATTTCTTTAGGAGTAATTAGACCATTCAGCGAAAAACAAAACCACCATACATACAACATACCCCACTAAATAAATTATCTGCGGTTGTTAAAGAATAGATGGCCCTTACATGCATACAAGGACGCACAAACACTGCCCGCTGGGGCCATCATTCTCTCATATACTGGATAACATGGTTTCGTGCTAAAAACATACTGAATCATCTACAGAACCAGCTCAGTGAAGTGTGCTCTGTCAGGTGTGACATCCTGAAGGACAGCGTCATTCCTCTCTCTCTCTCTCATTCTCTCTCTCTCTCTCTCTCTCTCTCTCCTTTCATTGGACTCTCCATTATCCCACATCCTTTATAGGCACCCACCATTTCCTTTGAGTGAAGGCTTAGTGACCATCCTGACCCTTTCCAATATATCACCATAGTCATTTCCACCTCACTAAAACACAAGTGGGTCTTTCAAGTCGGTGTACACAAACCAAACATACAACAAGCCAGAGATTCAGTCAAGATCTTACACAACCCCAATTCTAAAAATGCTGGGACAGTTTGTACAATGTGCATAGTAACAGAGAACCGTGGTTGCCAGTGTTTGACACCTATTACATTGAAAGCATAGTTGTTTGTTATCCTTCTTTTGTACAGGTCTTCAGCTGTGTAAATGTATGAAGCCTTCGTTGTCATATTTTAAGCTTATCAAGGTATAAATCTTTAGTAGGAGGCAGGTCTTGACTGCGGGTAGGTCAGTGTAGCACCTGCACTCCCTGATTACACAGTCATGCTGATGTAGAACACATATAGAATGTTTTCTGGTGTTAACAATAAGCATAGATGTCTCTGGAGATGTCTCTATCCATTTAACACCTCTCATCTGCCATATCATAACAGACCCTGGTTTCGGAACTTTATACTGGTAACAATCTGGTTTCTTCTTTGGCCTGAAAAACACAATGCCCGTTATTTCCATAAATAATCTGAAAGGTTGACTCATCAGACCATCAGTTCATTTCTGGTGAGTTCAAGCTTAGAGAAGTTAACAGTGTTTCTGGATGCTGGTGACATATGACCTCCACTGTGCAGATTACAGTGTTTCCCGGCAACATTATTTTTAAAATGCTGGATTTTTTGCTGGATAGTTATCAACTAATCCTAGTTCACAAAGTCATTGTCTGTTCCTTTTATATCCAAGCATAATTACGTTCCCTTTTGATGTTTTGTGAAGATTTCACAATATTTCTACCTCAACGTTCTGATAAATATTGTCACTTCAAAATTCTCCAAAATTATAACTTTACAACAGAGGACAAACACATTCCTCCCCTTTCAGTGTAAGTTAATAGAAGTGTATTTTGTTTAAAGCAGGTTTGGAGCTATTTTATTGGTCCAATCATCATAAAATTGTAAAGTTCCAACTATGTAGAAAATTAAATATCACAAAAAATAGAGATACCTGGTTTTCTTTGGACAGCGACCACTTCTAAATGATGCTACATTGCACATATTCAAATGCAGATTAAATTTAATTTATAAATCACTGCTTTCTGTTTTATTTGCATATCATCTACTGTCTATTTGCATTTTATTTTTGAAATTATATTTTTACCATAATCGCCCTAAATTTTACATTTACATTTACGGCATTTAGCAGACGCTCTTATCCAGAGCGACTAAAAAAAGTGCTTAGTGTTCGGTCAGAGTATGTATCTCTATCTAGTACAAACAGGCTTAAGTTCAAACTACTTAAGCTCAAACGCTGCCATAAACATGTGCTAGTGCTGATACCTAGAAAGAAGACAACAAAATATAAGATTAGACACAGAGCAATACCTAGCAAGACTGGAATACCTACAGAGAAGAGAATAAATACACTACATACAGTATACTTGCAATACTCAGCCAGTGTTCCTAGAAGACAATTACAGTTTATACCAGTACTTCAGTAGATTAGTGTTTATAAGTGCTTCACAAAGAGATGGGTCTTCAGTCTACGTTTGAAGACCGCGAGAGAGTTCGCTGTTCGGATGGCAAGTGGAAGTTCGTTCCACCATTTGGGTGCCAGGACAGAGAAGTGTCTTGACATCAATTCATTTTCTGCTCTAATCTAATCTTAACTCTAAATAATAGTACATGGTGAATGACCACATTTTGGGAATTAACTTCTTTTCTTCTTCAGGCCAGTTTATTGAATTCTTTGTCTTTGCAAAACAGCAATCTATGAATTAATGTCATGTTGTTGGAATTATATTAATGTGTCATGAAGAATGTAATACATTTCTTTTTTTAAATCTTTACTTATTCTTTTTATTTAAACAACACTGACATAATTTCTTAATAAAGAAGTTTCCCTAACTAGCTACCATTATCATTACATACTAGCTGAAGTAATCATTGGCTAGAACTACATGGTTGAAACATTTTAGTCGCAGTGCTGGAGTTTATATGGTAGTTGTGCAGTTATTGCCCATATAAATGATTAAATGATGTAATTATGTGTACATTATTAAAGTACAAACCTTTGCAGTGTACTATAGCTCTAGAGAACATTTCCATTATAAGTAGTACCACTGTCAGAAAATGCTACCCTGTATGTACCATCACCAGGCATATTTACAGAAATATGCTCCTGAGACTTTAACAGGGACTGTGAGCCTGCATGCACATGTGTGTGTGTGTGTGTGTTTCGTCATGCAGTGACTCACGTTGAGACTGTTTCCTTAATGATGCCATGCAACATTGTGCTTCTGTCATCCTATATTAACCGTAATCGCCTTAAACAGAAAACAGCAGTCACTGAGGACGGGCATCACTGTGTCATCAAGTCTGTGTGTCTTTCCGCTCTGTGATTAGCTCTCAATGAGCTGAAGCCAGCTGCACATCTTCTTTGCTGCTCTTCTTCTGAACGTGCACATTATCGCATTGTTGCTAGACTTTAGCATGTCTTAATCTCAGCGTGAATCCATTGTCAGCTGCCAAGGACTACGTACGGGGAGTGTCACAAGAAAATAAGCTTTCAGTAGAGCTTTCCTTATTTGTTTATGCGTCAGGCTGATAATCGGCATCTGTTAGCAGAGCGCCCGTGTGCGTGAGCGAGTGAGCTGGGCGGAGGACAACAATAGAAGAAAATCTCATTTTTGTCAAGCAAATGTGATCTTCAAACTTAATGGGTTGTGAGTGACCTTATTTAAAAGGGTTTGCTGGTCCTTCAACAATGGCAGCATATTTGTACAACACTCGTGGCTTGCAAACCTAAACGCTATTATGCGTCTTCACTCTGTTCAGCTGTTGCAAATAAGAGTTCCATATTGATTCGAAGATGAGACAAACACTTGAAATTAAATTTCGGGATAAGTCGATGCCGTTATTTAAATCGAATGAGGAGGAAGAACAATTGAAACAGCTTTGAGTTTGTTTGAGGAAAGGGACGGACCATAATAAAGTCAAACCAACACGTTTCTGCATACAAATATGGGGAAACTAGAGGATCAGAACAGATTAGAATCAGAAAATTAGCACAAAGCCAAAATCATTTGGCTGTATGGCATTTGAATGCTATGTACACATCCACGTCAGTTTGTACTCATAATGTCTTTGACTTCATGTTTACAAATGTGGACAAAATAAAACACCATAGAGCATAAAGATGTGTTTAAAAAAAAAAAAAAAAAAAAAAAAAAAAAAAAATATATATATATATATATATATATATATATATATATATATATATATATATATATATATATATATATATATATATAGATTCAATTTATATTTAAGTATAGCATCTTGCTACTGACTTAGAGTCTACATAGTAGTCAAAAACAGCTTTGCAACAAAGATCACATTTATTTGTGGTGTCTGAATACAATGTTTTTGTTTATGCTTATAAATACATACTTTTTCAATCGTGTCTTTTCATAATAGATAGTAAAGACTAAAGCGTTTGGATGCCTCTTTCCTAACCTAACCTGACAGTGTTTCTTGTGTTATTACCCCCTTCATGGGTTGTTTAGTAAAGGCAGTGGTTTTATACCCACCTCACTATGTACACCTCCTTGTATCGACACTCATTATCCCTTATATCAGTTCCACTTACCACATAGGAGCACTTTGAAGTTCTACACATACAGACTGTAGCCCATTTGAGTTGCCTCTTTACCTCCTATTACCCACCACCACATCAGTTTCACTGCAGTGCTGAGAATGATCCACCACCCAAAGAATACCTGCTCTGTGGTGGTCTTGTGATGCTCCTGACCATTGAAGAACAGAATAAAATCAAATGGACTATAGTTCGTAGAACTTTGTAGAACTACAAATACACCTGTATCGTATGAAGAGCTGATAAGATAAACAGTGATTGTAGACACAATAAGAATGCGTCAAGGACCATGATAAGGGTCCTATAATCATCGATTGAAGTAATAGTTTATGGATGGATAGTTGGTTTTTCCCACTTGTTCCCACACTTCTTCTATAAAATGCCAACACCAAAAAGGGTTCTGCTTTTGTGACAAGTTCTAGAACTTTTTTTTGGTTATTTCTGGAATTCAACATGTAGAAGAGTTTCTGAGTATAGTACACCTTGTCTGAAGGCGTATGCTATAGTGATGGTGTGCCCATTAACACACATAAGAGAGTAAACAGATTTGCAATATCCTTTTATTGACAGCCACACATAAATAGTTCCATCACCTTCAGCGATTAGGAGCAAGGATGAAAGGACGCAGAGATAATTACAAGAGTTAGGACTGGAAGACTTAACCAGGATGGGTAGAACAAGAGCTACTTACGATAGAAAGGAGAATGATTAGGCCAGTAGGATCTTTGTCCAGGATGGATTGAGGAATGGTTCTTACAGGAACTCTTCATCCATCCATAAAGCGGCAAAGATTAAATAGAATATAACTAAAACCACAATGTGATAAAAAGAAAATGATGTTCTTGAATAAACAATGATGTACCAAGCCATAAGTCACATTACTCTGTTCCCCTAACCTTAGTGCTTGGCATACGATGTGAGCTGCTGTTATGTTTAAGCCAAACATTTCACCCACTACCCTACTTTGCTTCCAGAATTATCTGATCTGTTTGTGTTCCCGGATGTAAGTTGTACATTGTCTGGATGGCACAGAGATTTCGGCTCTCATTAGATGGACCATATATTGTCTTGCCCGGAGACCTGGCCAAGATAGCACACCATTTACAACTACAAGAATATAAAACATAAACAGACCTCAGACAATTTACATGCCCATATTCACACAACACAATAGTAGACACAAGTAAAATACATAATAATAAAATGGCTCAACAGTCCAGCTTAAGTGTAGCAATTGCAGGCTTCCGTTATACAGTTCTTTAACAAATCTTTAAACTCACTCAAGGAGACTAAATCATTAAGCTTTTTGTTCTGAAGGTTATTCAAGGACCAAGGTGCAAAATAAGAAAAGGACTTTCTGTCCAGTTCTAAGTTGATCTTAGGTACTTTATAGAGCAGCTTTCTAGCAGAGCAGGAATCATAACAGTTATTGATACGTGTTAAGATTACTCAGATAGGAGGGAAGTTTAGCCAACAAAGCTTTATAAAGAAAGATATACCAGTGTTGTTGTCTCCTTAGACTTAATGAAGGCCAAGAAACCAGACCATAAAGTACACAGTGACGTGTGCTAAACAATGAATTTGTTATATAATTAATCTTGCTTGTGTGGATGCAGCCCCTAATCATGGTAGCCAACCTTCTTCTAGTGTTTCTTGTTCTGTACTGGGTTGAAACTGAACTCACAGTTGTAATGCTGAAATGTTCAAAATGCGCATAACATTTGTAAAAAAACTTTGTCAGTACTGTGTATCTACGCTCACAGTACTCACAGTCTTCTCTGAGTACCTTTTCTATCAGGATGTGTTCTGCTACACCGTTCCTTCTGTTAGTCTTTCCTTTTTGTTTGCCTAATAAAACACAAGTCATTTTGTTAACATGAAACTTGCCAATGTGGTCGCTCCACTCGCCCACTGAAGGTCTCGCTCACTGAGGCGCGAGGTGAGAAGATGGATGGAGGGTTGAGCGCGACACGACGGCGCACAGGGGGAGGAAGCAGGAGCACTAGACAGGGGAGGAAAGCCGCGAGGGACCCGGCAGCACGCAGGCGCAGTGCCATTCATTAGCGCTCCTCAGAAGGCTGAGGAGAGCGAGGCAAGGCAGAGAGATCAATACAGTCCATGCTGCATAGGGGGCTGCTAGTTTGTACAGCAGCTGGGAAGATTATGTACAAACATGATGAGAAGGCGGGCCTTCCCCAGCGGCCTCGGCAAGCAAAAAACACACGGGCACACCAAAGACAAAAATCACAGACGCGAAATGGGTGGCCGGTGATTGTGACCACACGTGGCAAGACGCAGAGAGTCTCATATGGTTTGCTCAGTCGGTGTTTAACTTTTGCCAGAGAGCTTTGCCAGTGAACTGTAGCCTCATGAAGAAGAGCTCCACATTTGTATTTTGACACAAATGCCTTTCAGACTGCTTGTCCCAGCTGCCTCCCTACTTGTTTACACTCAGCAGTGTTTCGGCATACACAGCCTCTTGCTCTCTTCATTGATTATGATTCTGGGTCTCTGCTTGGAGTCAGACTGACAAAGACAAAGACACAAATCTTTAATTTATGGATTGCATATAATTAATGCATACAAGCTGTTCCGTGGTGAATGCGCTGAACAGTCGACGTTAAATAATTCTGCTTTGTGTCAGGATTTTCCAGGCCTCTGTTTAATTAAACGCTTGCCCACAGGACTGCCATGTCTCCTATTTAACTCATTCCAACAAACAGCATGCTTGTATGTTTACTATTGTACATATGCGTATAGTTTTCGTCATTTCGCTCCTCTGTAGATCAATGTAAAGGTCAGGTCACCATGAATTGGGTGCACGGCAAAAGGAATTCTTTGGCATAGAAAAAACATTTGATGTGTTATTTGTCATGTTGTGATATATTTCTTAGCGCAACATTGTATCTCTCAGCCTTATAGATATTACAGAATTCATCATTTTCTATCATGTTTATGTACTTTTTTCATGTGTTCTCTCACTACAATGCCCAGACTGCCAGAATGCAAAGGCATCACATAAACACTGTGAATCACTACAGTGCTCAACAAATCCAGACTGCTAGCCACTGATCTAGAGGCTAATAAATCCATGGTGATAATTGGCTTTCAACATTTATCCTTTATCAAAGAATAATTTAACCAACACAAACTGTCCATCCCAACATTTTTAAATATAAAGATGGCAAAAAGGATCTTTCACACAGTGCCAAAGGAATACCGCCATAGGAATCTTGCCAAAGGAATACTGCCATAGGAATACTGCTGTTGGTTCCCTAACAAACTTTCAACCTTTGGAGACCCATATCTGTATATAGGTGTATTAGGGTAGTAAGTACATTTTTAAAGATTAAAAAACTCCCCATACTGTAAGTTCTAAGAAGGTTCTACCTTTTAGATTATGTTTTCACACTAGCGTATCACTTTTTAAAACATGCTTCTTTTGGGGAACCAAAAAAGGTTCTTCTAGGATTGCTGAAGTGTCTTCCCCAAAACACTTTCAAAGTCTTTTAAACTATAGTTCCACCCTCAAAATACGCCATTACAAGGTATTTTTTCTTGACTTCAAAACATGAAACCACACTATAGACGCTTTAGGACCACCATAGGAGGCGAGTAGGCAATTTTACAAAAACTGTATCAATGCTTTATCTGTATCAATTTTTCAGCTTACAGGTGCCATAGAATGGAAAACTGTGTTTACACTAGTATAGTTCACAGACATACTGTGAACCTCAAACACTTGTATTCTCCTTCAAATACAAACCCTGTGTTTATAAACAAGGGCAATGGAATAACAGCTATTGTGCACTATATACGCAGAAATGTTGCTTTCCAGGCTGTGAAGGTGATGTCAGCACTTTATAAACACACTTTCAAGGAAGCAGCTATGGGCAAGGTTAATATTCTTCTTCAAATGAGGCTGAAATTGGTTTCCTCTTCAACAGCTTCTTGATTTAATGTTAGGTTCCACCTTAAATGCTACAGCTTGTACACAAGAACCAGCACCAGAATGTAACTGAGGCATCATTTAAGGTGAAACAGAAAATTCCCAAAACATATTGGTGTATTGGAAGACAGCTTCAGCTCCCATATCTTTAAGATTGCTGGTCACTTTAATTCAGAGTTGTTTGTTTGCTCTGCACATTCACTCCAACATTGAACAACATTTCTCCAACATTGAACAACATTTCTCCAACATTGAACAACATTTAGGCTTTGCATAGCAAAGAGAAAGAAAGAGGGTAGCAGTTCCACCCTTATTAGCATGACAAGCTCCTCCTTCTCTGTCCACAGCTATCGCAGATCGGACCATGGCCTTCAGGATCGCAGTATCCCCTTCGCCTGCTCCGCCTCCAAGAAAGCCCTCTTCCCGCTCCTCTAGGCTTGCTTCGCCCATCGCGCTCCATCCCCAGCTCCATGCCGCTTAGGTCGCTTAGGTCCCTGAATCACCATCTCCTTTCTTCATCCAGACTCCACGGCCTCGCAAAAATTAATCCTCCAAGCTGTAACTCACTTCACTCTCTTAACTTACCGGATTGGCTGGTTATCATCCAAGCGTTTCCACAACTCCATTTCCATTCCATTTCCATCTTTCAATCTCTAATCAACAGCTTCTTTTCTCTTCATCCTCCTTAGAGGCCTACCCAGCAGCCTTCAACTCGTTCCTTAAAAACAGTCCATGGTTCACACCTTCAGTCATCTTCAACACCACTATTCCAAAGTATTAGAAGGATTCAACCAGCGGTCCAGCTTGAGCGCCTGCCAATCACCTCCTACTTCTTTGTCCGCTGTCTTTCTGCACTCCAAACGCTTACGGTTTTGCTATCTCATACGTCCTAAGACACATCTCATCTTCTCCGGGCTTCTCTGTTCCTCTGTATCCACCGCAACCTCTACAACCCTTTATCCTCCATTTCCACAACATCCTTTCACCCAGTCATAATGTAACTCAATCCCCTGCCCACTCCTTCAGTATCAGCGCAGCATCATCGGCTTCCTTCCAGGGAGTCCCTGACCATGCCATCTAAAGTTCTTGACTGGTGTTCCTCCCAAGCAAACCACAGACAACCAAGTCCACGATCATCGCGCAGCCCACAAACGTTTGGCATCCTTCTACTTTTGGGGGCACCGTTGGAACCCAAGCCTTCTGAGTCCCCCCACCCCCCCTTTTCGCCTGAATTCCGAGGATGGTCCATGCTAGAAAACCAAGTTACCATGTAACTTAGTTTCGGGAGCTGGACAACATCCTGATTACCTCTACCACCAATTTATACACCCCCATTCCCACCCCCTCCCCATCTCCTCCCTGCATTTCATTTTATCCCAAAAACTGAGGGGGTTGGGGCGCACCGTTCACGCACAAGCACCAAAACCACACAGAACTCCAGCCCCAGCCTTCTGAGTTCGTGTACAACAGTATCTGGGCATTTTTCACCCCATCATATATGTAGCTTTTAAAGAACAATTTAAAATACAGACAAACATGGCACCTTGAAAGAACCTCCACATCATGTAAAAGTTCCACAATGATGGATTTTTCCAAGGACTATGTAGGAACCGTAGCTTTTGAGAATATGTGTTGCTACTGTTATTGTTTGGCAACCTGACATTGTGGAAACAGTGCTTAGGTCAAGCTCATGAACACGACAGTCGTTCTGGATGTCTTCCAGATCAGTGATTGGGCTATTGATCCCTGCAGTGTTTAACCAAACCCTATTGATTTTTTTTAGGTGGAACTTCTATAAAGGTGATGAAAGTTATCGGATTTGCAGGTGACAGCATCACAGTCTTCCAAACTGTTAATTGAAGAAATGTCTCAAAGTTCAAGTGTGTGTTTTAGCCATCAGTGAATCGATATGATTTTGCCGGAGCAGGACAGGCTTGCTCATACTTCGAGCTGCTAGAAGCCATCCTTAAATGGCTACAAAGGATTTTGAAGTGCAAGAATTTTTTTAATCAGAGTTGATTTTCCAAGTAAAGTTGTATAAATAATGCAGTAATTAGCCACTGTATCTCGCAGCTGCTTCATGATGAAGGCATGTTTCTTGAGTTGCTGCAGCATGGCCGATGGTCCATGAGGGTGCTTACTGAAGCTACACACAGAATAGAGAAGATAGCAAAAACAAGACAACTCCTTCAAGCATTACCCCAAAAATTGTGAGGGTTTTAATTAGGTGCTCTGCTGCCGTTATCCTGTGTTATCAAATTAGGAATGGTCGGGTGGTGGCCTTAGGGTTAGGCTGCGTGTGTTTGGAAGAGAAGGTCAGCCATGCGCCACAAAATTCTCATTAGCTTGCCGTATGACAGTCTCTCATTGGATAGTGTTAATATATTTATTGGTGGACTTTGAAAGTAGAGTACAGTGTCATGCATGCTCATGTTCTAACATGCCGTCTCACCTCTTAGAGCAGCCTCAGTAGCCACTAGATTTTCCATTTTAATTGTAGGGAGCACCACCTTCTACAGCTGTATCTTCGGGTGGGAGGAACTTGGGAAACTGCTTAATGGAAGTTTGAGGGTGGACTATGTTCAGCTCACTACTTTATTTCACGCAGAAAGAAGTTATAGTTAGAATGTTAGCTAGAAAGCTAAATACCATGGGTGCATACAAAATTGCCTACTTGCCTACTACTCAGTAGGTAAAATCAGTAGACCTACTGAATTGGGAGCCATTTTTAAGTAGGCAACCGCAGCACACTGTGATATCCCATGATTCAGTTGAAGCCACAGATGAATTTAAAGTGGAGGAAAGCAAACTGCAGTAAACAACTAAAAATGTCATTGTGTTGTCACTGCATATATGTTGTTTTGTATTATTTAATAAAACATGTTTATTATTATTATTATTATTATTATTATTATTACTGGTCATTCTTAATACAGAAGTAGACATGCTATGTCATTTATGTATTTATTTTGGTATAATCAAAATTTTGTGAAAACATGTGTTGATATATACTTTGTGTGTTGTCCAGTGCTGAGTAAAGCTTTTTTTTGTAACTTTTTCACTTCCCGTAGGTTCAGTGTTGCTTGCTGTTGGTTTCTGCTTAGTAAACGTGCAGCTAAGAAACTGATTTGATTTGAAAATGAATATGAATCTAAGTGGGGGACTAAAAAGAAGATAACACTGGAAGCTTGTGAGAAGTGCAAGAAAAAGTCACAGTACACCACATAGTAAAATGTAGAAGTGCTGGTACGGCATACCTGGAGGTTGAGCTCTGGTCAAAACTGTTCATTATGGAGTACTTAATACCCAGTCAAATACTTTGTAACCTTACTTAAGTAATATTTTTTATTTATACTTTACTGGAGTATTTATTTTTAATTACTTATTACTTCTACTCCTTACATTTCCATACATTATCTGTACTTTCTACTCCTTACATTTTAAATCTAGTCTCGTTACTCCTATTTCATTTCAGCTTGTTTTCATTCATGTACATTTACATTCCAGTAAAGGTTATTAATAACTTGACTTTGAAGTTTGACTTTTTGCACCATTACAATACTTATAGAGAACTAGTCATCATATCTTCTGTTCCATAAAACACATTTTAATGCTCAGTAGTACACAGATATGCTTCTTTAATATATTTACATTGTACTAAACTACATTCATTTTCAATGGGCGTATATGCGGCTGAAAGACAGAAAGCCTACAGAAAGCCTAGCGCATCCCAAATTATAGACCCCTGTGGTGGAGCCTAAGCTTTTGGTCTTAATGGCTTTTTTTATCTTACATTACTTTTCCTTTAATACTTTAAGTCATTTTGAAAGCAGTACTTTTACACTTTTACTGGAGTAAAAAACTTAAGTTGATACTCCAACTTCTACAGAAGTTTTTTTAAACCCTAGTATCTATACTCCTACCTAAGTAATGAATGTGGATATGTTTGACACCCTTGTTCATACTAAAAAACCTACATATTAATTGTGTTATCTTACAATATTGCTCTGATAAGATACTATGCCATACTGACTACATTAACACTTCTGAAATAACAAAACACTAGGAATGGGTCTGAATCTATACATTCTTAAATAGACAAGTTTAAATTCAAAGACTGAATGGAATAAAACTTTCAGAATCATTTTGTGACTGCTGTTGTTAGCACACTAACACCATCCCTCTCAATCTTTTTAGACTGACGCCTTTCTTGGTGTAAATCTGCTATGAATTTGTGGTCTGTAGTACATTAATAATAAGATGCCGAGGGGCATCATTGTCTCTGGTGTCTGCTGCGTGGTAGCCTGTAGAGTCCTGTTTTGATTTGTTTGGAGATCATTATTCATATATTTTTCGAACAATGCGTTTAAAATAATTCAATACTTATTCCTTGTAAACACACACAGTGCCTGACGTACCGAGCCTTTTGCAGCAGCTTCAGACATTAAACATGAGACATTATTATGAAACTGGCAGTTAAACTTAAATGCACTGTTGATTGTCCAGGTTTATGGTAAAACAGAAAATTTGCCTTGAAAGCGGCACAAAGCGCGTGAGAGTGGATATGTTACACATGCAGTTGATAACTCTTTTTTTTTTTAATTTGACCCACCGGTAAATTTGTGCTAAGATCTTAATGGTGTGTGGTTGAAAAATATATTTTAACAATGGCAGCAGAAACAGCTATAAGCTTCAAACACATGCTTAAAAGAAGGTTTGCCATCAACTCAAATGTAAATATACTCTCAGATGTATGTACACTACTTTGCAAATGTAAACTAGATGTAAACTAGTAAAAATACAATACAAAGTAGCATAGCTATCTTATTTGAAAAGAAATGGATAATATCTTGTAAGTTTTCTTTTGGGTGCCACAGACATTACATGAATATATTAAATTCCCTCACCAGGTTAGATGAGAACTGTAAATAACACTGGGATGCCACAAAGAAATGCTTGTAAAGGGTTAAATAACCACACTGACATATTGTCACTGTCCAAAGAGAAACATGCATCTCCACGTAATCTGAATATGGCAGCTGCTCTTTATATTGTACAAAAAATTTAAGATTAATAGACCAATAGAAATGTTCTATTTCTGGTTCCATTGACTTACATTAAAAAATGTAAAAGGCTTTTGGCCTTTCCTGTTGCTATTTTCTATGGACAGCGATTATATGTAAAACCACTACCTACTGTATTAATACTAAAATTATACTATAATATGCATATTTTTTAAAAATAAAATGCTTTGCTGAGCAAATCAAAGCTTCCTGTCTGGAGAAATAACTTTTTTAAATATAATGTCCCCAAGTCCACAAACTTCTACACAGTAGTCTATGTGAAAAGCTGCAATGCTGGAATATTCACACACAGTCCATATTACCATTTCACAAATTCTAGAACTTCTTTGGGTAAGACTTTCTGTTATTAACACCATATTATCACTGAACATTTTCTGCTGGAGTCTGAAACTTGTTGCTTGGTTCTTTTATTTCACTGTGCTTTTTAATTCCTGTTCCTCATATACAAGCTGTGAGTGAAGCTATATGTAAATCTGAATGATAACTGCCATCATAACAAACTGAACGTTAATGTAGGCACATTGTGAGCGCGCTTTGCCACACTGCACTACGCCTGCACTCATTTGTACATCTGGCTCTCAGCACATTGTTACTTCTGTCTTCTGACAATTTGTTGTAATGTAATTTAACTTTCCGGCGTATAAGAACTTTTTTAGAACACAAGCAGAAGCCGAATGCTAAATGCAACCAAATCGCTTGTTTGAGAGTGAAAGCCCTGACCTAATAGGACGTAATCATCAACTATGCATCCCATGTCAGAGGATGAAATGCATTAGAGCACTACATCAGACAATCTGCAAAACACTGTAGGGAATATTCAATGTAAGCTAGTTCATTTGATTTTCACAGACTTTGCAGTCATAATGAATAAAAAATATCCTACTTGATAGTCTTCAGATTTTTTTTTTGTTTTACACAAAAGATGTCTATTGTTGAATGTCTATTTGTACTGTTTAATGTTTAATGGTTTAGGGCTTCTCCTGATGTTTGTCAGTCTTTTATCTCTTTCCTGTATCATTAGTTCTCATGAAACTAGGTAACCTGGGAAAAGTCTATTGCATTATTGTTGTGCACAAACATGCATGTGGATATGGCTTCAAAGTAGAGTTTGAATCTGTTGAATGACTATTCAAACCAGGCACAAAGTTTGTAACATGCTTTGTAGAAAGATAAAGCATTATTCAAAATGCTTTTCATGTGCAGCTGTTTTGCTTTTTCTGAATTTTGGATCAGAAAACAAATTTACTTGATAGTGTTGCAGAATATTGAGACATTACTATTAGAAGAAAGGGAATATATATATATATAAATATATAACTGTGTGTCATCAGCCTAACTATCAAAATTGAGATTGCGTTTCCTAATGACATCACCTAGGGGTACAGTGTACAGAACAATGGAACAGAAAGGCGAGGGCCCTAAAACTGAACCTTGTGGGACTCCACAAGAAATGTTAGAATATTTTAGTGAATAGTTTCCCTGTGAAACCAAAAACAGTCTATTCATGAAATATTCATTAAATATAGCCTAAAACAGTGCCTCAGGGCCTTACCAAGTATTCAGGATGGGGGAAGAGTTTAACTGATGGATAATTAAAGAACTGATTTTGTAAATTAGATCTGCAACTGTGAAGAACCTTTCTAAACCTTAAAGAATTATAATGTGTAAGTGCTACAGCAATACTAGGCCTTTTCTTAAATTCTGCATTTAATCTAAGAACCAGAGAGAATAAAAACTTTTGATAAGAAAAATTCATGTCCTGTGGAACGACATAACCTGGAGAATGAATGTTTCATTTGAGTTGTACATGAATATGCATATGGATATGACTATGAAGTAATGTTTACCTCTGTTCAGAAAACTAATCCACTGAATGAACATTCAAACCATGTACAAAGTTTTTAATATTCTTTGTTAGAAAAACAATAACCACAAACGCATTACACAAAACCACTGGACAGACATTACATGTGCCACCATTTAAATGTTTTCCCGCCATGGTCAGTCAGATTTCACTCCTCAGTGCAGAAATCATGATCTGTGCTTTCTTGCCCTCACTCAGCCCCAAAAAAAAAACAAAACTAAAAAACAGATTAAAATGTTTGTCGAGCAGTCCATGCCAGTGACCTTTCAGTGTTCAGTTTATGGCACATTGCTTCATACAAGGCTGTAGCGTTGTCTCAGCATCTGCCTGGTACAGCCATACGGTCCACGCCAATAAAACAAAGGTCATTGCTATTCCAATCAGAAATGGCTCCATTCTCTCTGAACTGTATCTGATGCATACCAAAGATGATGCATCAAATGACCGCTGCTCTACATCATTATCTGAGCGAGCTGGAGCTGCTTTTCAGCAGAAGCTAATGTCATTTAGTCATCTGCTCCGTGTGCTTGTGTGTTGGGAATAAAGAGGGAATAAGGAGGCTGTTTGAGTGCATATGAGGACTTATTGTTTTTGCTGTCACTCAGCCTATAAAGGACAGGGAGCTTTTAATGTTGTCAATCCCTTAAAAGTTTTTTTTTATTTATTGAAAATGAGTAATGAAAAGAAAATAAGAATGTTTGTAAACTTTAAACAAACCTCTACATAATGTAAAGATACTATAACAACCCTGCGTTAAGGGAAAGAACCACTGAGGAACCTTCTCGTGCACTGTCCAAAAAAAAAGGGTTTAAACTTGAAAAAGTTAGTGTCCATGCTGCCTTAACATTTTAGGTTCATTGAATTTCAAATAGTGAGCTAACAGACCAAGAATTTGTGTTTTATGACCAGGAACTCATTATTTCAAAGAACTAAAAATACAGCCCAGCTTTTTTAAGTTGAACCCCAGCTTTTTTTACACGGTGGTATCGCTTTACAGGAACTACATGTACAAGAAGCAATTATGGGTCTGTTCATGAACTGTACAGTACTACTAAAAATAACACTAATACAAATTACAACTGTATTTAAAGAGCACTGTTCATGCCAGTGGCAGCTCAAACTGCTTTTCAGACAGTCAGGGCTAGTAGTGGGGCTTGTTTTCAGGGAGGGAGGTATATGATGCAGAACAACCCAACTAAAATTCAAACTGCGTTTCTACTGCTAAATACACATGCTGCTATATTTACATCTGCCGGAGTCGCCAGCCACACTCTAACATGTTTCACATCCTCTACAGTAATCCAAAGCAGACCTAACTTTGTCTCTTTACTCTTTCTTTGGTAATGACCACCCTCCTGTCCTGTCGAATACTGCTGGAAGACTGACCATCAGGTCTTCCTCCTTACCGAACACCAACCAGTTCTCCTCTTTATTCGTGCCATCTGCTACAACCTCGACTGCACCACTGTGTCACCTCGATGTACCAGCATTAAGATACGATGGGACTGTTTCAGCTCACTTTGCATATAGACAGAGTCAGAGACTGCCTCAGTCAGAGACTGTCTCTAATTGTGCAGTTTCTAAAGCTTTTACCATTCAGACCTTAAACAGAGATCAGTCTTAGCTTTCATTTTTGAATTTAGCTTAATAAACTGTAAGTGAGTTTTGACCAGAGGAGGATGGGTCTCCCCTTGTGAGTCTTGGTTCCTCCCAAGATTTTATCCTATACAAATAAAATTGACTTGACAGCGTTGCCTTCATACACCACTAAATACATACACCACTTTTATCTTAAATGTGACAATCATGATAGTCAGTGCGCTACAGATGATGATAACACTAGCTAAGTAACATCATTTAACATCTCGTCAATGTTCTCTGTCCACCTGCTCGAATATCACCCTATCCTAATTAACTGGCTTTTTCATCTCTTGGTTTTCTGTTATTGCTGCTGCTGCTCATCTTCATATAATCCAAGCTTGACAAGTGAAAACAGCAAGTTAATAAACTCTATAGAACATAGTGTTTATCAGCACCACATTGCCACACTTAATTTAATCATCTCTCGTGGCTGTGGTGAGCTACCTACTAGAATTTCCGTTCCACCTTAAATGGTGCACCAGTTACACATAAACAGGCGTCTGAATGTTAGTGCTACATCGTTTAAGAAGCTGAGTTCAGCTTAATCTAATCTCTACCCACTGATTGAGTTACAGTCAGCAAACCGGGGCTGGAGCAGTTTGATGTGAGGGGTCTCTGGTTTAACCCCTGTGTTACAATTACATCTATAGTTTATCTGAGCGTTATTGTGCTTTAAATATTATTTCACCATTAGTCTGGAATTCCTGAGTCTCCTGAATGCCCACTCTGGCACTGCAGACAGATTTAAGAGTAACAGAATAAATTAAAGTTAAGTTTCTTCTACTATAATAACTACAAATTAAAGAAAAAAAATAAGGAGTGTCAAATTTAAACGTGAAAAAACAAAAACAGAGGTAGAAACTTCATTAAAGGCTACATTAAAAATCCACATTTTCAAAAGTTTCTTTAAAAGTATAAACTAAACTTGATTGTCAAGTAAACACGATCGAGTTCCACAGTTTATAAAAAACACACCTTGTTCTTTCTTAACAGGTGTGATATGAGCTTTCCTTCTTGCTTTTGCTAGGATTCATCCTGTTGTAGTGAATGGATTATTCTCTTAGGAGAACCAGCATAAGTGACATTACAGAATTCAGTTTCTCTGTATCACTCTACAGAACTTAGAATATAAAATAATAGTCAAGGTGTCTTATTTCAGGTTTGGTATACAAAGCAAATGAGCCTAGTTTCTCTGAATGCTGCTTTCTCAGTGAGGATCAGTATTCCAGTTTTTTTCTTCTTGATTTAATTGCACAAAAAAAATGCATGACATCCAGGAAGACCAACAACAGGTAAGCCTATCAGTAAAGTCTTGATTTTCAAAAATGGTTACTTGCGTGTCATCAGCATAGCTATAAAAAGTGATGTCATGTTTCCTTATGACATCACCCAGATTTAACGTGTGCAAAAAGAAAAGCAAAGGCCCTAAAACTAAACCTTGAGGGACACCATAGGAATGTTTTAATGAATGCTTTCTCAGTGAACTCAACAACTATCAGCTCATTTAATATTATTTACACCTTTCTATTTAATGTGTGCTTAATGAAAACAGTCTTGCATTTAATAAAATACACTGTTATTCTTTTCAGAGAGCAAACAAGATTCTAAGCATGTTTTTTTTATTATTGATCTCATAACAAAAAAGCATAATTGACTTAAAAAGATGCAAATTAATTCATCTTTGTAATTCTATTTTCTGTTTCATTATTCTGAGTTTAACCAATTAGTGAAATGCCTATTTTCATCCAATATAACAAGACACTAATTAATTCTAATTCTAACAGTGACATATTAGGAAGATATGGTGCTAGCCTTCATGATGACTACAACAGTAATCTTCACTGACAATATATTATAAATACTGTACATAGCCTTCCATAGAGAGCATCATTTTTAATTTTTTAAACACACCACAGAATACCATAACCACCTAGCTACAAAAGCCACTGGCCTCCTATCTTTCAGAAGCATCCACAAAAACACTGTAACTACAGAACTGCTACAAAAGAAGAAGCTCTTCCTAGATGAAGTAGCTTGTAGTTTTTATAGACCTCATATTGATAAATGCTTTATGACCTTAAAGGGGGCCTATTGTGGTTTTCCAATTTTTTAAATGTAATTTAATGTAAATAACCTTCAAATTTATAAAGCCCAAAGTATACACCAGATGAAGAAACTCTCTCTGACAAAAATCACTTTTGTCTGCTGCCTTAATTGCCTTGTTGGAATTTCAGCCCTTTTCTCTGTTACAATGTGACATCATCTTGTGACACAATCCTTATTGCCCACATACAGGCAAGCTATGTACCACACTGAAATGCTTTGCTCAAGTCTAGCTTGCGAAGGTAAATAGGGTCTACCAGCCTGGGGTGCGTTTCCCAAAACAATCATGACGCTTAGTACTTCGTAACATTCTTAAAATTATTCCCAAAAGCCGTCGTAACTAACGTAGTACGTAAGAGTAATCCGACCCACTCGTAAGTTCTTCTTAACTCAAAGTTCAAGTGCAATTCTGTCTCAAAAACAAAACAGACCGCTAATCATCCTTTTAATAATGCATTGTTCTGTACATGGACACTACATGTATTAATACAAACGTGAATTCATGAAGATTTAAAATCACATTTAAAAGTGTAATTGCATCACGAAAATGACATCCAGCGTCAACAAATATCATATCCAACAGCTTGAATGATGTAAACAGTAAACTTCTAGAATAAACAGGTGTTCGTTTGTATCATGGTGTAGTGAGAAGCAAACTGCCTACCACTCTGAAGGTCCTGAGTTCAATGCTGCACATAAATGTACATGATACTTTATTATTTCAAGGTTGGAATCATCGTAATCTCGTGAAACAAACAGTTAAAACTGCTTAAAGTACAATATATTATTTGTTGATGTACATTTTTTTTCTCTGATTCTTCAAGCATTTGGCTTTTATTTCATCTTCAGAAAAATTGCATTTCTGTGGCCAGTGTGCCGAGCTAGGAAGGTTAATCATGTGCCTATTTATACGCTCGGCGTATATATATTTTTTTACATAAAAGTAATGTAAATCCTTATTTGTTGTTCTTTTTTATTAGAATTGTATACATAACGATACATTTGTGGCATAATAATGAGGAAACTTATACAAATCGGTGGTTCGGTTCTCAACAGGCAGTGCCTATTCAGCGCTGATGCGGGGGGCGGAGTCAACAAAGAGCTACTTGAAACTAGTTCGTAAGTTTGGAGACTAAAAAGGCAGTCGGGAATCACTCACAAAATAGGGGTTCTTAAAGTTACGTTGTTCTTAAAGTTGTTCAGAAATCACTAAGATCAATCGTTTTCGGGAAACACACCCCTGTTCTACCTGACTTTCAGGATCTGTCTCTGGCTCAAACTAATTCTGCAGAACTTACACCATTGTAAGAGTAGCCACAGTGGTGTGCGGGCATAACTTGTAGCAGTATACCCGTTAAAAATGCAATGAAAATAAGCACAATAGGCCATCTTTAAACACTTTGAATATCATTTGAAAATTCCTTGAGGCCTACAATGTGCTTAGTATTATAGGCTGTTTATTCCTTGAGCAGATTAAAAAAAAATTCATGAACATATCATGATGTATACACTAAACATGGACGTATAGTCATTGCATTACATATGCTTGTTACTCATTAATGAAGATGTGTAATTTATGTTTTAAAACAATTCTGTACTTGCATTGGTACTTTGGTCATGAATGCTCCTTATGTGTAATTTACCATTTAATGTAACATACAGCTTAATGCTGAGAACCAGAGACGGCTAGGTGGTAGATGCACTTGATTTTGCCATTGCCCTCATCTTTGTTTTTCCCATCCAGTGCAGTTGTTTAGAAACGTGGTACATGGGGGAAGAGCAGGTGTTTGCGACCATTGCTTTCCTAATCTTCTCTGACGACTTCTTACGCTCGAACTGGCAATTCGCGAAGACATGATGCTGATGTCAGGCGTCGAATGAAATAGCACCTCCGACTGGGAAAGCCGTGGGATTGCGAGGCACTCACCATCTGTGCGAGTGACCTGCCAAACATGGAGTCATCATCATCACTCAGACAGCCTGCAGAAGACACCTGACCATTCATCTGCCCATCTGGCAGCTCAGGCTTCGTCCTGGCACTGTCCGATTGGCCTGCTGAGGCGCCCATCATGGCATCCTAAGGGCTGTGATGCAGAATGGTGGCACAATGAAGGCTATCTTGTTTCAAAGTAGATATTTTGTTGGAACTTGGTTACATGTAAATGAATATATATATATATATATATATATATATATATATATATATATATATATATATATATATATATATATATATATTTAAGACACAGTCTACTCCCACTAACTGGTTTCCTGCAACACTTGCCATGTTGTAAATAGTTGCTACCTGTGCCACCACTAGGAATAATTGTAAACAGTACATATTTCACAACCAAAGACATAACTTGACACAGTAACTTTAAATAATAATGGTTCCTAAATTGCTGAATGTATTTTCAAGCATCATTACTTGAATTATTTATTTATTTTTGTGACTTTTGTTTATTATATATATACATATATATATATATATATATATATATATATATATATATATATATATATATATATATATATATATATACATACATATATTGTAAAGATATATACTGTCCTTTGCTGCACTATATTTCTATGAAGCTGCTTGTTACTCATTACTTTGAAGCGTATCTTTGAGGACAGCAAACAAATGCTATCCCCTAAAATGTTATTAGCCATAGTTTGTTCATCACAGGAGAAAAAGCCATCACTGTGAACGCCTCCCAGACTGTCAGTCTAGTTAAAATCATGTGCTACAGCTTTTGAACCTAAGATAAAGACAAAGATTCCTCACAACTCTATCTAAAGTCCATGTCTGACATTTTTCACATGAAGAAAAGTTTTTATTATTTTTAGTGCGCCCTCTGTTTCCCACACACAACCCAGTGCTGTTAAAGCATGTGACGGTGTGTAACATTTGTTTAATCCAGTAAATATTTGAAGTGAAGGTGTCTGTGCTTGTAGTTTTACTTTTTATGGTACCGTTGGTCACCAAGTTGTCGTAGTGGGACCAGTGTTCTATCTGAACTGATTTTCAGTTGGTTCACAGGTTGTGTATGTAGTGGATACAGTTCATTTATACAATCATGTTCTTTGCAGTAGGTGTGGCTTGAAAATTGTTGTGAAAATGTTTGTTAATGTGTGATGAATCAGACCACAACGTGTACAGGAGCCAGTTAGCTTGGAAACCAGTTTGAACATAACACCAGGTCCAGTGTGACTTCACTGCTGACCTATGCTGACAGTTAGCTAGCGAAAGCGGCAAGTTAAAATTACTAGCTACAGTATATATCATAGCTGTATCTCTATTTTTGTCAGTTTCTATTATTCCATTCCAATTAAATGCAGCAGCTGCTGTTTACATTGCGGGAAAATTTCTTGATGAATGGACCAATAGGAAAACTCCACAATAGCTTGAAAGTAATTCTGGTTCGATTGGCTTACATTGCAAGTGAAGACAGTTTTTGGCCTCTCCTGTAAAGTTGGCATTTTTGAGATACCTATATATATATATATATATATATATATATATGTATATATATATATATATATATATATATATATATATATATATATATATATATACACACACACTACCGCTCAAAAGTTTAGAATCACTTTAGAATTTCATTTCATGCAATTTTCATGCAATTCACAAAATATATTGTCCATTTCACAATTAATTTAAGTGTATCAGATGACTTTTAAAGAATAAATAAAAAAATATATATTTTTTAATTTATATTAAAGCCTATTTTTGTATAGAGGCTTATTTTGCATATAGTCCTATTATCAGTAATTCTCAGTCCTCTGCCTAAATCTCCTGGTACGGCCGCCACAATCCAGGTTAAGGATGTTATTGGGCTAATTGGTTGTTAGGACACTCTTGCTCAATTGTGATGCACAGCTGAAAAACATTCTACTAATAAGTGAGTATAAAAGGGAGAACAACATTCTAGGTTAGTTTAGTATCTGAAGCATCAGCAGTTGATGGCTTGCTCACAGACTCAAAATGGCCAGAAAGAAACAACTTTTTTTTAGAAAGTATATATTAGTTGTATAAATGTATATACATGAGACCAGTGCACTCGGTTCCACAGTCATTAGGTTGTGTAAATGCATTGGTGCAAATATTTTTATTATATATACCAAATGTTCCAGTACTTTAACTTTTTTAAACAATTGAATAAACAACTTTCACTTTTATTGGAGTAACATTTGACCAGAAGCGTATTGTAATGTCCGGCCGGATGTGTTGAGGAAATCACGCGAGGCGTCCGAATGAGCAGTCGTTGCTTTATTTAAGAAGCATGAGCTGCTGCTGTAGGCCACAACTACGCCAATATAACAACAGGCTACAGGTAGCATGTGAGCCGAACACACCGAAACCCCTACTCTCTCTCGGTCCCCCTACGCTCTCCTCCCATCACATGCCATCACATGTCTTAAACTCTAAACACAACAGTCAGTAACACCAGCATTATTGCAGATTCGCTGCACTATATACTTTTCCTCAAGTGATGGAGTTGTGTACTTTCTCCACCGATGCACTGTTATGTTCTCCGGCGTAGCTCCAAGTAAGCCCTTTTGACACCCTGTGTCGTTGTCTTCCCGACACCTATTTTTTTTTTGCCTTTTTGAATTTAGCCATACATCAAAATGCAACAGCAGCAAGATTTCATTAGCATCTAATTACATTTGCTCTAGATTTAGTATTAGATTAACATGTGGATGCATGCTGTAATTATCATATGTGCCTATTGATTAGAGACCTAATTTAGCATAACTGTCACAGGAAATATGTCTCTGTTTAATTCTGATCCACCCTGCTGCATCATGTCTATAACGTGCAGGCATACTGCACCGCTTGCTAAAATGTAGCCTAGCTAATCCCTTTAGGGGGTAAAAACACTTCCTTGCTGCTGCTCCAAAATACAATTTCAATTGATTAAATGTCATTGCAGCGGGAGAGAGTTGATATTGTTAAAAAGCAGCGTGATCTGTGCACGAAGGAGCCTTGAATGTGTGTGATGGAGGGGCTGAGGTTAGCTCCGTAATAGCTTTATGCTTGGCTCCGTTTGGCTCGTGGGAGACATCATTAAGTAAGCAAGGTCACTGGGGTGTGGAGCCATGCGCCACGCTGCTGCCGTCTCCATCAGCTACTGCCCCTGCTCAATTTGTATAAATTATCCTCATCCAGAAACTCTCACAAAGAGCTTATTTGACCCTTCCAACACTAAAAGTCACAAGCTGCTCTCAAATTCACTGGACTGAATGTGGAAGACACAGGGCGGTCCGTGGCCCAGCTGTGGAGCGGTGAGCTACAGGGCTACTTGGGCTGCACTTACAGCCAGGTGGAAGCAGATAGAAGAGCGAACAGCGAAAAGCCGGCCTTCTGGGGGCCACTTAACAGAGTGACCCCTAAAGAAAATGCTAGCAGTTCACTGTTTGTGTGTGTGTGAGAGAGAGAGAGAGAGTTAGAGGGGGCTGTTGTTTTGCGCAGTAATGTGGCAAAGAGGCAGAACCCCCTCTTCTCCCCCTTCCTGTGCTCCATGCTTGTGTTTCCCAGTCAATCATTGCTCTCTCTCTCTCTCCAGGCTGTGAGGAGGCAGCAGTGGGTGCAACGGAGAAGTGATTACGTGGCGGCGGGAAGAAAAAGAGCAGGCCTGCTTTATTTTGTCAACTGAAGTGCACAAATGGAAATGTCAACCCTGGCTGAGAATTAATGAATCTGATAGGGAGCCCAAGTGCCGTTTTTTTGCACTGCGCCTGATCAGCTGCCATTGTTGACTGTTTTGCTTTCTTCCTCATTTTCATTTCTTGGCTTGGATGGTCGCAGATTCTAATTCAAACTGCTGAAGGTGTCTCATTGGTCCATCTATTATCTGGCAAATTTTAGTTCATTGCATTCTTTCAAGCTTGTCAGCTGGGGAGGGCTTCCTAAAGGTTTCTGCATGTCTTTTTGCATCTAGGAAAAAGCATTACATCATCTAAATCCTATACATTATGTGTATGCTCTGAGATTCTTCTTTCTTTAAGCAACCAAAGGGAATTGGAAATCACAGTCCAGTGGTTATTCATAAGCACGCTATATCTCAGGTATCTTCTTATGAGTCTCTGAGTGTTCACATTGAGAGTACATTGGGGTGGTGGACTCTTGTAGAGCATCTCTGTGCCAGACTCCAGCAGAGACTGTACTTCTTGAGGAGACTGAGAAACTTTGAAGTGGATCAGAAGTTAATGACCCTGTTTTTCAAGGCCATATCTTAAGATCATCTTATAAAGACAAAGATATGGTATCTTTATCTGTTTATGTTACCTTTCTATACAGCTGAGGAACAAAATCTCTTCAAATTGGAAAACCATCATTGGTATTCAGCACACCCACGTCAATGTTATTTATGAGGAGTCGGTTGTTAGGTTAGCAAGGCGAATTATTTCTAATCTGGATCATGTTCTTCTTGTAGATTATCAGCTTGTCCCTTCAGGAAGGAGATTGAGAGCGCCAAGATGCAGATTAAATAGGTATAAGAATTAATTTGTACCAGCATCTCTCGCATTTCTTAATTCTAACAGATGAGCAAATGTATTATTTATTTGGGTTTTTCTCCTCCTTCCTCTTCTTCTTCTGGTGTTATATATCAATGTATTTATTATGCTCAATGTATTGTATTGTACATTCAGGATAAGTTATAAGTGTTTGTACTGGTCTATATCAACAGAATGCAGTTTGGGGTGGGCAAAGAAAAATTTCCCCCACGGGGACAATCAAATAAAGTCTAAGGGTGTGTCTGAAATCACACCCTATTTGCGGTTTAGTGTTCTATTCAGGGTTTGGCCATTTTGTAGTGTTTTCCGAATTCTGCGTGGACAATTAGATTCCCTGTATAGTTCTATATATTGTTACCCACAATACACTGTAACACTAGTGGACAAACGATGTACACTGCTTACAGGCTGACGCCCCACAATGCATAGCGTTTTTTTGGAAAGATCGTTGACCAAATTCCCTCTATTGTCTCCTTCACTGCTCCCCTATATAGTGTTCTACATATTCTACATGTTCTACATACAGTCTATGTAGTGAACAGGGAACGAGTTAACAAGTGGACCATTTCAGACACACCTTAAGTCTCTGACCAAAAGTGGCACCCCTATGTCACTACTCCACAGAACTCTTTTTGGCAGCTGGTGAAGCAGTGACGTAGCCATAATTTAATTGTAGGACAGGACAGGTGTACCAGAGACTGCACTATTGTGAGGTTGATAGCCACCAACCACCTACTTTTCTTCACTGTAGCTTCCATAACTATCAGCAGTGGAGCTTGCCACCAGAGTATGTGACTGGTGCAGAGTGGGAGAGGAGCAACATAATTTTGGTCGGAACATGGAGCAGCTTTATAGGAACTCGGAACTTCTGTGTTCTCTCATGCTCCGAAACAGCTCCAACACCACTCCAACCTGCAAACCAGACAGTCTTTTTTCCATACCGACTCCACAGCTTGTACACTACAGCCTATAGGGTTTGCGGAGCTACTTCGTCTGACAGATCACAAAAAAAGTTTTACAGATATTATACAGAGTTGGTCTCCTGTTGTCCATTCAGCTAAACTAAGAATATAGAACATGGTGTTAAAAGCACATGCATTTATTTACGCCCTGCAGTTTTGCAGACTGTGAATGAGCTGTCGTCTCAAATCCCCACTCCCATGTCCTGCTTGCGACCCCACTTCTGGGGCAATGCTGTGTTAAACATTGCATACTGGTATTAGTATTGGCTTCTGTAGAGATAGCTGCCACTGAACATTTGTGATGATTAAAACATTAAATTGTGGCACTTTTCATTAGAGGGCTGTTTTAGGCAGTCAGAATTCTGGTGGCTTCCAAGTGAGGGGGCCTACACCACTCCAGGCCCCTTCGTATGCTGTAAAGAAGCGAAAGCCAATTTAAAAGCCATGTTTTGAAACTGGGATTCGAATCTGGGAATTTTGGAACCTCTCTGAGCAACGGACACATTTCAAAGTATATATTTCACGGAAATCTGTGCTGCTTGCGTGCGCATTTGGAGTTCATGCAAATTCCCATCATCAGCCGCCAAGGCACAAGACAAATGTAGTTTTTTTCAAACTTGACTTAGAACCATTTGTCTAGCTTTTCTGCTTGTGCACTCACATTTCTGTGACTCGATGTGCTTCTGCCGGCGGTGCAGGCTTGTGGTCGGGGATCCTTGCGTTGGCACTATTCCGTTATGACAGACAGGCTCATTTCTGCTCGGGGTCATCAATATTTCTGATGCTGCAATGATTGCGCAGGTCATGTAAATTTACTTGCCTTGTTCTGCTGAGGGAGCGCTGTGTCGAGTGACATTGCCCTGATTGCTTTTTAAAGTCCCTCGGAGCTCTATGCTTTCACATCTTTCTAAGCATATGCACTTCATTGCTTAGACTTTTCTTTTGAGCTAGCGGTTAAAAAAAAAAAAAAAAAAAAAAAAACCAGACACACACACACACACACACACACATGACTATATTAGTTAGAGGGGGGCCAAGGGGGGTTAGATACATGCTGGCTGGTATTTTAATGACATTTAGATTTGGGTCGTGTGTCATAATGGTATTTGATGCTTGACCTCACACATGTAATGCATTTCAAATGTGTAACAAAACAAATAAACAAGAGCGCTCAATGGATTTATGATAGTGGAACATTATACTGTTTCATGCATTCCATATGGTTTGTCCTGGAATCTCTCTCTATATATGCTCTATATTTCATTGCACAGGCTTTCTTTAGCGTAGCTTTTCAGATTAAGTTCAGGCGAGCCGCTGTAGGCTATGGAGGGAATGTATTTGGCTGGAGAGGTGAACATGGTTCTGATTGATTCTCCTCATGATTTGCATGGTCCGCCACGTCATGCTGTCATCCTGTTAACCCATGCTGTAAGTTCTGTGGATACGGGTCTCGCATTTCAGCGGCTAGCTGTGAGATGGCATACATTACTGCACCCACTCAAAGGCTTAAAGACTCTAAAGTTGTCAGCTGTGGTTTTGTTTTAATGATGGTGCTGGCCCAAGTGTGAGCTTTCATGTCCATTCAGCTGAGCCTGTTTGGCTTTGTGCTAATTGCCTGAGAGAAAGAAAGAACCGGACAGGTCTCGTTATCACCAACGTTCTTCCAGAAGCAAGGCGCCTAGCAGACAACAGGCCTCTCCTCTTTTATCAGCTATGCTGCCATATGTCTCTAATGTTTGGTGGCATAGCCCTGTCTGTACCAGTCTCTTCACAGGTGGCTTACTGCTTCATCGCCAATGTCAATATAATCTATGCATGCTCCGCCCACAAATGCATTCTTTTGTAGCAACTGTTGCGATGTTGGGTAAGCTTTATGGAAGGCTGGGCAAAACCTGTTAAGCCAAATTTCAGTGCACTCAGGCCCAGTTGTACTAAGCCTCTTGTGCCAGGTTTAGGTGCAAATTGGATGTATTCGGTGCACATGTTTCATTCCAAACTGAGCTTAAGAGCACAGTTTATTTGCAACACGGGATATGAGAAAATGTACCTTCGCATTTGACCAGAGTGTTTCACCCATTATGGGTGCTGGGGATGTAGAATGAAGGAATTTGCATGACTAATAATAGTTATAGAACCAATTACAGTTATTATATGAGGAACATTTATTTTATCGGGTATATTGTGGGGGAATACAGGCAAATAAAAAGCTATGGAAGAGCAGAATTTAGCAATCTGTGTTATTACATTACAGCATAAAAAAGTCATGGTGAGCATTGTGATGAACTTCTAATGAAAGTGCTGGCTTAAAACACTATGCCAGTTGATAGACCAAGTAAAAACTGTGATAGGATACTGTAAATTTGATCTTACACATGCATCAAAGTATGCTAAATGGGATAGGGCTGGTGTTGCAGTTATCTAAATAGTGTAATGTTTTGAAGAACCAGAACAAAATGTCTGAATCTGCTAACTCTGTTCTACAGGCTGAATGTATTAGGGAGACAGGGGAGGGTTGAACTGAACAGACGGTGGGAGGAAAAGGAGGACAGAAATGGATAGAGACATAATTGAATTCAGGTGTCCAATTCAGTCCCAATGCTGTATAAAATCAAGCACCTAGCCATGCAGTCTGCCTTTACACGCATTTGTACAAGAGCTCACTGAATTAAATCACAAGTGAAAGACCACAAAGTTATTGAGGGGGGTCATGAGGCACATAGTCGCTAATACTCTGCTGCCTCCTCTTCTAATTTCAACATCAGTTAAAAAACTATGCACTGGGAGCTTCATGGCATGGGTTTCCATGGCCGAGCAGTTGCACCAAGCACAACGCCAAGAGTTGTATGGTATGGTATAAAGCATTCTGGGTCTGATTTTGGCAAATGCCAGGAGAACGTGACCTGCCTGACTGCACTGTGTTGACTATAAAGTTTGGTGGAGGAGGGATAATGCTATGGGGTTGTTTTTCAAGGGGTTGACCTAGAACCATTGGGTCCAGTGAAAGGAAACCTTAATGCTTCAGCATTCAAAGATATTTTGGAAAACTGTATGCTTCGAATTTTGTCTGAGCAGTTGGGGAAAACCCAGCATGATTGTTCCCCCAGTGCCTTAACATAGTCTATAAAGTGTCCATCTAACATGGTAGCAATCTATGCAATAAAATAATCCTAGCTTTAATGAATGCAGTAAGGAGCTGCAACCATAAAATCTCTGAGATGCCACTGGATTAATAGTTTTTGGTTTCCTACAAAAAAAAAAAGACGTCAAAGAGGTGGTGGATCCACATAAATAAGTTCTGGAACACAGGTACCTAAAATATGAGCACTGGGTAAAGCCTTTAGCCAAAGAGTATATATAAGCAGCACAGCCTACAGAAGATACACTGGGGGAAAGACACAATTAGTACAAGTAAAACAAGTAATATAATAAGCTATAAAATAGCTGACCTGAGTCAATGGGAAAGACCGTAAGTTTTTTTTTAAATTGAAACTGTGCTCAGTGTTGCTCGGTTACATGCATCTGGTAAGTGTTGTAACTTCTTTTCTTTTTGCCGTCAAATTGAAGAGGGAGGCCATTTCAGAGTATAAACATTATTCTTGAGAATACCACAGCATAGATGTTTTGGAGGAGCTCTTTAAAACCTGGTCTATATGTTTTTTTTAAACCAACCTCTATAAAATTCCAATAAAATGCCAATCTGTATAAACAAGATTTTAACAGACGCCATAGTATGTAAGAAATGTTCACAGTACAAGTAGCATCAACAAAAGAAAACTTAAAACCAACAAAAGCCTAAAACCAGGAACAGCGCCATTTTGTAGTAATGTAGTGAGTCCCAATTTAAATTCGGTAGAATAAGATTTTTGTCAGTGTTCTACAAACTCTACGGTTACTCTAAAAAATATTTTTTGTGGGCCAATTCAAAGTCATTGCAGCAGGAAAATTAATATTGCTAAAAACATGCGGGATGTGTGGACGGAGACAGTCTGTCAAATGACTAAAGCACTGGGCTGCGAAAGTTCAGCCCAACATAGCTAAGCTAGTTTGTAAATGGATATCACTTAGTGGTCTATTTGGAGGAAATCGTTTCACAGCAAATAGTTCTTTTTGTGGGCTGATTGTTTCTTCAGCGTTCACATGATTGAATGGTAAAATTGGTCACACATCATTTTCACCTCGCCTCAGATTAACTTCCAAGCACTGTCTGAAAGTATTGCTTTGCGGCCTTGTCGCCGGTTAGAGGCATGCGCGAAGCCGCTCCCCTCATCTGAATTGCAAAAGAATCTAAATAGACAATTAATGTTAAATGCAATTATCATCAATATGAAACTGCAGCTCATTTTTGCCGTAATCTGGTCTAATTTGGGAGATTTGTCTTATCTGGGATGAGGGGAAGCAGCTGGGAAGGCAGAGAGACGAAAAGAATGTGTATGTGCGTGGAGGGGAGGGTTAGAAATGGAGGAAGAAATCAACCGAAAGGATAATGAACATCAAACACTTTTCTCCAGCAATATTGTTTGTTATAGTTTGCAAGGAAGCGTGTAATGAAGTGAAGGAATACGGCATATCCAATCTTTCAGAGTGCCACACGCAATGGTATGGTACATCTGTACAGTCTGGGAGGGAAGGCTGTACGCGGGCTAGAGTGGCCATTTTTCTAATAAGAGACAAATTCTGTGATGCTCTGTCAAAGCAGAGACTGAACAAAAATATTTCACCAACAATAAATGCTAATTTGCGCCCAGGGCCGGGAAATTCTAACATTTAATGTCGACTTAATTAGCTAAAACACGGCGGTAAAAAGGCCGCAGCCTCTTCAAAACATCCTTATCTTATGCATGGGTTGCTGGAACGTCTTATGTGACTCTAATACCAACCCTTACAGCAATGAGTGTGTCAGAAAATAGTCATTATGACAGTGCTGGGTCATATGGGCCCCATCCTATCATACAGTAATGGGTGTCTTCATGGATCACAAACATGTAATTTGACCTGTCATGGTGTCAGTCACAATAGGGTTTTTGCAGTTATTGAGAGATTATCTGTCAAACAGGATTTAGCCTGCTCTGGTTTTATTGTACGCTGGCACTGCTGATGCTGTTCTTCGTGAATATTTAAATAGATTAAAAACGTTGCTGGGCAATATTAATTCATTTTGTTTTAATATGATAACTGGAAAAATGTAAAAAGCACCTGTTTAAAGTTGAAATACACTATTGTGTGAAAGTCTTAGGCACCTACCTCATAGTTTAAACCCCTTTATCTCTTCAATAAGTGTGTTTTCACAAGTAGGAACACCAGATATTATTAGAACAGATGTAAATAATCATGAATGCAATACAAAGTAGCATAAATATCTTATTTTGAAAGAAGTAGATCATATCTTGTGCACTAGTTTTAAGAACAAAGTGTAGTTCCAGATTTCTCCTGGACGCCCCAGACATTGCATGAATTTATTCAGTTCCTTCACCAGCAATCTTGATTTAGCTTAATGAAGTGCTGAGCAGTCAAAGCAGGTATTAGATGATAAATATAAATAAAACTGGGTTGTTTAAACGAGGAAAAGCTTAGAAAGCTCTAAATAAACACACTGACATATGTAAAACCACTACTTAATGTATTAATACTATTTGGATATTTAAGTATTTTGCTGAGCAAATAAAAGCTGTCTGTCTGGAAAAAAATAGATTTTTAAATAGAATAAAGTTCCCAAGTGCCTAAACGTATTATTACAGTGCAGTAGTTATATTAGTTATATACTAAAAAAAATGATTTCTAAAGGAATGATGGCAACAGCTGTGCGTATGTCACAGTACATTACAGTATCTGCCCCACCTTTATAGTCAAAGGAAATTCAATGTATGGCCAGTACCTGGACACCCCTACCAATCATTAAGTTCAGGAGTTGACCATCAGAAGAAAACCTCTATCTCCATTTTTAAGTATTGTTAATTATTTTACATAATTAGTACATAGCAAATTAGCACATATAAAATTTCATGATGAATGGACCAACACAAATGCTCTACAATTGCTTGAAAAAAAACCTGTATTGAAAGTAGAATTTTTTTGTCCTCTCCTGTGAAGTTACTATTTTGAAGATACTTGTTTTTCTTTGGACAGCAACAATGAAGAAATACATCCATTAACAAGCATGCACAGTTAAATGGGCTGTACTGAGGAGCTCAGTGACTATAAACGAGAGAAACTGTGATAGCATGCCACGTCTGGCACAACTTTTCAAGAAATTTCTGCCCTGTTAGGTCTGCTGAAGTCAAATGTAAATGCTATAATCGTGAAAAAGAAGTGTTCAGAAGCAACAATTCTCATGGCTCAGCCATGAAGCAGTAGGCCACACAAAATTACAGAGATGGGCCATCAAAGAAGTCCATCCTCTGTTGCAACACTTACTGAAGAGTGCAAAACTGGCACTGGAAGCAGCATAAACAGAAAAAATTGTGCACCAGGAACTTTGGTGGCTGCCAGAGAAACATTAACTACTAAACTCCATAGTGGTAACAGTAAAAGTTTGGTTGAGGAGGAATAATGGACTGGGGCTGTTTTTCTGGATTTGGGACCCTCGGTTCCAGTGAAAAATGCATCTTTTTAAAAAAATTATATGCTTTAAATTTTGTTGCAGCCTGTTGCAGCATGACTGCATTGCACAGCACAAAGCAAGGTCCAGCATCTGTATGCTTGTTTGTTCTATTTAGTTTATCATACATGCGTGCGCTCACCGGGGCAAGTTCCTTGTATGTGTAACACACATCTAATTTTAAAGACATGGTTTGACAGGTCCGGTGTGGAGGAACTTCAGTGGCCTGCACAGAAGCCTGATCTCAATCCCACTGAACACAATTGAAATGAACTGGGAAATTAAATGTGAGCCATGCCTTTTCGACCAACATCAGAGTCTAACCTCTCTAAAGCTCCTTTGACTGAACGATTACAAACTCTACTTCTGTTATTTTCCATAACATGAGCCAACCAACCCCATGTCTGAAGACCTTTTTAATTGATGCTATTACTTTCTTTTTTCTTTTCTAGGCCACCCTTTGTTAAAGAAAGGAGAAGGAGAAGAAAATTGGAATAGCTGTCTGATTATCACTTTAAAATCTTTCATACAGTAAAAAAGGTAGCCAACCGTTAATACAATATCTTTTGATATGTATAAAGGACCTTTAAAAATATATAGTCATATCGTGACTGTAATAACATCAATCTAACATTGATTCAGAGCAGGACCTGTTGGTTTGCTGGACTAAAGAATGTTAACCAAACATAAAACATTTTTTCTCTTCATTCTCTGCTTTCCCTCCCCTTCCTTTTTTCTTAGAGTTCATGAACGTGTGTGGATACCTCATTAGCCACGCCATTGATTAGTCTCCTTGGCTGCCTCAATGGGGCTCAGCTTGCAGAGGCCTGGGCTTTAAAGACAAAGAATCCAGTAATCAATCAATGATCGGGAAAGCAATGATCCATTAAAGAATCTATGTGCCAATTAGCCAAAAAGCTCCCAGAGGAATCTTATGTGGCCCTCATTTTTGCATCAGGCTTGAGGATGTTAATGACAGGATGGGTGCTTTATAGAGCTATATGGTGACCAAGTGCTTTTGTATATAAATCCCAATACATGGGTATATAAGGTACTAGGTAAAAGTCAGAGACTGTAATGGGACAATCGCACAACAGTTCAAGACCTGGTAGACCACCAAACGGTCACCATTAGATAAACTGTGCTTGAAGCCATAATGTGTATATGTAGTATGTCTAACTGTCAAGGAGCCCCGGCTCTCTGTACTGACCACCCCAGAGCTCAGACCACTGAATGTTGAACACTCTGAACATTGTGACCATTTTGACTGTAAGTAAATTAATTAAAGCATGATATCTGAGCATGATACTGCACATGATAGCTACACTATATGTCTGAAGTGAATTTATATTGTTATGAATTAGTATGTATATAAAATAAAGTAAAATAGCATTCATATTTTAAAATATTTTAATTTAATAGCATTAATAGTATTAATTAATAGCTTTTCACTCCATTTGTTGCAGTAGCAGCCTCTACTCCTCTGGCAAGGCTTTACTCCAGATGTTGAAACATTGTAACAAGGTTATTTAAATACATAATATTAAGCTTAATTAATTAAATTCTCTGATATTGTCTTAAGCTACATCTGTACATGAAGAGGTGCATGCGCTTTCTCCCTCTGCTGCTGAACTAACAGTGTGTATTTTACAGGTTAGCTGCTGGGAATAGGCTGAACTTCACTGGGTTATCATTACAAAAACACTACAACATTAACTATTAATAAACTAACTATTAATAATTATCTCCATGTGCTTACATAATACTGATTTTAGTTTCATTTTGGTTACAGTATTGGGAAAAGCCACCGAGTGCCACTTTGGTTACAAGATAGATTTGCACACCGCAGGATTAAGCTCTTTTGCTTGTGAGGTGGGGGAGGGGGGCATGTGGGGCCAGGAAGCTGGCAGATAAGCAGAACTTATCATGGACGTTAATATTTATTTCTGTAACAATAGAAACTATAAAAATTAGCAAATTAGAAACCAAATTAAATTTATGTGTAAGGCTTTTGTTGGGCACATATAGGCAGAGTCCTTGTTAGTCAGGTCCACCATTACCCATAGTTTGAGACTCCTCATGATTAGTTCTGATTACTAGCTATGCTGCAGTCCTCATAGCCCTCAGGCTGGTCCTTGGCTTTGGACATGGTCACCTTAGACTTATATGTGACTGCTGCTGAGTGTCCCATTCTATCAGCAATACCTTTTCATGGAAATGATAACTGCAAACTAAACGCCTGTGTCAGTAACGGGTGCACTTCAAAGTAAATACAGATCTAGTATTTGCTGGTTAAGTGACTTTGTATTTTAATCCCTATATATCAATAAAACCATGAACGTTGCATTAAGTATTGATTATATGGCGAGGACCTGCTGTTGGATCCAGGCTTCCATTCCTTGCTCACTTAAAACTGTTCCAGTTTACATTGCCTCCTATGTATTCACAAAATAAGCCCCAAGATGAGATAAGCATGGGAATGTAAGAGGCTAACAAAATCTATTTCTCTTATCTTTCAGTATGTAAAGGTGCTGCAGGAAGAAGATTATTTTCAGAAACACGAGGATGCCATGTGAAAATCATTTTAAATTATTGTGTGAAATTAACTAACTAACCAACAACCCATTAAAGTGCCAGGCTTGGGATCCTAAGGCTTAGAATTGGGTTCAGTTGTTTCACTGTTTTCTTTTTTAATAAGTATTAATTATCTTCATTGCAAAAATGTTTGCAGCCTCTATTAACACCAAAAGACTACACAAATGTATTAGTCACCTTACACTGAAGCATTCAGCGATTGCTTTGAAACTCTGTTCCGGTTCGGAAGCTGTTCCAAAATTCCGAACCCCAAAATTTTGATTCTGCTTATCGGTTTCTATGTTATCTGTAAAGACTCTGCCATAGCTGTGCACCCTGCCCTGTTTTCATCCTGTCCATGTGCTTCTGTTTATGTTCTGGTCATGTGTCCGTCCTTGTCTCTGTCCCTCAACTGGTACCAATCTGTGGCTCCTCCTGTTCCCAGGTGTTCCGTGTGTCCTGTGTCGATTTATACCTTCCGATTGCTCCTTGTGTTCTCGTTCATTCTTTGTATTGATTGAGTGCATCCATTTTTCTTAACATCTAGTCGGTCATGTTATTTTCCATTTTGTTTGTTTTTTATGTTTATGTACTTTGTGTTTAGTTTTTGTTTAGCTCTTATTAAGGTTATGTTAATCTTGAGTTTGTGTCCGCCCTTTCGTCCGGCCTGCCTTGACTTTATAAAAGAAAACAAAAAGTGCAATGTATGTAGAGGGCTGTTATAAAGGAGGCTGCACCCCTGAATGTGGTTTTGAAGCCAGAGTATGGTCTTTGCCAGCTCCACAGACACTGCTAGCATCTCCCTAGAACTTGACTGACACATGAGTGACGTCCAGGGGTTGTAGCAGAAGAAATGATTATATAAGGTAATCCTCTCTGGTAGAAGCCCTACATCCTTTCTCAGTTGTTGAGTCACTGTCATTTAAGTAGGCAAGGTTAAAATATCACAGCTCAGGCAGAGTTTGGGTGCTTATAGGAAGGTTGTATATAACAGATGCAATCCAGTAAATCTGATATTAAGAGATTCCTAGGGGGCATTAAGAGATACGCCCACCACATGGAAAGAATCAAAGAGGCCCACTGCATGTAACTGCATGCAACTTGTGTCTCATCTAGAATCCCAAGTTTATATGTATTTTATACAAGGTTGGTGTGATCAGTGACAATGGCCTGGAATGAATAAGAATGGAAAAACAGAATCGGAATTGAAATTGATTAAGTTTAAATGATACCTTAGTGACGGCATTATCTGTTTAATGGGGGGTCAAACTCCAATATGTTTACGTGTTTCATGATGTTCACCAGGGGCATAGCAGCAAATTCTGGTCCCTGTACACTCTCAATGTCAGTGGGCCCCTATCCATGCCAGTACACGAGGAACGTGAGGAAAAAAAAAAAAAACAGAATTTTCATGGGCCCCTCTCCCTACTCAGGCCCTGGGTAGTCAGGTCCACTTTTCCCCCCACTACTACGCCCATGATGTTCACTTTGTCTTATTGGGAAATTACAATGGCATTAATTTTTGCTAGGTCCTGGTTGGGAGACTGGCAACACTACGCATTTGACGTCGAGCAATCAATCGCCATGTCTTGGAGGATGGTCAAGAAGCTGTCAATCATAGCTTCAGAGGCGCAGTGTGTGTTTTGCTGGTGTTGTGTATTCTAGAAAGAAAAAAAATATTGTGAACCCATTCCTGGATGTCATGAGGAGCACAGTATGGACTATCTATTTTTCAAAGAGAACTCAAGGTAAAAAAAAATGTGGTAACATGTAAAGAACAGGTTTACAAGAGTGATTTAAATTGTGATTACAGTGCACTGTTATTTTGTAGTTGTTGTGAATAGTGCTCAGCTGTTAGCACTTCGGTAGCACAAAGCATTGTTCAATTCTAAGTCAATACTATTGTGATATCAGTTGCTCGCTGTTTCACCCGACAGCAGGAACAACAGCATCCTATTTCCCTCACATGCATCAGAGAGCACTATATCATCCTGGTGGTCAAGATCAAAAAACTTGTCATATGTAACATCAAACTGACCAAAGAAACTACAGCGTCTTTATCACTGTTCCTCAATTACATGACACCACACACCCCGTTGCTCATTCCCAATGGGTTATGGTTAGGTTATCTATCTCTGCTGGAAGGAGCTTGGAAACACTGTCATCCTTGAGCAGCTGCTGAGGGTTCTAACAAATGCGGTCCGCACTTGGGTCCAGAAGCAAGAGCCAGCGGAAGGACTAGATGCAGCACAGTAAGCCTAGCAGTACCTCAACACTTGCCAGAGTGACCTGATCTTCAGCAACCTAACTCTGGGAGTCAAGGACTGCAAGAAGTCACAACAATTTCCTCATCCAAAGCAAAGACCAGCCAAAACCAACAAGGAGTGCCAATCACATTTGGCTTGATGCTAGAAAGTTGTTGGCTACAACAAACTGTATCAAAATCAGGCTGGATGTGTGTGATCTGATCTCAGCATATAAAACTTTATAATGCACAGCATGTATGTGTGTTCTATTGCTTCATGTTCAGCAAATAATGAATTGTTCTTTATTATTACAGACTTACGGCACATTGTTGTAAGACTTAGAGATGCTTTGTATAGGCTTATGAATATGGGCTTCACAGATATTGTTCCTCTGACTGCTTTCTGTCATGAATCTGAACAAACCTTGCCCTAAAACACCTGTGTGTGCACATCCAACTCCGTAACCTCAACTGAATTAACCATGTTTGTTATGATCAACAACAAATGAACAAAAAAGTAGAACAAACTAAGTAGAACCAACACAATGCTCTGGACAAATCTCAGCTATATATTAGTAGGGCAAGATGGCAGGTTAGCCACTGCTGCCATGCTGATACTAAATGACATGTATGTGCAATGGAAACACACACATGGCTACAAATTCTTAACACACACACACACACACAAACATATATATACATATATATATATACACACACACACATACATATATATATATATACACATACATACATACAAAGTGTATATACATACAAAGTGAAAAGGACTAGAAATAAGCAACACTATAATATCTCCTAGATTCGGAAGAGGGGAAACAGTGAGCAAAGCGAGCAGTATGTTTAGAAGAAATGTGGATTTATTACAAAATGTGCACTTGCGCTTTTACTGTCTTTGACTGGACAAAAAAAAAAAGAGAGCTCTCAAATTAAACGAAAAGAGTCAATTAATGGTCCACAACTACCCGGGTAGTGTTAATTGAGGTGGGTGTGTTCGTGCTTATCTGCGTCCAGGTAAGATGAACAGTTCACAATCAAAACGTTCCAGGCTGATCGCTGATCAGCTCAATGTAGTCTGCGCGGGGTGAAGCCTTCCAGGATCCAGGGGAAACTGACTCGCCATCAAGTTGAACCATAAGCAAAAAAAAACAATCTGCAGTACATAACAGCAGATCAGTACATCACTTTCACAAATCTATTGTCTAAACGCTCCCCACGTTTCAAATACTTCAAAATCACAGAATGTATATGCACAGTTCGTGTACACATGAACTTGAACAGGCTTTAAATAAAGTGTACAGTGCTTGTTGCTTAACGAGTGCTAACTGTACATGAATTAGGTCATAACTCAATATTTGTTTTACAAAAAATGTCAAAAAAACAAACTCCGATTGGTTTTATCAGAAGACAACATTTTAATCACAATTAAAATTATTCTCAAGAAAATAAGTTCAATTCGCTATACTGAAAACCATGCAGGTTTTTTCACTCACCGGAGCTCTTGAAAACTCGGCCAGATAACAACCATCCGCACGTCCAAAACACCAAAAACAACTAAAAACAACTGAAAAAACCTATATATATGAGGATATCAAACGTTATTTTGTTGTTTGATGAAAAACTAGCTTATATTTCAACAGATGGTTTATCACCGTGTTCACCGACCTGACCGCTAAAAGCGGAGAAGAGAGAAGGGAAAACAAGCGCCCACTAGAGGAAATAGGAGAGCACAGCAGGCCATTCAAAACAAAAGTCCCACTGCAAACAAATAAAAACCTGCTGAAAATCCTCTTTTATGTCACATATTTATGAATGTTTGAAATAAAATTCAATTAATTTGTTTTTAACCGATGTAAATAAAATATTTTTACATTTTTTACTTTTAATAGCCGTTTCTTAGTGACCAAATTTTAGATGGGTTATATATAAATTTTATTTTATCTACTTACAGTTTAGCAATCAACATCTAAACAATTACAAAAATATAGGCAAATCAATTATAGCTAGCTAGTTTGCCCATGTCCCGCCCCAAACTGTCAAAACCACCCCCTCTGAAAAGTCGAGCACAAATATTTCTCTCGTGTGCAGAGAGCAGCCGACGGTATTGCACTTCGCGCGCGAGGAAAAATATCAAATCACGCATTAAAAAAGCATCAAAAGAGGAAAAAAAACAATTAAGAGCGTGTTTATGAAAATTGCGCATGCTGTGCTCGCAAGTTTCACATTTACACTCATGAATGAAACAATTGCGTGTGCGAACTGTTAAACCGTGCAGCTTTATATCCTTCACCTCGCATTTTTGTGCGCTCGAGTTTTGACATTAATGTGACGCCGTATCCTCGGGCGCGTCGTCTACATGTTCCTCTGAAGCGCAGACGGAGCTGTGTGATGTTCGGTTATTTATAAGGAGGAAGTTCTCCATGTTGTATAGATGTTATTGTTTGTTGCATTTCTGTCATCTCTTTTTTGTTTCTTGACTTGCAGTTTATTAGGAGAGTAAACAGTATTTTTTTTAAGATGGTGTTTTTTTGGGCGGGGAGGGGGGTGGGGTAGAGGGCTGAGGCTTAAGGGTCACGGTTCGCTACTGAGTTAGAACTATTAGCCAGTAGTGCAGAGGTTTTGTTTGCACTGATTGCAGGGAAGCTGCTGCAACACTCCATCAACTAAACCAAAAGGCTCTGGTTGTAAGCATGTGTAACACTTGAATAATTTATCATTTATTAATAACTTGTTTTGTTTGTGAAGTTATGAACAGCATTGTGGAGACCAAGCTGCGCGTACATGCATGTTAATAAAAACTATGTCAGTGGCTAGATGACACAGTGATGAAGGATCATTAGTCATATTTTATAAAGATTGAAAATAAATTGACCTCCATTGCAAGGGCCTGGCGTAAATATTGTTTAATGTTTGATCTTTTATTGCTGCCATGGTTGTCTTTAAGAATCAGGCTTGTTTATTTTAACATACAAAGAGGGATGTTGTTATATTTGCATTGTTTATTCTACACTATTCATAAAATAAAAAAGTATTAATAAAAAAGGGACTGTTGCAGTTTGGTGCACATATTAATTACTGAAATCAACAAATATCTCAAATGGGCAGAAATCTGTGTGTAGTCTGCTTTCCACTCTTGAGCATTATAAAGCCAGAAGCAACACAGTAAAACAGTAAACATGTTTTTATGATACTAAACTTGAGTATTATATTAAACATCTAGCAAAGCTTGAATGAACAACAGACCCATTGGTCCAACACAAGCATCCCAGACGTGGCACTAGCAGTGGGGTGTGTTAGAGAATGGACCAGGAGCTGAATTTTCATGCAATGCACTGAAATATGGCATGATTTACTGTCATTTTATTCATGAATGAGATACTAGTTAAACACTGTAAACTGATTTCCCAGCTGGTCTGCTGGGCTTAAACTACACAGTACATTCACATCATTATGACCACCAGCTAATATCCAGAGTAATCACAGCTGGTAGACAGGATGGGAGACTCAATAAGGTCCTGGTAGGATGTGACAGGTATCTAGGGCTATGCTTACTGCAGTGCATCCCATAGCTGCTGGAGGGCACATTGGGGAGGATCCATAGAGTAAACATGATGATCGAGGTGGTCCCACAGATGCTCAATTAGGTTTAAGTCTGGGGAATTAGGGGGGCAGTGTAGTACTTGAAAGTCTTGGTCTGCTCTTCCAACCAATGTGGGATATTTCTAGCCATGTGACATGACTTATTGTCTTGCTGGAAGATTCCATCCACCCCAGGGAAGACAATCAGCATGTATGGATGTACGTGGTCTGCAAGGATTAATTCATAACCAAGCTGGTTGAGAGTGCCTTCCACAAAAACATTCCCCAGACTTGTGTTCTTTCACAAGTACTCGTGTTGAGCACTGTTACTGATTTGACTGATAATGGCTTCTGCAGTGGATCTGTAGTGCCCATGCTGGCGCATTGCTCCCACCACACAAGGGTAGCTTGTGTGAATCAGGACACCTGGAACTGTTATCGAGCTTTTATGTGATGGAAACTGGACAGAAAACATCCTGGACGAACAAACAAACATGCAGATGGACAGATGGACAAAGCAACATGTGGATGAATGAATGTTGATGTATTAATACACAAATGAACAAGTGTCTAACTTGCTAGCTTGTTGTTACACTGAGTTAGTTTTAGCTCACTGAGCTTCTTTGACTCTGGAACTGGTTTGTGTTGGCTACCCAAGATTAGGACCTCCTAGTTTGGAAGGATGGGACCCAAACATGGTAAAATATAGTAGATGTTTTTAGGACTTTGGGAAGGTATTAATAAGACACACGTTGTACATGTATTTTGTGGCTCAGAGACACAAGATTCATTTCATTAAAAAGAAAACAACTGTGACGTACAGTTCACCTGCAAACCTTATTAAATGCCTATATAACATTTATTTATAACATTTCAAACTTATATTTTTTTCTTTTTTAAATTACAGAACATTTAAATATTTTAACACACTATATGTTTGTATATGCATGTCCTAATTGTAAATATATACGTATGTCCTAATTTCTGTTTTTTCTTTCCCTTTAACTTTAAAAAGTGTGTAATAGTTGTTAATTTATTGGAGTCTGAAGGAAGTTTTAATTTCTTGTTCATAAATAAAACCAGTTCATATATTATGGGTTTTGTACAGTATAATTGGCATCTTATTTTAACAGCTTGTGGCAAAAAGCTTGAGTGTAATACATACAGTAGGAGTATTTAAATGTACTACCACTGTACACAAAAAACCATGGTTAATGCAAACGCTCTTGTTTGCAAAGAATTTCTATCAATTTTAACTGTTAACTAGTTTAGAAAGTATTTGTATGTGACTTTTGTGTATTTATTTCTGTATTTCTCCTCCTTCTCTCTTTGGTTCAGAAGGAGGAGGGGGACAGGAAGCTGATGGTTACAGAGATGGATTTAGCGATGGGGAGACAGAACTGAGGAATATGGACAAATGCTTTCGGACCTCTCCTCTCGCTGACAGGCGCAGGCATATTTGCACTGACATGCTGTCTTTTCTTTTCAAGAAGTACATGGGGTGCGGTCACCAGTCGGACACGGATTAGCCCAACCTAATGCATGGCTTGGTGGGGACTGGAGGGCTCTATAGAAGTCATGTTGATAAAGACAGACCAGTGACATCCTTCATCTGATTTTACATAAGGAATTTAAAGCTACCCTTGATGTGTGCATATGCTGTACTTATTATTATATATTTTTTAGTTTAAGCAGGTATGTCTCCTGTAACTGATTTCATGTACTGAATGTGAAAGATCCTTCAAACAAATCAATGTGTATATTAATTTATATTTGTATACTTGATAGTTGTTATTTGGAGTCAATATACAGATGTTCTCAGAGGAAGGATATTTTCAGACAGCAACAGCAAAAGCCCCAGTGTTGTCCAGTTAACATCGGGATAGATTCATGTACCTTATGAGGCCCTAATTACACAAAACCCCAGGGTGCTAGTGGAGGAATTATAAATGATTGTTGTCATTTTGCTTTTTATTGGAATGGTGGCCTATAGCGGTGAAAGCCTACACACGAATCTGGATCTTTTAATGGGGTAATAACTCATACATACAGTAGGCCACAGTTCATAAACAACCAGGGTACACAGTCACTTTGTTTTCTCCCAGGGTTTTGTGTGAACCGGCTGATATATATCGAACCACTGTGCTATTAATGATATTACTGGGGTGTTTGGTTAGTTTGAAAGTTTTAACTCATTGTGAGTCACAGTTTTCCACCAACTTTTAACTTATTTATGCCCAACAATTGAATTTCGAGGGAAAGGTCACAGAACTTGTTCAGTTTAACAGTACCACTGTTCTGATTGCATGTATCTTATATACTTCCAGTCTTAATTAAAAGTATTGTTTTGTTAATGTCAGCAGTGCTATGTGACCAAAGGAGTTTCACATAATAAGTCATAAGGAAAAAACTCACTTATCCACCATATGGTTCAGTCATTTGAAAAAAATACATTATTGAGATTAGTGCTCAGGCAAGCTTGCATATGGAAATTAATGATATTCCTAATCGCTGCTGTTGGAACAAAATGTCATATCTCTTGAATGATTATGAAATTATGTTAAGAACTGAAAAAAACCCAACAACAATGAAGCTATGAGGTTTAGTTCTGGCAGCAGCAAAATGTATTCCATAAAACATCATTCCAGTATCTTACTGAATGTGCTCTACCTAATACCCTGTACTTAACCTTACATGCCTTTGCCATATGGCAATGATAACTATTATGCCAGACTACAATAAAAATATTTTCTCAACAACAACAACAACAAAAAATCTATTTAACATATTGTCCTTTTCTCTGAAGCAGTCTGTACTTTTTTTCATTTAAACCACATGGTAGGCCCAGGCTCCTGAAGCGCTCTCAAATTGGGTGCATAATTTAAAATTCAATAACTTCCAGAAAAAATAAGCACAATCTGTGAAAGGTTATCATTTCTTTTTCACAAATAAATCCAATTCTTATCAATTTTACACAAAGCCATACAATGTAATTGTTGCCATATGGCCACAGCTTGAGTCAATGGTACTGCAATCTGCAGCGCCTACAGCAAGAGTCAATGAACGCACAGCCGTTGGACGCGCTGGACGCTGCCATTTTCACCTCCTTGTATACATGAATGGTTTCATCAATATGTGCTGATTTCATATTTCTCTCCAGGTTCTCGGCTAGACTATGTGCTATGGCATTGCAGATTGCAGTTCCTTTGTCGAATGCTATTGCCATATGGCAACAAACGGCAAAGTGCCCCCCGTTTCTAAATAATTTGTAGACATTAAGTCATTTTCAATATGACAAATGAGAAAATTATATAATAAAGCATTAAGACTGATGTGCTGTATTGTTTAGCACTTATGTGGAGAGTGACGTGCTGTTTGCCTACTAGGAACACAATGAAAAATATGCAATGTCACAACAGCACATCATGCTCTTTGCCAAATCCAATGAAACGTATTGGTAAACACCCTTTACATTAACTGCAATTGCTCCTCTGACAGTGATCTAATATGCAGGAAAGCATGTTGTAATACCAAGGCTGTTAGCACTGAGCATTTCTGAGCCCTGCATAGACGTTCAATTGGGACAACATACAGACTCAGTGAATGTTTCACTTTAATACAGAAGATTCTAATTCAGTATTTAGTATTTATCCCATCCATGCAGTGTAACACCCACATATACACTCACACTAGTGAACATACACACTAGGGGGCAGTGGGCACACTTGCCCAGAGTGGTGGGCAACCCTATCCACAGCACCCAGGCAGCAGTTGGGGGTTAGGTGCCTTGCTCAAGGTTCACTTCAGTCATATGCTGTTGGTCCAGGGGATCAAGACTGGATCCCTAACCTTCAGCCCACGACTATGTATGTGTGAATATGAAAGCAAGTGCAAAAGGAGAGTCATATGATCTGACTTAGACTAGGCACAACTAAGGAAGGAGGAAAAGAGTGGAAGGCAGGAAACCAATGGAAAAAAGGAGGAGAGAAGCTAGTAAAGTCGGCAAAATTAACAACAACATGAAAGACGTGGATTAAAAAAAGCAGGCGCTGTAGGATTTTTACACTTACTGAATATTCAGCTTTCTTTCACTTCACCTATAAGTACCAGCGATAGTGCAGCACTTCTAAACCAGAGAGCTGTCTTCGAGTCGAGCCTACTCGGGAGGAACCGAATGTTTTCTGAGCACTTCATTGTTGTTGTATATGCCTCTATTGGTGTGTATATTTAGAGCTGGAGTGTTGAACACTCTCAGCACTAAGGACACCTCCATATTGTGGGTATCAACACAGCAGCGCAGAGAGAGAGGACAGCTGCTACCTACCTGGACAGTAGCTGGGGAGGGCCAGGGACATATTTTAGCCTCCCTTGTCTTTGACAGATAGCTAGTCTCTAAAAGCCTTGTCTGCAGTGCTGAAAGCATCAGTGATGTACGAGCACAGCTGTCTGATAAATCCTTTGTGTCAGTCCGTCTCTGACAACCATTTATCATGTTTGTGATTTTTGCGTTAGGAACAGGCTTTTGGATCCTTAAAAAAAAGAGAAAAAGAAAGTTGAACGCATTTCGGAGGCAGCGTGTTCTTCAACTGCCACCACCCTCTATTATGGTGGATTTAGGACAGTGGTGGCCTCACTTGAACACCTACTAGTACCTTCTTGAGGGACATTTCTGATTCAAGATAATCATAGCACCAAACAACTGGGATGTGAAAATAAGAGAGATTCTAATATGGATTTAGAACACGGTCTTGAAATGAGCACGTGGTGGGCTGCATCGGACAGATGAGACCTTTACCAGAAATTGATGGTAAATATTGTGCCTCATTGGCAAATCAAACCTTAAAGAAAGAAGCTGTATCTTTACATTGAGTTAATCAAATTAATCTGACAGCTCGGAAAAGACTGTGAAGTTCATCCTTCAAAGAAATGTACTGCACTGGTGAGTCATAGCACAGAACAATATACAACATCCTTCCAATCATACAAGAACCATTTAACCCTACAAAGAATCATTTATACACTCAAATGGTTCTTTAAGTGTTCATGGTTCAATGTACAACCACTGCCTTCACTGTGGAACCCTTGAAGAGTGTTTAGGGTTGGAGGCAGTTACAGATACATTGGGATTTGAAAACCTCACTGGTGACTATGTGTAATTGCACGTAACATGCGGACGAATACTCTGTAATGTTGGTTGCATTTCCAACCTTTTCCCTAAGTAGATGAATCTTATAATTAAGAGCATACTGAAAGATTATTCAATAAGGAACTCAGGGTGAAAACATAGTGAACGATGTTTTCCAAGGATATAAGTGAGCGATCTACTATTGTCATCTTATCTATATTGGAATAATGTTGATTTTTTAAATTGAGACCTAAACAACAAGCCAGGCCTTCTTTTTGAGCCTGTGTGTAAGATGTTAATACAAAAAGACATACGACATGGTTCGAAAACATGTTCAATTTCAGCCTTTAAAGGGCAACTCGAAGCGTTGAACCAAAACCATATATTCGTTTTCTTTTCTCTTGTCTCAGTAATGCCAATTCTTTCAATTTTAACAAAAAACTTACATAATACACTTTACCAGTACAGAACCTTACTTCCAGGAAGTTGATATATGCAATATATACACTATATGCAATTCCTCAGGTACCAACACTAGGAGGTCTTCAGTATTAGAGGTGTAAATCACAAGTTACAACACAATATTTAGATTATTTTGGCCAACGGTCTGATTATTTTCAATATCTTATATTAATTAAATAAATGTCCATACAATCAAGCCACCTGTTTCAACACCTTGTCACCTTTACAAGTGAGCTTACAATTTTATGGTATAACCTGAGAAACTTAATTCACACTGCAAACAGTAAAGACCTGATCTGTCTGATATTGTTTTTTTACTCTTCTATTTATTTTCTAAAACCTTACCCATGAGCTGTTACCAACAGGACAGTGTAAAACATACTTGGCTGCTGCTGCTCGGGTGACTGGTAGATTACAGATAAGTCATTAGGCTTTTAATGTGAATGCAAGCATGCAAGCCCAGTTTTCATCTGGCGTGCGGCATGCTAGCAGTTTCTAGGCAGAAACAGTCAAATATGTGTAGGCTAATAAACCAATCAACAAATAGGTTTTTAACCTCCCACTTTTCATGTGACTCTACAATGATGAGAAAGCTAGCTACCGTCAAGGCGAGAGCTTGGTCTTCAATCTTTAAGTCTTTATGTCATCTACATGAAGTTTATTTTAGCAAACAGCAGCCGCTTTCACCTTGTAACGCACTTGTGTCGCGTCTTTTGGGAAACAAGCGTCGTGGAGTGGTTGCTACCCTCGCGCCACGTCGCATTTGGTGTGAAATGCAGCCAGCTGAAGCGTAGGAGCGTGCAGAGAGGAATCCAGCTGATGATGTTGAAACAGGTGGAAAATTAAACACGCATGCATTAATGGTTATGAATTGCACCGATGACATTGCTTCATATTTAATCTGTACATGGATACAGATCGATGGACTGTTACATCCCTATTCAGTATACAAGTATACAACCCTGCACTGCATCTGCCCCAAGGATGTTCTCTGCCATACATGTTTATTATGCTCTAAATAACATGCTCGAAAAGAGTGGAACGTTTTTGCACTTCACGTAAAAAAGCAGAGTAGAAAACATCCTGATTGGAAAAAGACGTTGACATTTATTTAGTATTCTCTTCTTTGCACAGAGTCTCGTGGACTAATGTGCTTAGATATCACAGACAGCACAGTCAATATAAAAATGGCTTTTAACTTTAACACCCAAAGCAAGAACGCAATGCTTTTGAACCAAGTGAATGCTGAAAGTACTGAAATAGTATTTCCAATGATAGTTTGAGATGTTTGGCTTGTGAGGCTGCATTCATGACTTCTCTTATCCACCGATCTAACAAGAAACCATTATGAGTTATTTTCTGGCATTTTCCTAGTTTACATATGTCTCGGAGTAGGCACTTACCCTGGCATAAACAAACCTTTACAGGAATTTCTAGGAGATGCTCTCAGATGTTCCATAGCTGGCGGTGCTGTCTCATTTGGGAATATAGCAACACCCGGTCCTGATGAGACTGTGTGTCTCTTTTCTTATTTCTTAATTCTATATTTCATGATGTACAGTGTTTTATTCAACAAGAGTTTGTTATCGTTATGCAAGTTGCTTCTTTCATACGGTAATTTAATTCACACTGGTTTAATGCCTGGCTACGTCACAGAACATATCTGTTACATTTTTGGATAGAATATATAACAATTGTAGCCATGAAAAGTCAAAATCCTCTATTAAATAGAAAAAAAGATATATTTCATCAAAAATTTACACCATAGTCACTATAATTGTCTATTCTACTAGATGTTCCCCTTTACAAACAGTTGGCCTCTCTAGCGCGTCTATGGATGTTGTACAGCACAGACGGTATTGCTTGGGACCACAAGGACTGCTTCACTACTGTTTACATGATTAACAGTCATTTATAAGAAACAACACCATCCTTTCATGTGTTTACCATCTGCACCCAGTGAATGACCCAGAATTACCGCAATCCATATTTTATCAAAGAGTCTCGACTTTCCTCCTCCCAGAGGCCTCAATTCCATCTCCTTTGCCATCTTAAAACAGGTCATAATTGGGGATATAGCGCTGGTTAAATGTGAAGACACCTCTTCCACTTCAATAGTTTGTTGTATGTCAAGGCAAAAGGACACACATATGAACGGTATGTTCTCCTTTCGTGCCTTGTCAGCTTGCAAAGCTTTTTGCAGTTCTCTGAGTGGGCTGCTTAGAAGGCATTGTCCAACACGTTTATGACTGTAGCTTTCACCTCCACAGCAGCTGGCATCCCTTTCCCAGAAACCCAGAGCCTTGTAAAAGGAGACTGCACACCAGCCTCAGGTGTCAGTGCCGTTTTTGACGGGCATCTCCTTAACTCCCCGTAAAGGTGGTGGTGGTTCCTTAGAGACATGCAAATCAGCAAGCAAGCTACTGAAATGATGATGAGAAGCACACCAAAGACGGCAATCACCGCTGTATCCCACTTGTCAGCGTCTTCAAAAACTTGCTCTAATCCTTTAGTTGTGACGTTGACACACTTGGTGTTGTGTTTATGGTGGACGCTCCTGATGTCCACACACACTTTATACTGTGTGGCAGGACTGAGATGCGTGAGATTATACATCCTCATATCAGATGGGACCCTTGCTGTGAAGGCTACAGTTGGATGGTCAGTACTGGGCATTGTGTACCACTTAATGTTTGGTGCCAGGCTACCGTGAGTGACTTTCCAGGACACCAGGACAGAGTTGGCCTGCACAGACTGGACGATGACATCAAGAGAGCCATTGGAAGGATGTGGGAAGTAGCCATTCACTTCCACAGAGACAGACTTCAAGTCTGCACCAACAAGATTGTGTGCCACACAAGTGTACAGTCCAGCCTCTCCCTCGGTGATGTCATAAATGTCGAGCGTACCCTCGGGATGCATGTAAAACTTCTCTGCCACTACGTTGGGCAGGACCCTGTGCCCGGAAGGAGTGACCCAGTAGATGTCAGGCTCCGGTTCAGCAAAGGCCCGGCAGTGCAGGGACAATGAGCTCCCATTGTCCACCGAGACTTGAGTGGGCAGACTATCTGGAGAGATGAGAGGCAGACAGATCTCCATCATCTCCCTGAAGTGAACCTGCCGCACATGCTGACCTTCATACTCAGGGGGTTCCACGCAGAAGAGGGAGTCAGGCTCCATAAAGCGAATGTTGGTTTTATTCATATTCATCCAGCGTACTACACAGTCACAGCGGATAGGGTTGGAATGCATGCTGACTTCCCGCAGGTTGGGAAGAGACTCCACAGTGATCCTGTGCAGGGCACTGAGGGCATTGCCATTTAGCATAAGGGTTTCCAGCCTAGGCAGCTTGTAGAAGGCATTGGGATGAATATAGGACAATTTCGGGTTGTTGGTTGCCTCAATCTTGGTCAACTCTGGAAGGTTGTTGAGGGCAAAGCTGTCAATGGACACCAGCTCTGGCATGTTGTTGATGCCTAACTCCTTAAGATGAAGCATGTCCACAAAATCGCCCCTCTGTATTCGTCCAACAGGGTTTTTATTAAGGTCCAAAAACTTGAGGTTCTTAAGATGTCTAAGGGCGCCATGGGGAACCTCAGGGAAAGTATTGTCATAGAAAGAGATGCTCTCCAGATTTTCAAGACCTGCCAAAGCATCGTCTGGAATCTGAGACAAGTTCATCCTGGTAAGGACAAGACTGCGCAAGTTTCTTAATGGCTTAAAGCTCATGTCCTGAATAGAGATGACAGGGTTTTCTCCAATCATTAGAATCTCCAGATTGGGCAGGGACTCAAACCATTCACTGTTTATTCTCTGGAGCCTATTCGAGTTGAGATGTAGCCTAAGCAAATTGTGAAGGCCACGGAAGGCCTCGGGTGAGATGAAGGAGATGAGGTTATGGTTTAGGTAGAGTTCCTGAAGATTGAGGAGTTGAGAAAGGGCATTATCCGGTAGAGAGCATATCCAGTTTTCTTCCATATGCAGGGACAAGAGCTGCGGGAGGTTACCCAGGTTGATGTTTTTAATTGAAGATATGTTGTTTTGCGAAAGGTCAATCTCAGTGACATTGGGCAAGTTTTCCAAGGGTTTCTCTATTCTGGCAATGTTGTTGGTCTGTAGTAAAATAACCTGTGTATCTGCAGGTAATGTCAAAGGAAGGTTAAAAAGTCCTAAATCGTTGCAGTCAACAGTGGGGGCCTCCATATAAACGGAGCTGGGGGAAAACCAGGGCCTAACTTCACACTCACAAAGCTTAGGACAGCTGCCTCGTTCCTCCACAGCAAGAACAAACGTAGCCATTGCAAACCCCAGTAGCAAATAATCCACAAATGATATGTCTTTCATTTTGGCCCAGTTCCCTCCAGTAAATAATTGGTCCTTGTAAATTAAGTGGCCACAGCTTTTTAAAAATAATAGACCATTTGTTGTTGGGGTGATGGAGATCTAATCCCACAGTGTATCCCCCAGGCTTTAACTGGTTGATCTACTGTCCGCTGATGCAGAGAGACCCCTCACTAAGTCTTCTTGTCTCAGTGTTCTGGGAAAGGGCACACAGGCCAGATAAATAAAGGTAAAAAGACCAGCATATGCCTCAGGGAGTTGTGTTTCAGCTAAGCAGAAGTGAGGCTGTTAATTTTCTGTAATACTTCAGTGGTAGAACAGTCTCTCTGGTGATTATGAGCTGCCATCATTGCTTTAGTCCACTTGCACCTAAAGAAAAGAGAGAGATAGAACAAGAGAGAGAGAGAGAGAGAGAGAGAGAGAGAGAGTGAGTAAGAGAGAACATTAATATAGCAAGAAAATTCAGAGACATCACTAAGGAATACTGGCATTTACAAAAGCCACATCAAAGCATGATGATGTGTGGTGACATTTCATTCTGCAGTGCCTGAGCAGCCTTTTACATATGGATTTGGGTCTCCTTGACCTCATCTATATTAGTTTGTGGTTTGTACCAGAACTTGCCTTAAACACTGGTTTTACCGTGTGTTTGACTAAATGTATTACTGATAACACTACATAAAGTTTTCAAAAGAATGGCCACAACTTATTCCATGATTATTAAGGCATGTCACATACTTGGCATGATAAAAAAATTATGAATCCGCCATCGTACCATGCGATGTACTCATGAAATTGAACTGTGACTAGCATGGCCTTGACAGGTCTGTATAATGACAGGTCTGTATAATGTAAGTCTAACCTTGTCTGTTAATGAAACCATTTATTCTATTGCAAATAACATAGTCAGGCGATGCAATTGCCATGCTACTGTGTTGCTTCTCTCAATATTTGTGTTTATCTCCCCACTGTTAGGAAGCAATTCGCGTTGTCACAGCAAAAAAACACCCTCCGAGAATGAATCCGTTAGATACCTCCCTTCTTCGCCACTGCTACTAGAGGGAGGACAGTCCCAGGGAGCATTCCTTTGCTCTATCATCCTCTTTCCACTCTGGTGCCCAGAGATGGAGATGAAAAAGTTTTGTCTGCTGCAAAAGGACTGCAGTGGTCTCTTGCCTCAAGCCCCTATTGTGGAGAGGGCCAGAAAAATGGTTTCAGATGAAGGACAGAGGACGGAAGTGTGATTTCTCAAGGTGTTGTGGCACTTTATTAAACCCAGCAATGTTCCCTATTGCTGAACACCCAGAGACCTTCAGAATCAGTGCCCTTTTAATCTTTGCAACGGAAGAAATCATTTAAGGTCACTGTAGCAGGCGCTCAGGTTTAAGAATCACTGGGACATTAATGTAGGGATGCACAATGACATCGCAATCATGTTGTTATTGATCAATATTTACTTAAAAAAACACATTGTTGTGTAATGTCAGTATTTCGCACATACAGGTAATGTTTCAGAGGTACGCTCAGATATTTGGACACAAACCCAAGTATATTTCAACCCATTTAAAATTAGAGATGCGTTTTTGAGGCCAATTCCAATCGTCGATCACCTTTCAGTGCGATTGGCCTATAGCCGATACCGATAGAGGGCCACGGCAGAGCTACATGTAGTTGTTAGCACACGCAAGTCATGAAACATGGTCTAAACTGGTTTATTACCAACAAGCTCATATGAAACAGCATAATATTTTTAACAAAATTAACAGTAAATAAACAAAGTAAATCAGACAAATATCCCCAATACTGCAATCATTCAATTTAGTTTAAAACGAAAAAAGCAAATTAAGATCTGGTCTGCACGGTGTTCCGGGTTATTTGTTTTTTGCTAGCTGTGCGTGCTAGCTCTGCTGTTTGCTGATACTCACTGTATTCAGCCGCTTGGTGACGTATCAGATTAGTAGTCTTTGTCTTGGTTTCCCCAGGAAACACGCTGATTTTACAATTTTTTTACAAAACATCCTGGATGAATCTGAGTCACATACAGTAAAAACTGCCAGATGGGCAGCACATGTCGTGAACACCACAAACCGTTCTCGCGAGGCTGCCGCTTTAGTCAGTCTGTGGAAAATAAAACGGTATGTATTTCCACCTAGCGGTTCAGATAGGAATTGCAGGGACTTGGCCGGAGGGAGTTTTACATAGAGGGTTTCAAAGAAAAGCTAGCTGGAAATACAGAAATAAGGCTCATTGGTTTAACGCCATAGATCGGCTCCCGGGACCGGCTAAACTGGAGAAATATCGGGCAATTGCCGATCACATATTTTATTAAAAATTGGCTGATACTGATACATAGCTGATCGATCCTTCCATCTCTATTTAAAATGCTACATGAATGCAGGTCAGAGGGACAGCAAGGAAAAGATACTTTGGTCAATGAAGCACATGCAACTGTAGGCTAGCTACTACACATAATGAACAAAGATGCCCTGAATAGAAATGGCCGTTTCTTTGAAATGATGCCCTTTTCATCTGCATCAGGCTAGCTTAACCTTGGCAAAATTGAAGCTGCATATTAGGGAAGTGCATGTTGGTCTATTTTATCAGTTGACATTCAAGCTAAAGACACTTATTTACTGCTTTCCCCTGTAAGAGCACCATAAATATCTGCCGTGTTCACACCTCTAAATATGACTGTGCAATGCATCAGAGCAAAAAGAAAAAACAGCTTTTAGTACATGCAGTATTTAATCTTTATTTTTTTTTAACAAAGCCAAAGTATAATATTTGGTTGGTAAAGGCAAAACTGTCTTAAAAATCTCATTGAGAATAAGCTGAAGGGGATCATTACGCAGCTTGTCTGCATATCATTTCCTGGGAAGGGTCATAATTTCCTATTCTTTAGTAATCTAAGACAAACAGAGCATACAGATAAACAGCGACATAACTGTACATAAAGTGTTATTAACATTTGTCTGTTGCTGACATGCCTACATAATCGTGGCTCCACCTCAGCACCACGGTATATTTTCAATCTGTGGAAAACACTGATCTCGCCCACAATTTTCATAGGTGCAACCCTACTGTAATGTGTTTGGTTGTTAGCAGTTCTCCGCAGTTCCTCTTTATCCGAGAAATGTGTCGCTGCTGTCCTAAGGGGCTGCTGGATCTCCACTTACTCTCGCTATCTTACTTCCTAATTGTTGTAATAAGCTTATTCTGTAAACAAAGCTTGTGGGTGTGCTTATCGCCCTCCGGTAACATGGGTCTTCTCAAAGGGGTGGTTGGAAAGGTTTGGTGATATAGTACCCGTGTCAGCTACTATAAGACAGGAAAGGCATGTATTTTCCGTGACTGACAAGAATGGCCTGTTTTCCGCCCTGCGTTAAATGGAGCGTTGCTGTTTCGGCGAATCTCTGCTTCAGGTTAAAGGGGTGGTGTGTAAGAGTGCCCAGGACTGTTGACAGCAAGGTTTTAACTTGCACTGAATCAAAACACAACATGAATATTAATAATAATAATAATAATAATAATAATATAAGTATAAATAATAAAATAAGTTCAATTTATACAGCGCCTTTCTCATACCCAAGGACGCTTTACATCGAGAGGGGGGGGAGAAGAAAAAAATATATATATTAGCCATAATATAGGAGAAAAATCAGTGAGCAGCAGAGAAAAAGTACTGAGAAAAGAGGTAAGTTTTAAGTTGAGCTTTAAATGCGGAAAGTGAGTGACAGTCACAAAGAGATTGTGGTAAGGAGTTCCACAGTTTGGGGGCCATAACACTGAAAGCTCTGCCCCCAACAGTGACCAGTCTGAATTTGGGAACAGACCGGCAACATTTCAGAGGACCTAAGAGTACGGACAGGGCAGTACGGGTGCAGGAGCTCAGCTAAGTAGGCAGGAGCTAAACCATGAAGGGATTTATATGTTAGCAGGAGGAGTTTAAACTGGATCCGAAGCTTGACAGGTAGCCAGTGTAACTGTAACAGAACTGGGGTGATATGAACTGATTTTTTAGAACAAGTGATTATTCTAGCTGCTGAGTTTTGTACATTTTGAAGGGGATGGATAGCTCTGTTTGGAATGCCAATAAGTAGAGAGTTACAGTAGTTTAATCGGGATGATACTAATGAACGAATATTAGCTGATGAATATCACAGCATGCACGGCAGGCAATGAATATCACAGGTGACTTAGCGTCACAGCACTATTTCACACCATTCGGTCTAGTATGTGACTTTGTCAGTGGAAGTATCCATCAGATATTTCGAGACCACTCAATAATCTGGTACATTTTAAAGATGCTTCTTCATTCCATCAGGTCCTAGGTTTACAACAGCACCTACATCTTGAGACACTGCCCTCTTTTATCTAAAAAACTTGCTTGGATGAATGCCTAAACATTTCTTTCAGGTCTGTCTTAGTGCAGCAATTTTCTTCTTAGATCATGCAGCCTTGTGCTTTGTATCTTACCCTCCTAAACAAGGTTATGGTGTTTTATAGAGACAGCATATCACGTGATTTCACAGGGTGAATAAATTGCTCCATTTACCTCATGCATTATAAAAAAAATGCCGCTTGCTGAAGCATAAATAATTTGGCACAATACTGTATTACATCAGAGCACAGTCAACAATGCCATCTGCATTGCTTCAGACTTTCCACATCATCTTAACGAATACAACTCCAATGGATGCTCAAACGTCAAAAGTTTACAGAGAATATACACATTAGAGAAGCATTTTATCTTTTATGTTTACACATGCACATATCAAAGCACTCAGAAGCTCCTCATTACTATAGTGTTATGAATTTGCTTGGTTTGCTCAACAGACAACAGACAACATGAGGTACTTAAGCACACTTGTCAGTGTCTGGGATAATGACAGTGCCTATGTATTCCTTTGTTCATTAGAGACAAGCCTTTAAAGCATTATAATACTATGGCTGTGAAGTGGACACAATCAATTACTATTTGACCCTTCGACCCGTCAGTAGTACGCTGTTAATAACGGTACCACAGAGCCATTTCTTATGAAGGGATTTGTGCAGATGAAGAATTCTTTAATAACCTTCACATAATATATGTTCTTCACATTCACACATCTCATTAGCAGAAATGTTTTTCCATAGAAACAACATCCGTTCATTAAAGGTTCCTGAGTGAGGCTGAGTGAGGCTCTTCTATAGCAGTGAACGCTGAAAGGTGGATTGGGTCTACCAACGTTTATAACCTGACTTTCAGCACCAGACTCTGACTTAAACTGATACAGCAGAACTGACTTCACTTTAGGAAGAGCCACAGGGATACGGGGGTGGAACTTGTAACAGAATGCTGCTCTAGTTGTTTATCAATCAGAACAAAATGGGCAAGCTGACCAATCAGAGCACACCGAGCTCATAAGGAAGGTCTAAAAACACCTGAGCGTTTCAGACAGCGTCTGAATACAGCTGTACAGTACGAGAAAAATCTTGTGTTTTGAGAAAACTGAAGCATGTGAATCTAAGCTGGTAGACCCAAGAATTTAATTGAGAAAACATTATTATAATTGGTCCCTTTTAAGAATGCAGTGAAGACTAAAGCACAACTCTACACCTCGAATACAAATAAATAAATCAACGAGTAGCAAACAGTCCTAAACAATATGTTTTTATATTTACAAAAATTGACAATGTTGCACTTGTGTAAGCACAACAGGCTATTGTCTTCGGTATATACAGTGGTCAGTATCAAGTATTAAAGCTCCAGTGTGGTGATGTCCTGATTATTCGGGTTTCAAATATATCTTTTTGCAATTTAAAGCCAGTCACTGCCGTAGAATGAAAAGAGGCAATAGTGCAGCCGAAGACAAATGAGGTAAATCATTCTTAACCCAGTTAGGCTTAGGTGAGAACACACAGACTAAAGGCCTTGGAACAACATTGTTGCTTGTAGGACTTAAGTGGCAATAACTTGCAGAGCGGCTCACGGTTTTGCGGACAGAGAGGAATTTGCTTAATACCGGAGCAAATGGAATTTCAAGATGGATGCCTCTAATCGTGCTCCTGATGCACTGCAGCATCAGTCTACAGAACCAGGAGCTAGCAGAGTTAGAGGATACTGTTCTGCCGTCATTGTGTCTGCGCTGATAATGTGCCGCTTGCACTGTCTTGATTAGGCCTGTACGATATCAGGCCGTGTTTGAATAAGAGAGCCCCCCCTAACCCTGCCGGAGTAATTCAGGCTGAGCTGCGGCAGGCGGGCTCCCATGTTTGCTTTGGGTTGGCCAATCCTGAGCTGTAAATCCTGGACTGGGGACGAGCTGAGGATAATCGTTGCGCTGGAGGGCCACTCTGTGCCCCCTGCGGGTCCTCTAGGGACGCTCGTAGATGCTCCTTTTTTCACCTCTGCTAAATCCTGTTGCTTTAAGCCAGAGTAAGAGACTGATGCGATATGAGAAAAAAAAAATCTGATCATTCAACTGGAGCCTCTGCGGTAATCCATATTCAGTCTTCACTAATTTGTTTAAAAAGCATGCAGTGCGGTCCGGCTGGGTGTGATACAGAAGCAGTGTGATATTGGCTCAGTAACAGGAGGATACCATGCATCCTCAGGGGGAGACATTACACCTTCTCTGCTCAGATCTGTTCCACAGACAGAAAGGTCACATGTAACTAGAAAGTAGGGCAGCAGCGGAATTGCCTCCTGCTTCACAAGAAACGGGTACTATGTCAGAGATGGTGGAAATTTTAAAATCAAGTGGTTATTAATTACTCTAATTCTATCTAATTACTTAATTTTCCTCTCAGACTCACATATAGAGATGTTTTTTAAAGATGTTCAGCCTCCTGTGTACACAGAAAACTGCATTTCAGGTCACTGACAATGAAGCTTTTGGAAACATTCTCCAGGCTGTAGATATTTATAAACGGCTTAATTAAATTACAGCAAGTTTAATCACCACTGTGATATGATTTGCTGCAATATACACATCAGTAACGCTGCAATAACAGAGTGAATCAAATCATCTCAGATGTGCTGAGTGACGTAATCGTAGCAAACAAATCTAACAATCTGAATCACCATAAGGAACTTTTTTTAAGGAATTAAATATATAAATATTTACTGTGGGCCTATATAGAAAAAGCTGTCCAGGGTTTCCTGTCACTGTGTTTCTAACAGCCTTACGATGCAGATTTTTACACTTTTGCAATTTTGTATCGTTTGCTGTTTATGTGTAGATCTCTTTATGTAATATTGTTATTTGCTATCCTGTTGAGAGAATGGTATCTCTGGACAAACACTACAAATTAGTGCCATGCAATATATATTTTTATATATATATATATATATATATATATCTCAATCATTGCTGCCCAAAGAAAAATAAGTATCTATAAAAATTGCAACTTTACAGGAGAGAACAAAAACATACTTTACTTTCAATGTAAAGCAATGAAACCTGATTTTTTTCCAAATTATTTTGGAGCATTTCCATTGGTCCATTTATCATGAAATTTTCAAACACTGCAAACGACATCTACTGTGTTCAAAGGATGTAGAAAAATAAACAGTCACAAAAATGGAGCTACAGTGACAATATGTTATGATACATTTGTAGTTGTCTATGCTAATGTGCATGCTCCTAATTAATAGACATCAATAAAAAATCAATACAGGTTACTTCAACAAAATTCATTACAAAATCTGTAAAGTCTGCACTTTCTACACAGCCAATCAGAGATCATATCGTCATTGTTTGACCTGTTTAACTACTTAATCACACATCACATTTTATGTCCACATGATGCAGCCTTGGTGTGGATGGAAAACCTACCATGCATATGGTAATGGCAACATTGCATGTGTAGAGGACGCTTGAGAACCTGATAACAATCTGCATGTGTACTCTGTCGTTACATTCTCAGTCCACACGCATGAATCCCTCATGTTTACGTTACTCTTTCTGCTGATTTCATATTTTGTGCAGTACACACGCTGCTAATGTTCTTCATCCTGACATCAAATGCTGTGACGTGTTATCGCCTTCTTTTGGGCTCACCAGCTTGTGTGAACGCTCACCAATAGTTTTTAGGTGTGAATAGTATTTGCTTTCAAAAATGCACTTCCAGAAACATCCAGACAAGAGTGTGATTAGGCCTCATTCTCTCAGTCTCTCTCATTCTGGGTATTACGATTGTGACTTGCACTGGCCTGGCAGCTATGGACCCAGTTCCCTGCAGGGCTGCTGGATAAGCCTCCAGCTCAGTGGGTGGTATCATCAGGCCACTGATCCTCCCCCTGCCCTTCACTTCATTGATTTACCATTACACTATTTCCAAGGTAAAAGGAGAGTCCATTAAACAGGTCCCACTATGCAACGTGTGTGCATAATGAAGCTTCCTGTGGAAGGCGAGAGGAGCGTTTCCCCTTGCACCTGCTCCTGTGCACTTGCAAATCAGCAGTGAGTCAACGGTTAATGCGGAATCGATGTTCCAAATTAACCGATGGACCTCACGCTTTGCAGCTTCCACATCAGTCGCCCTGAGTTTCCGCCCAAGAACGCTGAAATTACTCAAAGTCCCTAGCAGCTGCAATAGCACGCATGCTGAAAGGAAAACAAGTTTAAGCACAGTTCCGAAAAGGAGCACTCAGAGGTATTTGTAGGTCCTGGTTAAACAAGACTTTACATTTTTAAGGAGGGCTTGAAAACCTTAAAAGCTCGAATCTCTCCGGATGCTGTGGAGCTGTCTTTCAAACGCACAGCTACCTTAACATGAATAATATATAACTGGTCAACAGGTCATGGGCCAGCAGGGAATACGCTCCCTCAGTAGGCAGAATCAATCTTTATATGCTGCTGAAATGCTGACAAAAGTTCTTTATTGCGCTTTTATGAGCCTAATCATATATTCTCTCTTTATTTTAAGCCCTTTTTTCCAGCAGCCGTTTGTTGTTGTTTTTTTTACATCCTGACCTGTGCGTGTACTGTAAATAAGCGGTTGATTTATGAATGTTTATCTCGTTCTGCTATTTGCTCAGGAGATCTTTCTCTGTGAAAAGAGCCGAATAGAATCCAAAGGGCAAATACCAGCGCATTTACATATATAATGATGTGCGCAGAACAAGCAGCGTAACCAAAACCACGAGATGGTCCCTGTGGTACAGCTTAACGGAGGTCACGGTAAATGGAAATAATTGGCTCAAGGCACAGGTTCTTGTGGGAGTGACAATCAGAGCGCGTGCCAGCCAACACATGGTTGAGTTTGATTCAGGCATCTCCCGTCGGGCTTAGCCTGTTCTTAAGTAATGAGCCGCTGGTTGAGTGTTGTGCAGACAGCCAGTCAGCCCTGTACGTCTCCGCCATAGGAACCAGCCAGATCCAGGAGCAGACGGAGTGCGCGGCAGTGGATCTCTGATGTCTTTGCTCTAGGTTCACTTCTCAGAGTACAAACGGCATACACTACTATCAGTCTCATTACCTACCGAATATACTGTGTTACTAACATGTAGCAAGCCATTTAAAACAATAGCAGGCTACTCCTCTGTTATCATCTGTGTGCTTTTAATTTACTTTCTTAGGCAGTAAAAAAAGAGGTCTAGCTATCGAAACCAGGCAGTTCACAGGGTGTTGGAAGGTTAAATTTTGCTTTTGCTGTTACCCTTTTCTTTTTTTTCCACTTCGAGCTCATTTAATGAACCTGAACAAGTTTCAAGGCTCTCTATCTATACATTCTTTTTTTTCTACGCCATTGTGGTGGGCTGCATAGCCCACACAGTTTCTCTTCGCAGCTCACACTCAGGGACTCTATAAATTTGCTCTTAATACACACGCCCACTCGCTGCTTTTGTGGTGCGTGCTGTGTGGTAGGAGGCCATTGTAAGACGCAGGAGCTCTTCAGAAGCTCGCCATACAAGCAGAGATGAAAATCGATTAAAGGCTTCAGCGCGCTTGTGCCCAGGACGCATCATGTGTGTGACTTAATGTCTGTTAATTGCTTTAGCAAAAGCAGATGGGCCTCCAGCATCTGTATCCTAACGTGGCAGCCCACACGGTCTTCGCACAGCTCGGTTCCTGCGAGAACCCAGCAGATACCAAGTGCTGTAGCGGAACAAGGTCTTCCATTAATGGAGAAGGCTGCAGCATTTGTCCTTCTTCTTCTTATCCACTCATTGTCCACTCCGCACATGCCGGCCAGCTAACGATGGGCTGCTCTTAATGCTTACTTAATAACAGTACCCACTAGTAGCACAAAGCATATGGTCATATTAAAGCTTAATGAATCCGAATGAGGCCTGGCTTGCTTCTATAGGAGGAGGACAGCCGGCACCTGCTGACAGAGATGACTTCTCCATGTTCGGCTGATGTGTAATTGCACATCTGTCACCACATGAGCCATGCCGTGCTCAGTGCAAGGCCTCCATCGCGGTCTTATGGAAGAGGGAGTGAAGTCACATTGCAGCTGCGTTGCTCTTACCTAATCCAAAGCAGTGTAGGAGGACAGGATCCTCGGCTTACGTGGCGAGCAGACCGGGTGAAGTGGTGTCGAACGCATACGAGCTGCCACTAATTACGCCAAAGCGATGGATGCAAATCGCTTTACACAGAGCCCCGAGGCGAGTGGAGCAGAATCGCAATGCCACTCTCTTCATGGCGACGCACGCATTCTCCAATATTAATGGACGAAGCCCGAGGAGGGGGGGGCTTGTGTATGGATGCACTGGCTGCAACAGGGTGCTTTAGAGAGAGTGGAGAAACGGAGATATGCCTGGAGGCTGATTTCCTCCAGGATGAGCCTCTGTGACTGCACCACCAACTAACTGGTCCGCCACACATCGCATTCAGCCCCCCAACCCCCCCTGCATACCACACGGATCTGCTTTATTAAGGCTCATTAAAGTTCCCCACGGTTCCTGGCTAAGTGGTAATAATGCACAGCCGTTTGATGATGAAGCGTGGACTTCTAATGCGGGGTGGCGCAGACGACACGGATCCCACGTCCGAGGATTAGCAGAGGCTACATCCACACACAAGCCCAAATACACGCTACTGCTGCAGAGCCCTCCACTTTTAATAGGAACGCAGGCTGTGGAAATAAATGTCTGGGTTATGTGACCTGCCGTTGGACTGGATTTCTGTGAACTTCTGAGGACCAGAAAAAAAAGCCACTAATGATTATAAAACGAAAACAATGACGGCGGTGGTGCAGAATGCTAACACAAACGTATATTTTGAACTTACTCGGGTGAGTCAATGGTGGTGTATTCCGTTTATCCCCATCCAGTGCAGAGAGGTCCGCGGGAGAGAAGGTGAGCTTTCTTCCTCCGAAAAGAGAACCACCGCGGCTTTGGTGTCAAAACAAGGCGAACAAAAAGTCCAGTGACTACTCAGCAAACGGCTTCTTTTCCAGCTCCTTCTGCCTGTTTAGCCCGAGCTGCTCCCTCTCCATCGCTTTCCCACACTGACATGCTGCCGCGAGCCCAGCGGTCGTTAATATCAGAGCTGCCTCGACTCTCCGGAGAGCAGCCAATAGCGATTGAGCGCAGCGCACAGTGTGGCGTTGTTTGTTTTCCCGCCCGTATTGCGACAGGCCCCGCCTTCTCTGCGCAACGATTGGTTCGTAGTTCACACTCCGGCTTTGGGATTGGTTGGTCGTTTCCCGCCAACTGCGCTAGGATTGGTTAGAGTTTGCACTCTCCAGTGGTGTCCTGCGGTATGATTGGCTGCGGTTTCATAACCGTCTGTTGGTACTGGCTGGTAGTTTCTCACAATCTGCGCTATGATTTGACAGAAGTTCAAAGCACAGAATACAGGTGGGCGGTGAAAAATGAATGTAGGTGTCTGATTGGCTGGCCGAACCTGTCCGTCGTAAAGGCTAAAGTTTAGGTGGAGGAAGGCAAGAAATGTATAGCTGTTTATATAAGTGCCTGTGTGCCTCTCAGTCTCTGGAAGGTTTCAGAGAAATTGTTTGAGGAGTGAATACCTTTTAGTTATTTCTGGCTTTGCAGCGAGACATTTTTTCAAATCTGCTCAAACACAAAATGTTGTCACAAAACGTTTTCTTACAACGTAGTCACAACGCTGTCAAAAGGTGGTGCTTTTTACGTTGTCTTAACAAAGTTGTCACAACATGACAATATCACTAATAAATAACATTGTTATGCGGTACTGTGACAATCTTTTGGCAGCTTAGCATGATTCCATTTTTTTTTTGCAGATGTAATGTAAAATAATAATAATGGTATGAAGAATTCTAGGAGGCTGTGACAACATTCTTACAACATTGGCACTATATTATCAAAATGTTGTCAGGCAACGTCACAAATTTCGGAGAAATTACATTTCAACATTGTTTAAATTTCAACGTGTTACATTTAATGTAACTATGTTTGCAAAGGTAGTCAGTAGAGTCAGAGACTGTCCAAAATCGCCTACTTAGACATTACACATGTAAACATGTCAGATGAATAGGACCACAGCTAGCCAAGAAACTCTGACTGAAAGGGTAAAACTTTTCTCTAGTGTCCATTTAGTCTCAAACCAAGAAAATAGTTTTACTATTTATTAATATAGCATTTTTTACAAAAGGTTTTGTCAGAAAGCAAGACCCCATTACCCAGCCAAGGGCAACAAGCCAAGACACCCTGAGAGAAAATGGAAGAAACCTTGAGAAGGTTAATACCTTTGAGTAATTTCTGGCTTTGTAGAGAGGCATTTTTCAAATCTGATTAATGTTAGCAGTGCTGCAGTCCCAGCAAACACGCAATGTTGTCACAAAATTGTCTAATTTTGCTGTCACAACGCTGTCAAAAGATGGTTCCCAAGATTCCATGGAGTTCCATGCAGGATTCTAGGAAGTTGTTACAACTTACTGATAGCGTTGCCACTACATTATCACAATTTTGTCAGATAACGTTGTCACAACTTTCTGGGGAATAACATTTCAACTTTGTTAAAATTTCAACCTGTTACATTTCAACGTAACTATGTTTGCAGAGGTAGTCAATAGAGTCAGAGACTGTGTCCAAAACCGCCTACTTAGACAGTACATACCAGACCAGACCCAGTACGTACTGCTAGACTGGTGAAGGACTCAGCTCTTTCAGTCTGCGAGTGTTTAGTGTCTACGCAACTTGGGTGCGCTACATCCACCAACTTACCAATGTCCTATGACACAAGACATCAGTACACCACTGTAAAAGTCCTGCTGTTCATTTAAAAACCCTTTTGCAGACGGCTTTTTACTGATCAGCTTTTTGTCTGAATCCGTACTCTGCTGTAGATTGGAGGTGATGAACTTGGAGGAATGTAATAAACTTTTTTTTTTTCCTCAGAAGAAAGGTAAGTACCGCTAACCTCTGTAGCAGCAGTTCTCTGGCAGTAGCTACATACACGCCGCCAACTTCCTGCTTTCCACCATTTTTTACCTCTGCTTCAAACTCATCGGCAGTTTCAGTTGAATCATGGGATTGCACTTCAAAATATCTCCTGATTCAGTAGGTCAACGTTTGTGTGCTGGTCGATAAATACTGTGTATGTGACACACCAGGTGTGCTAGCCTACTGCTTTCATGTACTGTGTAGTATAGAAGTAAGCAATTTCATACGCAGCCAGATTTTTTGGTATAACAACTATGAAAACCTATTTATAATGATCTTGTAAGTGGGAGGAACCATTGAAAATGTTATTGTTTTGGGATGAAATTTTGGGGGATATGCTGTTACCGAATAAAGGGACCAATCTTACTTAAACAGCCTAAATGGCTTGTCAGATGAATAGCACCACAGTTAGCCAAAATATTTCTCTAGTGTCAATTTAGTCCTGAACCAAGAAATAGTTTCACTATTTATTAATATAGCACTTTTATCAAAATGTCTTGTTACAAATCCTAAGAAAAAAAGAAACCTTGAGAGGAACCAAGACACAAAAGGGGAACCTATGCTCATCTGGTTAGCAGTAATGCTTGATGCTCCATTATGTGTAAAATATGTGTAAAACTACATCCCAGGCTTGCTAATAACTAAAATGTTGGAGTGTACCAACACAACTAATTTAGTGTCTTACGTCACCCTTCTACCGGAGAAGATTAGGAGGATGCTATGAAGTGGGAAGTTACATATGATAGTACTTTTACAAACTTTGTTTAATAATTAGCAAGCGACAGAGAGGCTGTGAATAACCTTTAAAGCTTGGAGTATCTTTATAGTAATAAGGTCGGGCAGGTTCTAGTGAAGACAGAGCGTGAAGAGTCCTTGTCATGCTGATTGGGTGGCCACTGCAAAGACAGGAGAGGTTCACACAGCAGGAAACTCATGCATCGCGGCACTCGGGAGGTCATGCCGTCATACTGCTGCTGTTGTATGGAAGTTTAGCTGACAGAGTAGCAAGTTCATTAAGTGAGATTAACTCACTGTAGTCATGTTGAATTGCGACAGTGCGATTCCACGTCATGTTCATCGGCTGAGCCGTCGGGTTTATGATTATTGGGTACAGCAAGTATTATATAGACTAGAATAAATTACATAAATTTGTATTTTGAACAGATGAGAAGTTTTGAACTGAGAAGCAGTAAACTGTCCCGAGATCTGAGAAAGTAATTTCACTACTAAAGTCATCTTTTGACCCGTATGGGTGTAGGTTTTCATTCCAAATATGAAGACAAATCAATTGTTCAATCTTCAAAAAACTAATAATCTGTTCTCCTGTTTGAATAAAAGCTGCCACACCATCACTTTGTGGATAAGTTTGGACACAACTGCAATACCGTTTTTGCTGTTGGCAGTTGGTAGATGGAGAACCACCGGGGAGCACTACACTGTCTAGAACAGCTTGTGGTCAAAACATTCTGCCTCCAGTCACTAGTTCAGCCAGCGATGATAGCCACGGACCAAGCGTGTAGGCTCAGAGGTCCTAAAAGACATTCAGCCTAAAATAAAAGAAACACTCAACAAGCTAGCATTGCTACACCAGCTTTACCAAAACAGTGTTTAATGAATCTTTCTGATCATTGACAACCAGATGCTCCAAACATATCTCACATATAAGATTCACTGACATCACAGGGATTCCTCATGCTTGTGTAATGAGTATGTGTAATGCGAGATTGGTTTTGTGGTGAGAGAACTCTGAATAAAGACATAAAAAATAAAAGAACATGGTTAAACCGAGGCTGGGGGATATAATATACTACTACCGAAATGTGTGTAATATGACTAATCACATATTAAACTCTATTTTAAGCCAGAATGCTTCTTTAACACTTGCCAACTAGAATGATGTTTGACCCCATCTAGAGATTACTATCTATTCAACAATAGTGGCCATTACCATCTACAAAATAAGATACGGTGAAACCAACCAAACTGGTCAGATTCCAGGGAGCCAATTAATTTTGATGTGTAGCACATTGTGACAGGTGAAACAGTAGGCTACCCTGCATATATTAAAGATGTACTTCAAATCAATAGCATATTACAAAGAAGTATCGAGGCGTATGACATCATATTATTTCAGCAGTGCACAAGAGACACAATGGTTTGACTCAAGATTAAGATACCAGGGCAAACATTAAAGGATCTGCAGTTGCTGATTTGCCTGGCCGCACTTGAGCCTGATGACCTCGTCTGGTGGCAGAAACTTCCGGTTCAGGTCTAGTAAAAGCCACGCTTTCCATTCAAGGCTTGCCGTTTAGCACCATGGCTTTGGGAACTGACCCTGTTTCGGGGAAAAATGGACTGTAAAGATGAAGCTGTCCTCGAACAGACCTGTGCTGCTTTACCGCCCATGCCCTGAGACCTTCTCAGTCTCACACACCATGAAAAACCGTGATATAACTCACAACGACACTCCCAACAGGGTCATACTACAGTTTTTTTTTGTCACCCACTATGGCGGGATGCTGCCATGCTGTAAAAAATGAGTAGAGACATTGAGGTGTAAATCTGCGACCTGTATAATGTCATCATGTATGGTATAAATCAGAGGGACGATTCTTCTGGCTAGCCCATCCCTTCATTTCTGAACAACTTTGGAGAACGTTCCAGGGCCATGGGGTGGTTACGCGGTGACATTTTGGTCGTCTGTTTTCTGCCAGAAGGAATCTCGGAGGGCAGCGCAATTTATTGACTGGAGTTCCACAGTTATAAATGCTTTTACAGCAAATATAAAGTAACAGCTTTTGGTGTGTCTGGTGTTCTTTTGTTAAATTTCAGGCATCTGTCAGAGCTCTATTTCGTGTCAACTTCATAAACTCTGCCTCATGTGACATCTCAGTAGAGGCCAGTCTGGACTGGCTGTCAAAATGTGGGCCTTATTTCTAGGAATATACTTCCCTTTCTTCTCCAAAGTGACTGAAAAATCTATGACGACGGACTACACAGTAAAATAACCAGTGGTCAAATGCAATCTCAGAGCTAGGCCTTCAGTTTAAGCTGTATATGTCATAAATGGGAGTATTGGTATTAGTATTGCCTTAGTACTAGTTTCACTGCACTGTAAAAAAAAATACTTAAAAAAAGGTTAGCATCCAGACTGTCTTAATATATTCAGTTATTTTAACATGTTTCTGGACATAAAACACATAAAACATCTCAGCATCTTCAGTCCTTCTAGAAAAGCATCTCATGTGGTTTCTCTTAAAGCTGCTGTTGAGAATGTAACACTGCATCAGAGCAAATACACACTCTAAACATTCTTTAAAGCACAATAAGATGTTTCTGGTCCTTAAGTGTTATTATTACTTTTTTTTAAAGTCTTAACAATTATTTACTAATCTTATTATACTGTCGCCTCTGGCTCGCTCAAGGGGGGCTTGGACCTGGATACCCTTTCTTACGTTACATGCTTGTGCATGAACTCTTTTTTTACTTTCTATATTCCTATTTTTTCATAAACTGCTTTTCTGTAAAAATGCTTTGAGACAACACTTGTTGTAAAAGTGCTATTGTTTTGATTGATTAATTGATCATTACTATTATAATTACTATTAAAAATAGTAAAATAAGAAAAACCTGGATAGGCATGTCCAAAGTTTTGACTCACAGTGTAAATTAAACCATGGTTTAATGATTTTATTACCAATTCTTAATTATGTTAGTGGTTAATCTGACAAATCAGGACATCAGTTCAGCTCCTAGGTTTCCAACCAAAGGAAGAGTTTGCTTGGCTGTTTCCAACCAAAACTTAACAACTACTACAACGCTTGCAGAGTTTAAAATTCTGAAATTGAATTAATGCATTAACCATGCTCACTGAAGTCCACTCGGACACAAATGAAGAGTTTATTCAGTGCCGGTGAATTTTCTGAAAACGATTAAGAGCTTACATTGAGGCTTAATTGGTACACCCGCACATTTCCGCGATAAGCTCTATACTGACATGGCATGTCCCTCACATGGACTTGTCACTGTAATCCGGCTCTGCAGGGAGAAAGTCCACAATTTAGAGAAATACAGCGCTGATCCGTCATAACTGCCACATCTGTCAGGGACACACAATCCCGTATTGCACCTCTCACTACATCTGAATTGCTGTGAAATTGTAGATAAGCTGAATAAGGTGCCAGTGGAAGCACATGAGTGGACCTGCCTAACACTTCACCAACTTTGCAGTTTGGGCATTACGGGCTGTCTGTCATTCCGGTGTGCAGAAAACAAGATGCCGGATGGAGGTTTGTTTAGTTAAGACTCTGTTGTGCCTGCCACCAGCAAGCCTCGCTCCACATACCGCACACCCCCACCCCCCTCCCACTCATTAACTTTCCATACTCCCGTGATACTCAGCCATCCTGTGCCAAGCTAAAACACAGCTTATTTTTATATCCCGCTTCTTGCTACTCAGCAGAAGCCAGTGAATGAGTAAATTAGACCCATTGCCCTTCATAAACTCATTCAAATTAATGCTTCCTTTTCTATAATTATGCTAATGAGTCCATAAACTAATGTTGTTTGTAATGTATCACCCATTTTAGAGTTGGAGACCCGTGGGTATCGGAATAGCAAGGGTGGGTTTATCTCTGTGTCTCAGGTTTGAATGCAGTGAGTCTTTATATTGTCACAGTCCAAAGAAAAACAAGTATAACTTTACAGGAGAGAACAAAACTTTACTTTACTTTAATGTAAGTCAATGGTACCAAAACGCTTTCCAAGCTATTTCAGACCATTTGTAATGGTGTGTTTATCATGACATTTTTACACAATGTAAACAGCAGCAGGCGGCACGGTGGTGTAGTGGTTAGTATGGTGGTGTAGTGGTTAGTATGGTGGTGTAGTGGTTAGTACGGTGGTGTAGTGGTTAGTACAGTGGTGTAGTGGTCAGCACGGTGCTGTAGTGGTTAGTATGGTGGTGTAGTGGTTAGTATGGTGGTGTAGTGGTTAGTACGGTGGTGTAGTGGTTAGTATGGTGGTGTAGTGGTTAGTACGGTGGTGTAGTGGTCAGCACGGTGGTGTAGTGGTTAGTACGGTGGTGTAGTGGTTAGTATGGTGGTGTAGTGGTTAGTACGGTGGTGTAGTGGTTAGTATGGTGGTGTAGTGGTTAGTATGGTGGTGTAGTGGTTAGTATGGTGGTGTAGTGGTTAGTACGGTGTAGTGGTTGGTATGGTGGTGTAGTGGTTAGTATGGTGGTGTAGTGGTTAGTACGGTGGTGTAGTGGTTAGCACTGTCTCCTCACAGCAAGACGATCCAGGTTGGATTCCCGGTCCAGGCTGTTCTGTGTGGAGTTTGCATGTTCTGCCCGTGCTTGAGGGGGTTCCTCCAGGTACTCCGGTTTCCTCCCACAGTCTAAACACATGTATGTTTAGGGGACCTGTCCAGGGTGTATCCTGCCTTTGTTGGCTCCAGCCTCCAATGTGACCCCGCTTAGCAGGATAATGTGGAAGATGATGGATGGGTAGATGGATAAACGGCAGCTGCTGTGTTCAAGTGAGGTAGAAATATAAAAATTGACAAAAATTAGAGATAAACGTTTTTCTTTGGACATCGATGACATTGTCATAAGAAAACCTCCTACATTATATGTTTAAAAGTTTGTAGACACCTGCTCATCCAATATTTAAACTGAAATCAAGGGTATTAATAGTGGGGTTTGTCCTACATGTCCTACACAGTTACAGCCTCTACTGATTTTATTGCAGTGAACAATATGAGGATTAGTGAGGTCAGGTACTGATGTTGGTGTTATGAACTGGTGAAGACCAAAGCTAAACAATACTACTTACCTAACTCACCTGTTAGCTTGTTGTCTAGGGAAAATTCTAAATATACCTAAGGCCTGCTTGTAACATAAACCATTATCACTATGTGTTGTGAAGGGTGTGAAGTTCTACACTGTGTGTATGTGATAGGTCAGCTTATCCACGGTCTGCTCTGTCTGCTATACTAGACAAGATGGCCGCGCGCGGTGGTGCAGCAGCTTCTCACGCTCCCAGCGAAAACCCAGCTTTCAGTTATTTTTACGTCGGTTCTGATAGCGATTTCACGCGCCTTAAGCCTGTGAGTTACAGCCGAACCGAACTTTTTAAGATTAAGGACAGCTCTGCCACAAAAGTAGCAACTATGGACAGTAGTTTCAGAGCCAAGCTGGGCAGACTACAACTTCTCCGGACACCGGCGTGGCGGGTCAGAGCGGTACGAACAAAGGGCAAAAGGAAGCGATGCAGGCGAAGACTGAAGAGAGGGAAGCGGGCCGGCGTGCTAGCCAGGCTCAAGGCTAACGCCGACAGACCCCCGATTCCATCTCTCTTCCTGTCCAATGTTCGCTCTTTGGACAACAAGCTGGACCTTCTGCGGCTGAGGATGAGTGTTTCTGATGAGATGAGGAACTGCGCTGTGATCTGTCTCACGGAAACATGGCTAAACGACAGCATGCCGGACTCAGCCTTCCAGCTCGCCGGCCGGCAGCTCTTCCGCGCGGACCGCAACCAGCTGTCCGGAAAAGCACGAGGGGGCGGCTTATGCGTCTACATAAACAAAGGTTGGTGCACAAACTGTGTGATGGTAAACGCCCTATGCTCCGAGGCAACAGAACAGCTGACCGTGAAGTGTCGGCCACACTATCTGCCTCGGGAGTTTACAGCTGTGTTCGTCATTGCCGTTTACATAGCACCGGATGCTAATGCTAACAACGCACTGAAAGAGCTACATGACAACATCAGCTCGCTTCAGAACAAGCATCCGGAGGCGTTTTACGTGGTGGCGGGGGATTTTAACCACGTGAACCTGACGAACATTTTGCCGAGGTTTTACCAACACATAGACATTCCAACACGGGGAGACAACACACTCGACCGTGTTTACACCAACATCAGAGACGCGTACAGAGCCGTCCCCCACCCCCACCTCGGGCTCTCCGACCACATCTCCATTATGCTGGTCCCTGCATACCACCCCCCGCTGCGACGCTCCAGACCCACACAGAAGACCATCACTGTGTGGCCCGGTGACGCAGACGCTGTGCTGCAGGACTGTTTCGGCTGCACAGACTGGCATGTCTTTAGGGAGGCTGCTGAGAGTGAGGGGGAGCTGGATCTGGAGGATTACACATCTGCTGTCCTCGGGTACATCAGCAAGTGTGTGGAGGATGTCACCACCACAAAGACAGTGACCTGCTACCCGAACCAGAAACCCTGGCTGAATGGAGAGGTGCGTTCTCTACTGAAAGCCAGGGATGCTGCCTTCAGGTCTGGCGACGCACAGGAACTCAGGAGGGCTAGAAGAGAGCTGACCGCAGGTGTTAAGAGGGCCAAAGCTGCATATGCTCTGAAAATCCAGGGACACTTCTCCTCCCAGGATCCTAGGAGCATGTGGAGGGGAATTAAGTGCATCACAGACTATAAAACCAGAGATGCACAATGTTCCAAAGACCCCTCCCTGCCCGAGGCTCTCAACAAATTCTATGCCCGCTTTGAGGACCCTGACACCCCGCCCAGCATAAGACTCACCCCTCCACCTGGAGAAGTACCCCTCTGTGTGACACCAGCAGAGGTAAGGAGGACCCTCAGGAGGATCAACCCCCGGAAAAGTGCTGGTCCGGATAATATACCCGGACGAGTACTACGGGAGTGCGCTGATCAGATCTCCGAGGTCCTGGCAGACATTTTCAATGTCTCCCTCACCCAGGCAGCTGTTCCCACCTGCCTGAAGACCGCCACCATCATCCCGGTCCCCAAGAGCTCCACAGTGACAGGTCTGAATGACTACCGGCCGATAGCTCTCACGCCGATAGTCACTAAATGCTTTGAAAGACTGGTTATGACCCACATCAAAGCCACCATCGACGTCACTGTGGACCCACACCAGTACGCCTACAGGAGGAACCGATCCACAGACGATGCCATTTCCTCTGTGGTCCACACTGCCCTCACCCACCTGGAGCAGAAGGACTCTTATGTCCGTATGCTCTTTGTGGACTTCACTTCCGCCTTTAACACCATGATACCCCAGACACTGACAGATAAGCTCTCCTCACTTGGTCTGCGCTCTTCTCTTTGCAACTGGGTCCTGGACTTCCTGACCAACAGGCCGCAGTCTGTGAGGATCCACAACCTCTCCTCCTCCACTACAATCCTCAGCACTGGCTCCCCTCAGGGCTGTGTGTTGAGCCCCCTTTTGTTCACGCTGCTCACATATGACTGCTCACCCATCCACCCAGGCTGTCATATTGTGAAGTTTGCGGACGACACGGCAGTGGTCGGATGCATCACAAACAGTGATGAGTCTGGCTACAGACGGGAGGTAGAACACCTGGAGGGTTGGTGCAGAAAGAACAACCTCTGCATCAACATAAAGAAGACGAAGGAGATGATTGTGGACTTCAGAAGGGGCAGACATGCCCACCTCCCCCTGCATGTCGGAGGGTCTGCGGTGGAAGTGGTCTCCAGCTACAGGTACTTGGGTGTTCACCTGAGCAACAACCTCACCTGGAGCAACAACACTTCCAGCCTGGTCAGGAAGGCACATCAGCGGCTCTACTTCCTCAGGCGGTTGAGGCGAGCTGGGCTCGGGAGCTCGGTCCTCACCTCCTTCTACAGATGTGTGGTGGAGAGTGTTCTGTGCTCCAGCATCAACGTGTGGCACGGAAGCTGCTCTGCTGCAGACAGGAAAGCTCTGCAGAGGGTGGTGAAGGCTGCACAGAGGTCTGTCGGAGTCAGCCTCCCCACCACCACGGACATATACACCTCCAGATGCAGGAAGAGGGCCACCTGCATCATGAAGGACCCCACTCATCCAGCACACTCACTGTTTGTCCCGCTCCCCTCAGGCAGGAGGCTGCGGAGCGTTAAGTGTAGAACGAACAGACTGAGGAACAGCTTCATTCCGGAAGCTGTAAGACTTTTAAACGCCACTTAGTGGAACCACTGCACTGACACTTTTACTGCACTGACACTTTTACGACACCAGTCACTTTAATACACTCTGCTGCTACCTTCTCCATTCCTGTTTATTTTATTTTCATATATTTTATATATTTATGTTTATTTTATTTATTTAAGTACTGCTGTCTGGGTAAAACTGGGTCCTTGGGTACCACAATTTCGTTCCACCCCATGTACCACATGTGATGCGAATGACAATAAAGTCTCCTTGAATCCTTGAATCCTTGAATCCTATTTTTGGAAGACAACTTGGGCCAACTTTAACATCAGTGCCACATTGTTTTTGTTTTTTTTGGAGGGGATGAAAGAAAATACGTGAACGTCACATTTGGAGGCGGGAACACACAAAAATGGCACAGGCAGCAAACAATGTATCCAGCTTGCCTCTGAGCACGCCGAAGGCTAGCACTCCCCTCCCCATTTCATTAGTCACAGGTACGTGACGGCATCGGAGCTCCCTTGGAAAATTAGTGGCAGTGCCTAACCATGTGACCTAGCTTTCCTAACATCTGTACGATCACAATACCACTCCTGCTCATCCCAAAGGTATTGGATGATGCCCCATTACTCTGGAGAATACAGCTCTGCTGCTCCACAGCCCAATGCTTGGGGCTTTATACCTCTCGAGCTGACAAGTGGCACTGTAATTGCAATTTTTATAATTATATATAATAAAATAATTAAATAGTTAAATAATTATTTATTTCTCTAATGAAAATAATCATGTTTGTTGTATTAATTATTAAAAAGTAGTAAATGTTCTTATTTCTTAGTTAAGTTCTGTTTCTGTAGACACAGATGTTAAGATCATGAAGTGGAAGACCCCTCCTAAAAGAACTGATCAATTAGAACTGTGTCTGTGGTATCTAGATAAATACTGTCTGGCAAGTTCTCCTATTTGTTAGGAGGTCGTGAGCTGGACCGAAGGCTGATAGATTAACTATCCGCATAATTAGGAAGTGGCAGTGGAATCAACCAATCACATATTGATTTACAATGTGTGGAACTAATTGTGTGAGAACAAAAAACACCTGGAAGTTTTAGATATGGCACTGAATGTGAGTAATCATTCAAATGAGATTGAAAGGGTTGACTTATTTAAAGACACTGTCAGAAAAAGGTGCAACGCAGATACAGTTTTGTTTTTTAAGGTAAATGTAATGTCACTAAATGTAATGTACTCTCAAAGGTACGTCAGTGTTCTCAGGGCCGAGGTACATACTTGCACTTTTTCATAACCAAATGTTCAATATAATAAAAAGCCTGGAGGCAAGACAATACAGACAGTAAAAAATAACTGCAATGGCATATGGTGTGGGCGGCATGTTGGTGCACCCATAGGGGCGCTAGGCAAATTAGCATTATTGTAGAAGTGGGAGTTTAACATTTATAGCTTGATAATAGCTTTAATAACTCTAAAGGTGCACATCCACTTACACTTCTTCTTGCACATTCTGCTTTATCTGATCACTCTACTGGCACTGATGGGCATTTCTGTCGTTTTTGTTAGAATAGTAAAGAAAGTATATCTCTTGGGCAGATGGTGGTTAGCACTGTCGCCTCACAAGGTTGGATTCCTGGTCCGGGCTCTTCTGTGTGGAGTTTGTATGTTCTCCCCGTGCTTGAGTGGGTTTCCTCCGGGTACCCACAGTCCAAACACATGCATGTTATGTTGATAGGTTACTCTAAATTGCCCGTAGGTGAGCGTGTGCGTGAGTGTGTGTTGGCCATGCGATGGACTGCCGACCTGTCCATGGTGTACACTTTGCCCGATGATGCTGGGATTGGCTCCAGTCCCCCACCGTGACCCCGACTAGTGGGTTAAAGTGGAAGATAATGGATAGATGGATAGATCTCCAATTTGTTTTAATTAGAATAGACTGTAATGTAATTTTTTTTTACTTATCTAAATTTAGCCCAATCAAATGTCTTCCCTTCAAAAAAGAGATTATCATTATTTTTCATTTTAAACCACTATGGATATAAAGAAGCGAAAGGCTTGATTAAGACTAGTCTACTCTTGCCCGATTCACTAAATGCAATGTGGCAGTCAAACTCATTTGCATTAAGTTGAAATCTTCTGTGCTTTTACGCTGCTCCGTGAGACAGACATCACCACACAGTAAGCCGCCATGAACAACATGATGCAGCCGAGACTTCCGCTGAAATAAATATGAAGCGGTTACATCCCTGGAACACTCGTAGTTTACTACTGCACATTACGCACCTGAAAGGAGCTGAACTCACTAATCAAAAGGAGTGTCTGGATACATTTGGACATACAGTATGTTGTATCTGAAAATGCTGACATTATATAAATTCCAAAATTTAATATGTTAGTGTAAATTGTAGCATTTGTAGTAAGTTAGTGTAAATATTCAAAGTAGTCATCGAGGAATTCAATTGGTTCTTTCACTGTAAAACATTCACACAAAAGGGCAGCTGGTGCTTTTCTCAGATGACGTAAAACACTAAAGTGTCAGAGGTTTTTGTATGACAGCAAGTGTGTAGAAGCGGATTTGACATTGGAGGCACACATTTGCTAATATGAATCAAAGCCCACCCTATCCCCTAAATATTACCTATAAGCTGATTCCACTATAGGTAAGGTAGTAAATCACTGTATGTATAGTGACGTAGAACAACATTTGTGGAATTACACTAAATTACTAATAAATAAACAAAATACAACATTATCTGTACGTCTGTTTATTATTAGATAAATCCAACTAAAGATCACTTTATATACTAAACAAGGTTTTCCACATTACATAGCACTGTTGTCAGAAAACAGTATAAACAGTAAACAGACCACCTGCAGCATTAGCCCGCATTATTATTTTTTTATATTTTGTTAAAATAATTGGTTTAACCATATACTCTCTCTGGTTTTAACATTTCCAGCTTGTCAGAGACAAATTAACCTTAAAAGAAAAAAAAAAAACACGTTTTTTTACTATAATCTTAAATCTTAAATCTAAACCAGAGCTAGCTATGCCCCTGGCCTGCAGTTTGGGACGTGACCAGAGAGTAATGAAACTTTATGTATGTTTTATAATGCTTTCTGACAAAAGTTAATATAAACGTTAGCTAACCCAAACCCTCCTAGTCTGTTACCATAACAACACATTATACTAAAGCCGGTTTATTGCAGTATATTTTGTTATTCATTGCTCTCATCACTGACCTCGCGTTTAAAGCTGGCGCGAGCTACCCGACACTCCAACGAGGCGAGAGCTCCGGTCAGTAAATCTGCCGACAGCAGGATATTTCTGAACAGGCTTCTCAACACAAGCTTTAACAAAGTTAAAGACCACCTAACAACCAGAGTCTGCTGCTAACAAACACAACGCGTGAATTGCGAAGTCTGCTAATTTTTTAATTTTTAGGTGGGACAAATCTACCTGTTTCTGATATTGGGTGGGACACGCCCCCCCAGTTTCTACGCCAATGTATAACAGTGATGATATGGATTAACCGGATTAGGATGTTTGCATTGTATGTACACATAAATTGTGCATCTCCTTTCACATGGATAAAAGCGATGTGTCGGCAAGATACCTCTGTGACTCATAATTATACGGCAGGTGCCGCCGAGCGGCATGTAAAAACTCTGTTTACTCTTCGTGTACAAAGCTGATTTAGTCTGTCATGATGAAGACCTGGCAAGCCATCACCTGAGCCGTGCCGTCTCAATGTCGGAGCGCCTTCAACCTTAGAAATAAGGCCAATTTAGCTGGACGGCAGGACAGGCAGCGTGCTTGACCCGTGGCGCAGTCGATAATGCTGTTGCTGACGAGATTAATAAAGTACCTTCTTTCTTTCTTTGGTTCTTCCTTTTTTTAACAAAGCCCAATAATGTGGCCACTTGCACAGCAAATTTATAGTGCTTATTAAAAGATGCACCGTTTGCTGGTAAAAAGGAGAACGAGGTGTGGGAAGGGGGGGGGAGATTTATTAGTTAGTGATTATAATGCAATAAAAGGAGACTGGAGCCAGCCAGAGCTTGTGTCAGCACCTTGGCTAGCCTCGTAGCTCATCTAGCTCCAACAGGATAGCCGGTCCTTTAAACGCCCTTGTCAAACCTCGCGAAGCTCTTAAGAAACAACCTCATGTGCGCAGTAAACATCCGCCAAATTTCCACAGCTTTAGGCGAATATCATTTGTATTCCGCGCAACGACTAGCTTTTCGAGACTGGCAACTGAACGCAGCCCAAGTTTGAGGAGATAAAAGGAGCTTGGTTTCTTTTTTGCTGTGCCCGAGAAGAAGCAAAAGCTGAGGTATACAGCCGCAGGATGTATGAAGAGCTCTCAGAGGAGCTCCTCTGGTTTTCTTTTTTTTTTTTCCTTTCTCCCGCGCTCTCCCACGGCTGCCAGAACCGAGCACCTACTAAAAGTTCGGGGAATCGGGGTCCTCTGCTCACCCCTGTCGCAAAGCCAGCGTCCTGGGGATGGAAAAGCAGGTGCCAGGGCTGCCGGAGCCGATTTAATGGAGGGTAGCAGGTGATACACTTGATGGTTAAATAAGGGAAGAAGAAGAAGGAAGATGGAAGAAAAGGGAGGATAAAGAAAGATGACAGGGCTCTCGGAGGAGCAGAAGGGGAAGTGAGAGAGGAACTAGCGTGCCTTTGTAGAGGCAGTTCAGAGCTTGATGCAGTACAGCCATAGATCTCTCTTCTCCCTCTCTCTCTCTCTCTCTCTCTCTCTCTCTCTTTCTTTCTCTTTCATGGCAGAACCAGGCTCCAGCAGCTAAGCACTGACAGCATTACAGGCAGTTTAACACAGCAATGCAGAATGAAATGGAATTAAATACCAGCTAATCAATGGAACGCTTAACTATAAGGAGACACAGGTGTGTTCCAGGCCTTAAATGAGATCCAAGCACATATCAAAGAAATGTTTAGTTGCTTGAAGTTTCTTAAAGATTTCTCGGCCCTAATTGGTCACTTGTAATGAAATATTTACACACGAGTGCAGATATATCATTGAACATCGTGTGTAACTCTGATTATTAAAGCCCGTCAGAATCCATGCATGCAGTACGCGGGCATAATAAGATTTATTCCCCTGCAGGGTTTACCTCTTGCTTAAGTTTTTAAGATATTTCAGTCATGTTTTGTAGATGTTCCTAAGCAGTGAAATTATAATCAGGGATTATATCAGAATCAGAATCAGAATCGTTACAGTAGCTCACAGTGCACGATAACTGACATTACAGAAGTAACAAACGCACCCAACCTAACCATCCTCCTACACACACACACACACACAGTGACATACACGCACAGACACACCTGTAAAGTTAACATGTACAGAGTTGTATATTTAGAGTAAAGTGCTGAGTGCAGCAGTAAAGGACAGTGCAGACTGAATTAAATAGATAAAAATATGAAGAACAGAAGAGTCACTGGTGGAGACGGTGGTACAGAGTGTTCTGAGACTCTATCAGATAAATAAAAGTGCAGTACAAAGAAGAAGAGTGAGAGAACATCTGGATATGATTTATATATGTAGTTGACTGTATTCAGAATGTATTTTTTTAATGTTCGGCTGTTCATGAGTGTGATGGCGTGTGGGAAGCTTCTCTGAAGTCTGGAGGTCTTGATTCTCAACTGGCTGAAACGCTATAAAGCCTGTTAATCAAAAGTCTTCGTTTTGGACCCTGAAAACATGGTTGTTTTTCCTGGATATGAAGCAGCTTATGGTAGATATTGGTAGTTTACCATAAATCTGAAAATGGAGGAAATCGATTACATGCATATCAAAATACTATTTACCTTTTAATTTTGATAACCATCCTGCTTTCAACATTTCAACATTGAATTTTGAATAAACAAAAATAAACCATATACATTTCTGTACAAAACTCTTAGGCACCTAAGCGGATTGTTTAAAAGCCTTTATCTTATCAATAAGTGTATTTTTTACAAGAACACCAGATATCATTAGAACATATGTAAATAAGCATAAATACAATACACAGTAGCATAAATATCTTATTTTGAGAGAAGTAGATCATATGTTGAGCTCCAGTTTGAAGAACAAAGTGTAGTTCCAGATTTCTCCTGGATGCCCCAGACACTGTATGAATATATTGAGTTCCTTCAGCAGCAACCTTGATTTAGCTTAATGAAGTACTGAGCAGTCAAAGCAGGTATTAGATGAGAACTGTAAATAACACTGGGTTGTTTCCACGAGGAAAAGCTCAGAAAGGGTTACATAAACACACTGACATATGTAAAACCACTACCTACTGCATTAATACTAGTTTAATATGTTAAATATGAAGTGTTTTAATCAAATGAAAGCTTCCTGTCTAAAAAAATAAATATAATGTGCCTATAACTGTGCCTTTTACTACCTTTTGTTGGTAGAATTCAGTTGGTCTTGTGCTGTTTATCTCTGGATGTATGTGCTTCATGCTGTCCAGATGTTTTGTGTTGGTATGTACATTTTTTTGTGTTGGTGCAAATAAAGAAAGAATGGTGTTATATAAACTGTTTGTTTGTCTTTATTTATGTAAAGCACTGTGAGTTGCCACTGTGTATGAAAGGTGCTATACAAATAAACTTGCCTTGCCATATCAGTTTACTAGACTGCATATTCTCCACAAAAGCACTAAAGTAACTGTTTTAAAATGGAGGAACTTGCATAACGGCCATGGTAAGGTTAAGATATGACATTCATTTAATCAACAAGACTGTGTATAATCACTAGGTCGTGACCAAGTTATTCAAATATTTAAGTATTTCTTTGTTAAGTATTTGGGATTTTGGGATTCACATATTCCTTTAGTTTTGCTTTATGCTCTATCAATAAAGGCAAACTACAGATTACTTTAACATAAAAGTCTTTGAATGAATGAACCTAAACCAGCCCAACATAAACATTTCTGCTCTTTAAAAACACTGAACTACTTACAATGTGGCTGTGATGTAAACCTTTCATACCTTTCATGCACTGTACTATTACCCCTAACCTGTAGCTAAGAGAGGCTAGAGGGCCTGGTAAACAGAGCGCAGCAGTGCTGTTAGTGCTGCATTGCTTTGTGAGGGAAGCAGCTTGCCTGGAAATTCAGATTTTAGAGCTGATAAGGACGCATAAGTTGGGACTCTGAACTACTTACAATGTGGCTGATGTATACCTTTCATACCTTGAGTTAGACCACCTCCATGAGGTGCTGGCTAACCTGTGCATGCACTGTACTATTACCCCTAACCTGTAGCTAAGAGAGGCTAGGGGGCCTGGTAAACAGAGCACGGTAGTGCTGTTAGTGCTGCATTGCTCTGTGACGGAAGCAGTTTGCCTGGAAATTCAGATTTAAGAGCTGGTAAGGAAGCATATGTGCTTTTAGCACAAGGACAACTGTTCCGAATAACTTTCTCAGCCCCGTCCTACCACCCTCTGGTAACTGTCAAAGCTCCCATTTTAAACAGCCCTGAATGAAAATGAGTTGGCAGAGAGCAAACTGAAATATGGCATTATTCTGCAAATGTTGATTTAATATATGGGGAGAAAAAACTAAATGTGCCATAACTTTTGAACAGGCTACATTTTATGTTTGAGTTTTTTTCCCCAAAGATATTAAACCCAGTAAATAAACATGACCCGTGCAGTGAAGCGTGCAGAGGTATGTTCTCTGCTGAGAATACGTTCACTTATTTTGACTGGTGAAACTTTTGGCATACACTTCCACACTGAACTACTGAGTGCATCCAAATCTAAATATACTTCTAATATTTTATTGTGTGGGACTTGAGGAAACGCATGTGACGTTGGGGTCGTGCGAAGGCAAGAATGGAGAAATGTAGTTTCATTGTGTCGGCATGTGAACTGTTCATTGTTTCTATTTTGTCTCATTATATTCCTTTGTGCCTCCGCTGTGAATGACTGGTGCTGATTATGTAAATGAGGCAGTAGAGAGCAGCATGGGTAATTATCACAGTTGAGGATGGGTTTTGGAAAAGCTGTCTCTCCCACCGCCACAGAGACGCTACAAGCTGAGCATAGAGAATTGCCCCTAGCACCGCTCCACAAGCACCTACGGCATACCAGATGCACCAGCTTCGTCCAGGTTTTCCGATGAGTTTGATCCTTGTCCTTGCCAGTCTAAATGGATTTTTAATATGAGTCTGTTTTTGCTAATCGTCCAAAGACAGGTGCTTTTTTCTCGTTTTCTTTTTTTTTTGCAGTCCTGTTTGTTTGTAAGGTGTTGTGCTCCTGTATGTGAATTAACGTTCAGGTTGGGCAGATTCCACTTGTTTCATACCTTAAAATCATCTAATAATATTACATTTATACTTTATAATAATATCAAACATATAGTTTGCTTGAATAAATGAATGCAGTGGATAGTTTTAAAGTCTCAATCTCAAACCACCCACCCAATACTTGCTCCAGATTACCTGTGTCTCTAATTAAGAGAGAGGAGCTGGTCATCATTAGCTTGGCAAGCATAACATCAGTTCTGGCTATCACAGAAAATACATGATTCTGGACTGAAGCACTAAAGTTTAGATAATAATGATTCAAATCTGAAGGAGTAAAAGCACACAACTGGCGCTGAACAAACAGAAAGTCCGAATTAAAGCTGTTAGTTGAAGCTTATGCTGCATTTGAGTGGTAAAATTGGGAAATAGATAGACAGATAGATAGATAGATAGATAGATAGATAGATAGATACTTTATTGATCCCGAAGGAAATTTAGCAAATACCAAATGCCCTATGTAAATTGTGCTCAAACATCTTACAAAGCGGGTTTAGGAGCAGTAAACCCAAATTTTAGATGGTTTTGTACAAGATGTGACATGTGATGCAAACTTTACCCACAATGATGCTACAACATTGTCAAAGGTTGTGCTTTTACCGTTGTCTGAACAAGGTGTCACAGTGTTGTCACAGCCTCACTATTAAGTAACGCTGTTATGCGGTATTGTAGCTACCTGTTTGCAACTTGGCAAAACTCCTCTACGCTTTCACAACGTTGTCAGATAACATTGTCACAACTTTCTGGCGAATTTTAACATTGTGATAATATTATGAGTATAAAAACAATAGTTAGCCACAATGTAAAGGTTACCCTGCAAACACAGTTTTTACACAAACGGAAAACACTGAGCGTATATAAAAATATATAACTCATGTTCTTCGGTTAGATCTATGTGCTTTTTAACAGAGCAAAGAAAAAGCAGGATATGTATTCTCCAGATATGCATGCTTTTTCATGCATGTTGTGGGAGTGTCTACGAACTGTTTGTGGTAGCTCGGCAAGCTGGCTGAAACTCTAAAACTAAAACTCTAAACTCTAGAAGTTTAGATGATAAAACCTGTTGGAGATAACAAAAGTGGTTACTGTTAGAGTAACAGAAAGATGAAATCCATCCTGTTCTGCGGTGTTTAAAATTGTAGCATTTTGGCTAAGCTAATGAAACCCCCACACACTACAGCACAGGCTTGGTTTCAGCTAAATAAAGCTGAAATAACACTCATTTAGAGATTATCCGAGAGTGCGATGTTGAGCGATTGCCGTTGGTGGGAAAGCTGAAATCATGTTCTGTGGTTTGTGCAGCTTCTAAGCCATCTCTGAGCTACTATCATGTTTTTTACTAAATCAGATTTATATATGTCTATATGGCTGGAATGGGCCCATTTAGTTGATGAGATGGAATAGAAATTTGACCGATCATTAATATTATTTTATTATTTTATTTTAAATACAGTTAAAACATCATGAGTATACATTTTCTTACCATTACACCACCAATATCTTCCAAACCTGATAAAAATTGCTGTTATTACATTAGTAATCAGGTAATTTACAGATTATTTTGATGATTGAGTATTCAGCTTGTAAAGAATACCAAAATGCACTGAACAAGTACAACCAATGCATCATCTTTTAAGGGTTTGAAAAGACATTATGTGGCAAAAAAGCAGATGAATGCATTTAAATTGGTGTGTCCATCAGGCTCTGTTTCTTAGATTTTAAAATATGCTGTATCATCATGCAAATTGCCAGCTCATCCAATGCACTGCGAAGTTTAATCAGTGACTTTTTTATGCCTAGCAATCGTGACAGCCCTAATGCATTGCTCCAGTGACAGTATTACTCCAAGCGCTATGGCACGGACCCCAGCTGCAGTAGCATCATTAGGACCCCATACTCCCGCTTAGAGCAGCTCTAGTGTCACAACTGATGGCTGGCTGGCTGGTCTAGGTGTTGACAGTGAAGGGCTTCTACATGAATCATTATCCACTGAGTCAATGAGGGGTGGATGTTTGCTTGGGGAGCCGAGGTACCCTTTCCACGCAAGGCCAGTGTGGAGGGTGAGCACTGGGCAGCCCAAGAGGCCTCGGCTGGGGAGAGCAACAGGCCTGATTGAGTTAATGCTGGACCTGTCTGGGGCCTCGCTCAGGAGATGAAGGGTTCTCAGTGAGGCTGATGAGAGCCAGAGTGTCTCCTTTTGCTGTTGTGCGCAAACCAGTGTAATGCGGGTCAACAGGGAGAGCAAAGGCGCCCGTTCTAAATCAGAACCTCTGTAAATTGGCTGCTGCCCTCAGTCTTTAGCTCTGACTCTGCTCACCTACAGCACTAACACTGTAGTGAGCACAAAGCAATAGATGTCTCGCTCATCTGCTCCAGCAAAAGTGCTGCTGGAACCTGGTCAGGTTTTAACCAAGTAAAGCTGCAGCTGACAATACTTTCATTGTTTAGGGGAAGTACTGGCGGTTGATGTTCAACAGGGTACATACTATAGGTATACAAAAAACACTTAATTCAAAAAAATTGAAGGCTCCTTCTTTAAAGTACTCTCCATGAGAAAAGTTTTACCTGATTTGATGGGTTTTCTGAGAGAAAAGCATACAAATTATTGTCTAAAGTAGGCGGCCATATGTGCTACAGGTGCAGCAGATACAGATTAGGTTGATGGGGCCCTCAACATGTTTGCCCAATCCCCGACACATATTTCTGTACAAATCCATGTGATGTCTGGGGGCATTAAGGAGAAATCTGGAACCAAAACTACTTCTAACTAGCTCTAACGATAAACAGTTTCCGGTTTCACTGTAAACTATGTTAGAATTCCTGACGGTTAGTATCATCATTTCAGATTATAGTTACTGCGCTTTCAAAAACGTACCTTAAATACTGTCCGCTTCAACCAAAGTCACAGGTGTGCAGACACATGCAATGCAATGTGGGTTTGTTTTGTGTTGGAGAAGCCAATGACAGCTCTCCAGAGATTTTTCTGCTGTCTACAAGAAATATGTCTGAGAATGGGTCAAATTTTTGGTTTTCATAAGAGTCTAGAGACAAACTTGATTAAAGATCCTCCTGACTGTAGAACCAGATGCTAATATAGCAAATGTTTTTTAATGAATAATGCTACTTTGTCATGTCTTTCCAATGTTCTACTGTAACATGTATTTATAGCCCCAGCTATGTACACAAAACTCTTTCTATAGTCAAGCATACCAGCATTTAAACTACAAACTACAAACTTCTGCTTCTTATTCGCCATCTTCTTATTCTAATTTTTGCATTTCACCTTAAAAGGTGTAGCAGTTATTCTAACACCTCAGGCTTCAGAGTGTAACCACCATACCATTTAAGGTGGAACAGGAAAGTTCAAATGAGAGACTGGTAGAGAGGAAGCTGACTGGTTTTAACCTCAATTTAAAACTATTGTTGGACAGTTTGTTAGCCTAAATCAAAACTTATCATGTTATCAGCATTCAAACATAATTAGGATATTTTACTAGACCAGATTGGCTTATCAGGGAGGCAGTAGCAATATTACACTGTCTGTTCTGAATTAACATTAACCCATGGTGCAACCTTTAATGTTGAAGCAGATTCGGTATGTTTTTATGTTGTTGCTATCCAGAAAAAAGTCTAGGTAAATTTTTTTCTACATCATTTGAGCATGCCATTGATTCTTAACATTGTGTAGAACTTTCAAGATGAACAGACCAATAGAAATGCTCTAGAATTGCTTATATTAAAGTCAAGTCAAGTCAAGTCAAGTTTATTTGTATAGCGCTTTTTACAACAGTGTTGTCACAAAGCAGCTTTACAGGAATTTAAAAAAAAAAAAAAACAAACAAAAAAAAAAAAACCTTTTTAAATTGACTTACATTGTAAGTAAAGTAGGTTTTTGCCCTCTTGTGAAAGGTAATTATTTTGGAGATACTTGATGTTTGGACAGCGATGTTATGTTTACATAAGTTACTATTATAATGTTTGTGCAAACAAATTGCACACAATGCTGCCAATCGCATTTGTGCTCATTAGTATAAAATATACAAATTTTATATAATTTCTGTTTGTACATCAGTACTTTTTCTTTAATATTATCAGCGCATTTCAACAATACTGCCATAACAGTAATAACCATGATCCTTTTGATCGAAATAATTGTGAAATTCAGTTGTTACAGTTTCATCTCTAACTAGCTTACAACAAAAGTAACATTTGTGCGACTTTCCACTCACCAACAGGTCAGTACGCTTCATATATTTACAGCTTTCAAGCCCAGATAGAACGCCTCCGGTGTTAAAATGATGAGCAACAGCAGCAATTTCACCTGTTCTGATATTCTTGACTGTAAATGATATTCCTCTGATTATCATACTAATTACTTCACACAGAATCATAAGCTTGGTTTTTGCTTAATTTCATAGTTTATCAGAGGAACAGTCTCTCTCACTGATATGAATACAAATACAAATATAATCAAAGCCAGTCGGAGAGACGGAGAGAGTCGGGGTGTGTTCTGTGAGGAGCTGACAGAAGTCTCTGACGATGTAGCATCATTTGCAAGATGAGATTGAGAAAGTATCTTTGCTAATGCATTTTAAGTGAGTTACACTCCAGCACTTGTATTTTTTTTATTCTAGCGAGTGACGCTCTGATGTCTTGGCCTATTTCTCATATGTGGCCATATCTCTTTTGTCTGTGTACGGCGGGCATGCGACAAAAGAGCTTCACATAAAAAGTATGTCTATGCTTCTACCACCCCAACCACACTTTGATAAGATTACTTTTTAGGTCAGCAAGTTTGGGGGGAAAAAAATCTAGATGTTAACTTATAGGGACATGGCCAATATATACAGGATACAGTAGATTTCCTATAGCCTGTATATATTGGCTACAAAACTATATTTCATACAGGTCAAGTCAAGTCAAGTTTATTTGTATAGGGCTTTTTACAACAATGTTGTCTCGAAGCAGCGTTACCGAGTTTTGAAAACATATATCTCAACATATTACAACATATATCTCCCAGTAAACAAGCCAGAGGCGACAGGGGCAAGGAAAAATTCCCTCAACTGGAGAAAGAAACCTTGGGAGGAACCAAGACTCACAAGGGGAGACCCATACTCCTCTGGTCAAACAGTATTTATATATATATATATATAGTTTAAACTAAATACCAAAGAAAAGAGTCTCTGTTTGAAATCTGCATAGCAAAGCTTTAGCAGCTGCACAGGTAGAGGCAGTCTCTGACTGAGGAAGTCTCTGACTGAGGCAGTCTCTGAATGGGGCAGTCTCTGACTGAGTCTTTATGTAAAGTGGGCGTGAGCTGAAACAGTCCCATCCTATCTCAATGCTGGTGAATCTGGATGTCACAGTGATGTAACTGAGGGTGTAGCAGTTGACACAGATGGACAGTTGAGCTGGCTGGTGATGGGTGGATAGATAGCCCTGATGGTCAGTCTTCCAACAGCGTTCAACAGACGGGAGGACAGTCATTACCTCAGGAAGAGTAAAGAGAGAAAGTTAGTTCGGCTCAGGAGTAAGACTGTAGAGAATATGAATATTTAGAATTTCAAAGTGTGGTTGCTGACTCCGGCAGATCTATAACAGCCTAAACTAAAAGGAGAGAACCAGAAGGTAACATAGACATTAGAGCACCCTGAGAGACTGATCGTGTGAAGTGGTGGAACAGGTAAATTCTATTAAATAAATATATTTGTTTGAATTAAACAGTGTTATACAGCATTATTACACACAGAGGTGCACTTATTGATAAATGGTTTTAAGCTTAGATGCTTTTAGCTTTTTTTCACAGTACTGTAGGGATACACCAAAAAAAGTGGACCATCTGGGGGCCCTGAGGACCATTTTAGAACCAAAGCTTTGGGGAAGCAAAAATGGTTCTGCCAGAGGAATTATGAATGTTGTTGTGTCACTTAATTAACTCACCCTAACAATTTCTCCTAACAATGTATTGCTCATCTTCAGTAAAACAGCTGCTGGAACTTGAATGATTTCCGGCTAAGGAAAGACGTGCATTGTTCAGGAGAAATAACAGTGACTGATGTACAACAGGGCACACACTACAGATTTACACAAAACACTCACACACAGCTTCAGTCTTAAAAATAAGGGCCAGATGGGTTCTTTGGAGTAATGCCATAAAGGACCCACCACAGTTTCCCTAGAAGAGGACCCTTAAAGGAATACCCTGACGTTTCTCACCCTGCACTGTCCACTGGCTGCTGAAATAATGGCGTGTTGAGGAAAAACTAGGAAAAGTATCAAAATTATTGTTCAAGGTAAATAAAATAGTAGCAATCTGAAAGTTTTCTCTTACTACAACTGGTATGTACCTATCTGCCAAGAATATATTAGAAAAAAAAGCATAGGCTAAACTGTCACTGCAAAACTATTGGAAAACTGTCCTGCAGACATCAGGCTATGTATTTATAATCTAATAACTCTCTGTGAGGAAGCTTTTAGAGACATCTGGTTTGTATCACCACCACATAATTATGTTTAGAAAATATAGGTTCTGCTATTAAACTATACATTGTTTTCCTAAATTAGGAAATTATTATTATAGTATATTATATAATATAGGAAATAATAATATAGAAATATATTTTTTTCTATTAATTAATTATTATTTATTCTACATATTTCAATGCCAATTTGTGCGAATACAAAACTGAAGCAAATATTTAAATTGCTAAACAAGGAAATCAGGAATAATATTCATGTTTTTGTTCTGTTTAACTTATTTATTGAGTCAGTTGTACAGGGTTGTTCGACAATGTGACATTAGTCAGATAAAGAACCAGTCAAATATATATAATAATAATATAATATTAATAATACAAATAATATCTGCTTAAAATGTGCCCTTTTAATTGAACAAGCACGGAAACCAGAACCACCATTGTGTGCCTCCAATAAGCCTCTGTGTGTGGCAAGCAACAGGACACCACCAAAGGTGTCAAAAGTATTCACATTCATTACTCAGGTAGAAGTACAGATACTAGAGTTTAAAAATACTCCTGTAGAATCAACTTAAGCTTTTTACTCCAGTAAAAGTCTAAAAATATTGCTTTCAAAACTACTTAAAGTATAAAAGTAAAAGTAATGTAGGGGGAAAAATGCCATTAAGGACAAAAGCTTAGGTTGCACCACAGGGGTCTATAGTGCAATAGGCCACCTCCGCAAAACCCCCATTCTTCTAAAAGCCATAATGACTATAATGTTATATTAAAATGTTAATGTTAATAAATTTGGGATGCGCTAGGCTTCCTGTTTCAGCCGCATATATGCCCATTGAACATGAATGTAGTTTAGTACAATGTAAATATATTAAAGAAGCATATCTGTGTACTACTGAGCATTAACATGTGTTTCATGGAGCAGAAGATATGATGACTAGTTGTCTATAAGTATTGTAATGGAGCAAAAAGTCAAATTTCAAAGGCATGTTATCAATAATCTTTAATGGAATGTAAATGTACATGAATGAAAACAAGCTGAAATGAAATAGGAGTAACGAGACTAGTTTTAAAATGTAAGGAGTAGAAAGTACAGATAATGGAGTGTAAATGTAAGGAGTAGAAAGTACAGATAATGGAGTGTAAATGTAAGGAGTAGAAAGTACATATAATGGAGTGTAAATGTAAGGAGTAGAAAGAACTGATAATGGAGTCTAAATGTAAGGAGTAGAAAGTACTGATAATGGAGTGTAAATGTAAGGAGTAGAAAGTACAGATAATGGAGTGTAAATGTAATGAGTAGAAAGTACAGATAATGGAGTGTAAATGTAAGGAGTAGAAAGTACAGATAATGGAGTGTAAATGTAAGGAGTAGAAAGTACTGATAATGGAGTGTAAATGTAAGGAGTAGAAAGTACAGATAATGGAGTGTAAATGTAAGGAGTAGAAAGTACTGATAATGGAGTGTAAATGTAATGAGTAGAAAGTACAGATAATGGAGTGTAAATGTAAGGAGTAGAAAGTACTGATAATGGTGTGTAAATGTAAGAAGTAGAAAGTACAGATAATGGAATGTAAATGTAAGGAGTAGAAGGTACTGATAATGGAGTGTAAATGTAAGGAGTAGAAAGTACTGATAATTGAGTGTAAATGTAAGGAGTAGAAAGTACAGATAATGGAGTGTAAATGTAAGGAGTAGAAAGTACAGATAATGGAGTGTAAATGTAAGTAGTAGAAAGTACTAATAATGGAGTGTAAATGTAAGGAGTAGAAAGTACTGATAATGGAGTGTAAATGTAAAGAGTAGAAAGTACAGATAATGGAGTGTAAATGTAAGGAGTAGAAAGTACAGATAATGGAGTGTAAATGTAAGGAGTAGAAAGTACAGATAATGGAGTGTAAATGTAAGGAGTAGAAAGTACTGATAATGGAGTGTAAATGTAAGGAGTAGAAAGTACAGATAATGGAGTGTAAATGTAAGGAGTAGAAAGTACTGATAATGGAGTGTAAATGTAAGGAGTAGAAAGTACTGATAATGGAGTGTAAATGTAAGGAGTAGAAAGTACTGATAATGGAGTGTAGCTGTAAGTAGTAGAAAGTACTGATAATGGAGTGTAAATGTAAGGAGTAGAAAGTACAGATAATGGAGTGTAAATGTAAGTAGTAGAAGTAAAAAGTCAGCGGAAAAATAATTACTCCAGTAAATTTCTACTTAAGTAATGAAACAAAGTATTTTGTACGTTGTTACTTGACATCTCTGTACGCCACAATATGTAGAAACTTGTAGTTTGAATGCCAGCTGTTCTATCTCAGCACTACTATTTATGTGGAGAGGTGTGAATTATTTTCACAGCAGAGGGTTCTCATCCCTCCTCTTTGACCCCTCGTTACTCGCTAGCAGCTCAACATATCATTTTACACAAAGGCAGATAACAGTGTCCTGGCTGACCTGATAACACTGTTGTGGACTGCCTTCTGACCTCAAAATGGCCAAAGAAATAAAAGAACTGCTGGAACCTGAGCATTGTTTGTGAAGCTGCAGTTGAAGATGCTTCCATTATTTTTTGGGAAAAGAAGTGTGGCTGTTTTCAGCTGGAGAGGATGATTTTTCCCAAACCCCCTCAAAATATGCATATCTGCAGTGATATCCGGAGCCAGCTGACAAAAATCTCAGCGTGTAAAGTAGCTCCTCAAGAAAAATGAAACTGCATTTGTCAGGATAGTCCGCAGACTTCATAGCTCATGGGCAAATGGCCAGGGCTCCTTCCAGCCGGCCTTGTCTTTGATGGGTATTTGAGAGACAAGTTATGACATCCTCCATTCCTTAGCCTCACATTTTTAATACAATTACAAGCCTCTCTTAATGTAATCTGGAACGAGATCTGCAGCAGGATGTTCAAATCAATGACAATAACATTGGCTCATGATTCTTTATTATGTGCTTGTCCTGAATAGCCTACAGCTCTTACAAACAGTGCAGGCAAATGTTAATATCACTTGAACCATGACACTCCTTTCAGGTACACTTTCAGAAAAGGCTGTTCTACATACGGTAGCACGGTTCATACACAAGAGCAATTCAAAGGGCTTTACACACATAGAAATAAAAGCATCAAATATCTAGGGTTAAGTCAAATTAAAATATAAGAGCAGAAATGAGGCAGAAATAAAATTAAACAAGAATTTAAACATAAAAAACACAGTAAGTGCAGTAAAATGAACAGCTTAGAAGCACATGTATGTATGTTGGAATTGAACCCGTCCCTGTAGTGGGTTCGCTTGCCCAAAGCAGTGCACTTCAGTGGTGTCCTGCCAATTGATGGGGACCAACCTTGCGACCTTCCGAACATGTGGCTAGTTCCCTAACCTCCGCCCACCACTGCCCTGATCGCTATATTTGGGGTGCATCTAGGATCTTATAGATGTTTGTTCCAGTTGTATACAGCATAATAACCTAAAGCTGCTTCACCTGGTTTAGTTTGGAGTCTATCTGTATCTCATGAGTCTGTCTTTCCTACTCAGTTTATATTTTTTAAAGCTGTATTATGTAAGTTTGGGGAATTTGAACACCTCTCTGGCGTAAATGTGTAACTGCACACAGTAAGTGGAATTTAACTTCGAACCGCTTCCCCAAGCAGATTAATCTGATGACTGTGAGCATGTTGAAGGAGCATTCAAAGAGAACTCTGTCAAAACTTGGTGAAGGTGTGTCTTCTAGTGATGTAGGTACTGTAGGAGCTACTACTTTCATCATATCATCAACAGCATAATGTTGGTTTTGCATTTAAAACCTAAATATCAAGCTGGATCTTTTTCTTAAGCCTGTGTCCGTTACATTAATATGTTGAGACGTATGACGTGATCCAAAAAACTTACATTTATCTGATACTTATCTGGCTTTTAAATGATTATATCAGGTTTCACAGGGTGACTTGCTGCAGCACATGTACACCAGAAATTAACATGTTTTTCCTCCAGACGCAGTAAAGCTACTTGTAATTCTGAGTCTAAAAATGTAATTCTGGGCCTAAACCGTTCAGTGATATATGGATTTATAGCAGCACTTTAAAATCTATTCTGTTACTAGCTGGAAGCCAGTGTAAGGATTTTAGAGGTGGAGTAATGCGCTCTGGTCTCTTGTTCCTGGTTAAAACTCTTGTAGCAGCATTCTGAATGAGCTGTAGCTGTTTAATGGTCATTTTGGGAAGTCCAGTTAAGAAGCCATTAGTAGCCAACCTTGCTGCAGATGAAAACGTGGGAGGTTTTCTAGGTTTTGTTGAGACATCAAGCCTTTGAGTTTGGCTATATTTTAACGATGGTAGTCAATGATGACAGCAGTAGGTCGATGATGGATTTGATATGACTTGTGAAAGTTCGATGGGAGTCTAATAGAATCCTAAGATTTCAGACTTGGATTGGGCTCGGAAGTTGAGGTGTGCACCAATATTGAGTCATTTCTCTTAGTCATCAAACCAAATAATCTACGCCTTGTTCTCATTAAACTAATCACATTTATCCATTTATTTATGTGTTCATGCATTGAAACAGTGAGTCTAAAGGGCTGTAATCACCCAGAGAGATACAAGTATATCATTATATCTTCATGACTATGGTAATCAGAGTCCAAATGAAGTATATACATATTGAACAAAATCTTTATGAGAACAGTTCCCTGGGGCATCCCACATATCATTGTCATCCTATCAAATTCATAGCTGCTGAAGGCCTTTTAAATTAGATCTAAGCCAATTAAGTCCTGCTCCAGAATGTCCTACTCGCTTTACCAACCTGTCTAGAAGTATTCTATGATTCTATAAATACTCAGCCATGCATCATTTCATTTACAAGGGTACTGCACTGGTATATTTTTTGTTACCCAAAGTCTGAACCATGTTAATGTGCCCCCAAAAAGGCACAAAGCAGTCCTTAAGGTTCATTGTGTATCTTAAATGAGTTTTAACGGTTCATTACGTTGACTTTCCCAGAAGAAAACAAAATAAAAACCCGGAGTCAAGACAGGATGCAACAATATAAGTGCAATGGAATGTGTTACAATTACGTTTCCCAACTAAAGGTGCTTGGAAAGGTACACTGAAGGGTCAATTCTGAAAGTGGAATGTCAGATTTAATATTTCTGTTTCTGTTTAAATTGCTGTATATTATGTTGTATATTTTCTCAACAACCCTCACAGCTTTCAAATGCTCACATTTAATGCTTTATTCGTTTTTTGGGGAGGTTTAGTAGCACACCAAGACTACAGTTTCACAGGTGACATGCAGTGTGTGAAAGGCAGAGGATATATCACTTTAAAGGAGCAATTTGTAAGATGATACAATCTGTCACATTCATGATTGATAGGAGGTTAGAATACGCTATAGAGGCATTGCTACTTCTTTATTTCATGAACTGATTCAATTTAATGCTACAGGGACTCAATATCATCTCTAGAGGTACAAAGTGGTATTATAAACAGGACAAGCTGGGGCTGTCTGGTTAGCTTGCTAACTCCAGAAGATATCTCTTCAACACAACAAACCAGCAAACAGTTTATCTTTTCCTTTTCCTTCTACGGCTGTTTGTTTCTCCTTTTAAAGTTTTGTTTTATTATGCTTCGCTCTCAACAGGCCAAAATGTTTTTCAACATGTCTGCTCTTTGTGTGATTGTAATGTCTCGGATTTTTTAAATTAATTAATTTTATTATTATTATTTATTTTTACTGTGAGTCAATAGGAGGAAGCAAAGGTGACATAATACGGATAAGTAAGAAGCAGGATGTAACTTCAGTAGATACCTCTGCAACATAAAACAGGGATATCTTTGACCGTCAAAATGGTTAATCCTTCACATTCTGTTAATAATTTTTAACATTTTAAATTAGAAATCAAATTGCAGCTTTAAAACCACATGGTAAAATAGTTGGTAGACCCCTCAGGTGTAATACTGGTTGAGCTTCAAACCCCTTCTCCTGTCACATAAATCAGATCATTGCATAATAGTATTCAAGAGATCTGTGAGTGCGCATGTAGTTAAAATGTAAAGATGTATGACATGGTCTAAAATATTCCTGTGAGATCTGAGACAATGTCCCCATGTTTTACCTTTTAATTTCAGGCTTTACAGACTCACAGCCCTGCAAACACACCATATCCTCTCTGTCCAATGAAAACATGTCTCCATTTCTGACTATTTTTATTTTTCTATTTCTTTTAAATATGGCATTGCTGTTTATGTTCTGCCAAAGTTACATGATGAATGGACCAATAGAAATGCACCAAACTCACTTGGAATTCAAACTTTTTACTTACTTTACTAAATAAAGTTTTTGGCCTCTGCTGTGAAGTATGAGTGGCTGTTTTCAGCTAGAGAGGATGATTTTTCACAAAAACACCCTCAAAATATGCTTATTTGCAGTGATATACAGAGCCAACTGACAGAAAAGAGTAAAGAAGATACTTTAGCCTGATATCTTTTCATTTCAGCACAAAAAACTGTGACCCCACACTGGATCCATTACAGTTCTTCAATACATAATAATTCAGTGCATCATTAAGTCTCAGATTTCACCACAATTTAACTTCAAAAATCTCTTTAAAACTATGAGCTAATAAACAAATGTGTACATACAGTGTAGTATATGCTCAACATTGACTATGGCCAGATTGACTATAGCTAAATAACCCATGTTTCAGTGCATACCTTATTGAATGTTGTTATAATCAATTTTAACATCTAAAACCGTAGATATACATTTAATAAGTTCCCTCCCTCATGATGCAACAGTACATTTTTTTTTAATTCTTAGAAAAGAAGTCTCCACTGTTTTTTTTTCTTGGCCATTTCACTTTTTACTCACTGACAGGCAAAGAAGGAGCTGACAGCAACATTTTGTCCCCTTAATTTTTGGTCCCTAAAAGCAACCCATCCCTGCCTTGCTGAGCAATTATCCCACACTGATTCTCCAAAATGTTTAACTGTCATTAATCCATCAGCTGAGATATGAGCCGTCGCCCGGCCGGTCACATTAAGTGTTACATAAATGGATTTGTGCTAAGTTGAAGTGACCATTTACAGAGCGATGCGCAACAGGGAGCTCTATGTAGCCCTCTGTTTGTGTCATTGTGCGCTGGCTGCAATTGAGAGCAAATCACTTTCCTGCATTAGCGACTGAGGATTTGACAAAACATCTTGTGCATTCAGGTGTTTTTCAGGCGGGTTTAAAAGCTGTTCCGCCGAGTGCTGATTGCGATGCTTTTTGTTTGTCTTTTGTGAATAAATAGCACGTTGGATTATTTAGAAACCCCTTCAATCGTCAGTTTGGGGCTCGAGCACACCCCCCACAGCCTTTGTTTGCTGTGATTCTCTAAGCTGATATTTGTAGCAGTGAGACGACGTTAAGAGACTCTTTTTGAACAGAACCGTTTTTCTTCTATGGCTGTTTGGTTTTGTTTTTTGAGTTGTATTATTTTTTTATGCTTTGCTCTCAATGGGCCATAATGGCTTTCACTGTTTCCGCTCTTCACCTGATTGTAATGTCTTGTGTTTGTATTTATTTATTTGTTACTATTTTTGACTGCAAATTAATAGGAGGAAGCAAATTTTCGACTAGGAAAAAAAAGGAAAAAGGTGTACAATGGGGAACGCACTATGGATGAACACAGAACACTGGCGTGCGGCTTGTTGTGTCACTTGATTAACTTGGCCCTGACGATTTCCTCGGTTTTCATTATAAACGTTATTCCGTCCGTGGAGAACAATGGCGGAGTGTGTGGGAAAAGTGGCGGTGTAGAATGCTGCTCTTTCATCCTGCTTGACTGTACAAATGGACCTCATTGTCTACGGAGAAATTCGATTTTCTGCCATGCGCCAGCCCCACATAAACTCCTCTCTGGGGTCCGATGCCACCATGCCGAGGCTTATCAACAGCACTCAGGGTGTGGAATTGAGTTCTGGCGCATATTAAACCATGGAGGACGCAGGCCGCGAATCCGAAATACAGTATAATCCCTCTGGAGATCCTCCTCCTACTCCACCCCCACCACCAGCTACCTCCTCCACAACCTCACGCCAGCCTCAGTTAGAGCAATTGCAATGGAACAGAACAAATGCTGGAAAATGGGCCCAGTACGCTCTGCTTTAGCTGGTGTCATTTCCATGTTATCTCATGTTCCAAGCCAGTTTCTAAACTTATCATTATTCAGATACGTCCTCGTCCGTCGCTGAGGATGCTCTGGATTGGGCGAAGTGGTTTCTAGCTGTGAGTAGAGTACACTCGTAAAATAAAAAGATGCCAAAAAAAGGGGATCTTGGAGCGATGGCATACAGACAAGCCCTAGAGAGTGTTTTAGTGGATGGTTCTTTGAAAATCCATTTTTCTAAAAGTGCATCAAAAGGAATTTTTTAGTGTTAATAATTGATATGGTTCAATCATTTTTCCAAATATATCAAATGGTATTTCAGTTAACGTGTTAATGAACTTGTGCTTCTGTAGGTACTGGCACAGTTTGTTTTGATTTTGATGTTGTCTTATTAAAACAACACCAAATAAATATTAAACAAGTATGAAACCTTGAATTTCCATTTTCAAGCTTTTTAGAGAATCTGAAAATGCTGTGTTTTATATTGTGTTTAAAGGAGCAATATGTAAGATGGTGTAACCCATTCTTACAAATACATTTGTAAAATAACAATTTTAGTTTTTAACATTCTAAACATATTCAAAAGATTTCTACTAAAGTTAGTAAGTGGACGAATAGGAAGCATGCTTGCTCTCAGCGAAAGAAACATTTACAACATTTACTCAGGCTGGTAAGTAAGGCAAGTGGAAAGAGAAGGGACTGTGTGGAGTATGAATTACCCTGCAGCCACGCGACGCAGCAAAGCATCATTCATTTTCAATGAAAGCTGGTGATTTCGGGTGGCAGCGCATACGTGGGCAGCGCAAAGTGGCGGATCCAGCGACGAGAAGAAGTTGAGCGAAGTTTAACTTTTTGCAAATTAGGAGCGAAGCAATGTGGCAATTACCAATAGAAATCGAGCAGCATGGACCCGCTTTATCTCCGCCACATTGAAACGGTTTGCATCTTTTATGGTTCCTACTAGAGATTTAAAATCTATGCTCTACGCAGGAATACAATTTCTAGACAAGCTATTTTGCTCCAGGTTGTTTATTTTTTGTGCAAAGGTGTCGGGAAGTCTGGTTTGTGGTCAAAATTGATTTTATCTATGTACTCTGTAGATACTAGCTAGTAAAGTACGCTGTACTGTCGTAGCATTTGCTTGATACTTGTGAAACCATGGCAACCAAAGTGTCAGTGGGAGTTCAGACACACCAAGAGGCGATGGGAGATCAACAGCACTTTACAAGAGAAGACAAAAACACTCATCACTATCCACGTCTGTTAATGGAAAGGCTTTTGTTTTTTTATTTTGGAGCAATTTCATTGGTCCAGTAATCTTGACATTTTATGCAGAAAACTAAACATCACAAAAAATGGAACTACTTGGTTTTCATTGGGCAGCATACACACACATCTTTTGACTTCACGCTGGACAGCAAAGATATAAAATTGTGGATAGATAGCTATATATATCATCACTGTCCAATGAACAACAAGTATCTCCTAAATTGCAATTTTACAGGAGGGAACAAATAGATACTTTACTTTCAATGTAAGTCAATGGAACCAGAATGTTTTCCTAGCTGTTCTGGAGCATTTCTATTGGTCCAAATTTTCACATAATATAAACGACCATTCAAATGATGTAGAAAACTCAAAATTGACAAAAATGGAAATACATTATTCACAACATTATTCTAGTTTTTCCTAGAACATCTAAGCCAGGACCCATTTAGAAACTTGGAGTTTTTACGAGTGAACTCAATCCACCTCCCAGCTGCGCTCTTGCTGTGCTGTTGCTAGGCATGTCATACAGACAGCCCTGGACTCCACTCTCTGGACACTGCACCATCTTAAAGAACAGAAGGCAAAGACAGTAGGAATGCACTAATTGGCTCGACATACAAAGCAGAATCGGAAATCAGGCTTCATTTCTTTCCAAAGAGCTCCACTACATTGGCCTTTAATAAAGCACTGGAGCCATTCAGCCTCGCTGTGCCCAGGATCAATTTGTTCAGTTATGCAACTTGCCTTTGTCCACATGTGTTCATTCATAATATCACATGCCTCTTTTTTCACATTGCTCAGATGTGAGCACTGGAACACTGTAGATGAATGTATAGATTGCAAAAGACCTAAAGATGTCCTTGCAGGCAGCACTGTCTCCCCTTCCCACATATATGTTTATATTCTTGTCTTTGTAAAGTATTATATTGTCTTCTATATCACTGCAGGTAAATGCTACATTGTTATATATAACCAGGCCCTTACCTGAACCTCAGAACACAAAGGTATGTATTTTATTTAAAAGCATTAAATGCAAACGAAACATCGAGACAGTAAAATGTGAACGAATTTCTTGTTTTAAAACATGATTGATGTCTTCAGAGTTGGCTGCGAGAAGTTTTGTTGTTTGGTCATCAGCGTTTATTTTGTAGTTGCTGTAGCTGTTGATTTTAGCATGACACAAGAAGGACATGGGTTCGATTCCCTGGTCGGGTAACAGGGGTCCTTTCCATACAGAGTTTGCATGATCTGCTCATGTTGGTGTGGGTTTCCTTCTATAGTTCCAAGTCATGCAGTGAGGCGAGTTGGAGATACTAAATTGGCCCTAAGAGTGAGTGAGTGAGTGTGTGTGTGTGTGTGTGTGTGTGTGTGTGTGTGTGTGTGTGTGTGTGTGTGTGTGTGTTTGTGTGTGTGTTTGTGAATGTTTGTGTCTGCCTTGTGATGGACAGACAGCCTTCGTATGTTGTTTCATGTCTTCCGCCCAATGAGTGCTGGGATAGGCTCCAGCAACCCCCGGCCCAGGAGGATAGGCAGGATGGATAGACAGATAGATGTTTTTATTATATATGGTTGTTTATATTTTGTTTCCTTTTATTTATTTTATTTTTGTAACAGATTTAATCTTTTTTATTACACGCTGCTTATTATTATTATTATTATTATTATTATTATTATTATTATTATTACATATGCATTTTTTATGTTTTAAGTAGAGATGAAAGGATCTATCGGTATCGGCCCAGAACATTGTGCGGACCAGATCTGATCAGATACTACATCAGTAGCTATTCAATATTCTACATTTAATGATTGCTGTTTTTGTTTAAAATAACAGAGTCTGAGTTTAATGACTGCAGTTTTTACTGGATTTATTTAATTAGCGTTTTTTGTTTGAAATTAAGGGTCTAAATTTAATGATTACCATACTGAGGATATTTCTTTGATTTACTTTGTTTATTTACTGTTCATTTTGTTAAAAAGACATTATGCTGTTTCACATGATCTCGGAAAAAATGGTAATAAACCAGTTTCAAAAATTGTGTCATGACTTGCTTGTGCTACAATAACTACATGTAGCTCTGCCGTGGCATATAGCCCCGCCCTCGATCGGTATCGGCTATCGGCCGATCGTGCCGAAAGTTGATCGGCGATCAGAATCGGCCTCAAAAAACCCCGATCGGTGCATCTCTAGTTTTAAGGTTGACTGTTTGGTTCCAGATTTATAAAAATATCACTTGCACACCTGATTTCATTTGATGAAGAACTGATTCAAAATTTTAAAATCAGCCTTTTCTAAGTCAGTATTGGTCATTAATTTTTAACTGAATGTAGAGTAGCTGACATTTAAAACATTAATATTAAATAAATATAATAAAAAAAATGGACAAGAAGCATCAATATATGTAAAGCATTTTTCGTGCTAGTCAAATGTGTCTAAAATATCCTCATAATGTCCCACGCAATAATGGTCACACACATACGCTCACTCAAAAACCCACACGAACAGGCAACACATTCTGATTACTGATAGTTTAGTCTGCGGGGGCCAGCGTATGATCCCTGGCTGTGTACCAGCATGCAGTCTGGAGTACCTCATTTTCTGCAGCCGAGGACAGCAATACAATATGTATCAGCCGCCATCTATTACAAAGGATATGTGTTGGTGTGTGTTTGCTCTAGAGACAGGCACCCGGCGTGATGTGTGCAGCGCTTCCGTGCAGCTCGCACAGCATGAGGCTATAGCATGCTTTAATGAGTATATGACATGGTGGAATCTCGTGGGGGCATGTGGCCTGATCTTAACTCTGCCTGCGAGGTGCTGCTGTCGTTTGAAGGTGGTTGTTATAGTTAGTGTGGGTGGCGAGTCAGAGAAAAAACACGCACAGCTACAGAAGAAGACTTTCCTGGATACTACGTAAAGTAAAGCAGGGTACAAGCTAACGCCATATGGAGTGTGACAGATTTGTTATACTGTTAAACAGAATATACAATGTACTTTTGGTCATAATCTCATGAAACTACATCCATGTCAAATGTGTGACAGATGAAGTTTTTGTACCATGAAAGTATATATTTTATTTTTAAGTGCTTATTAAAATTAGCTATATGTCACAGAAGAAGTCACAGAATTCACAACTTTATTATTTTAATCTCTTACTATAAAACTTTTACTATAAAAGATGCTCACAGAGTGCATTTGTTTAACATTTTAATTATTCTGATATCTAACTAGAAGGTATGTGACTTTGGTCGAGGTGGAAAATCACCAGATTATTTACTAGCAATATTTACAATCTTATGATTTGACCCTATAATGAAATGAGTCGTTTCATCTTTCTTTGTTACACATCATATATAATCTGGGGAACTCACCAAAACATTGACTGAAAAACTTATTATAGTGAATATAACCACACAGCATGGCTGCTACTTACAGGCTGTGATGTGATGGCTGTGATGCCAACTGCTTCTCTATTCAGTCTCTTCAGTGTCAAATGCTGAGCCAAGTCGTTCAATATTGTCCAAGAAACTGTCCAACGTGAAATGTGCAGCATCTTGTTAGAGATGTGGGCTTCCTATTCACCTGCTTGTCTTGCAAAATTTCCAGTTACATTCAGGTGGCTATACAAGCTGAAGCATTTAAGGTGGAATGGAACATTCAATGAAGAGGAGAACAGGATTCCAACTTCAGCCTTCTTTAGAGATAAACATCAACCACGCCTGTTGACAATTGTGTGGGAAGTGTATAAAACATGTCACCATCACTTACTAGTCATTTGCCATTTACATTCATGCTGCTCCATTGTTGTTGATTTGCTGGGCTAGAACAGAAGCTGGTGTATGTATGTTGGAGAATAAATAAGTCAATGATTTTGAAATCACCACATGTAGGGAACTCTCTTTATTCAACTACACCAATGTAAATGCAGTTTTCCATTTACCTTGTAAAACTCTTCATATTTCCTCCTGCTATTTATACAAAATAGTTACATACAAAATAAAAAAAAATCTGTTTTATACTTTCTTAAATATGTGTATATTTACATACACACTGACTGGCCACTTCAGTAGATACACCTCCTTCTGTCCAAGCTCATTTTATCAGCTCCACTTTATCAGGGCCACATCGGCATAATGGCTGTCTTCGAAGGGCCAGATGTAACTTATAAATGTAACAAAATGTAACCAAATGTAACATAAATTGAATGTAACTATTCCTTAATGTTAAATAACTTTGAATGTATTACTTATTCAATTAAAACATTACAGTTGCATGGAAAAAATATGTTTGCTTGTTGCTCTGTTATAACATAAATCCTTTTAAGTTGTCATGTTTTATTCACTTGAATAGTTTCATCAAGGATCAAACTACTCAAGTGAATAAAAATAACAACAAACACAAGCCATAATATTAACTTTGATCAAAACGTTTGACATACTGAAATGAGGGTTAATTAGTATAAAATCAAAAATTGTGAGCTGCTAAGAACATGTGTGATAGATAAAAAAACGTTGCTTTGATTACAATAAACACATAAAACCTGCAAACACTAAATACATTGCAACAGCAACTACACATATCTGTGCTTTCATCAACAGCTAATGAAAAAGCTGTCCTCGGCCAGCTAGTTCCAGCTTGTTCCTTAACTCAGTCAGTGATGGTGTTCCTTGACAAACTGACATTTTTAAAAGTGTGAGTCTGGTCAGGACACACCTGCTCACAGACCTTCAGCATGCACTGCTTCAAAAACACTCCCTCTGAAAAACACTTTGAAGCTCGGGCGATTTCTTCAGCCACAATAAAGCTAGCTTTCACTGCCGTTTTTGGCTTTCGTGAACAGATTCTGCTGCGACTTCAGTTTGTCTTTTAATTCTTGTGCAATCTGTTGCTTTTCTTGAAGGCTAGCTTTGCCGTACTTAGCTCTGTGCTTGGTGTGAAAATGCTGGTGTAGATTGTCTCTTTAATAACCGACATGTTGCTTCGTAACACAAAAGGCAGACCGGTCTTTCGCCTATAAGCACAAACATGTATTCGCCTTCCCATCTTTGTTAAAACAGCCGTCCATCTGCATCAACTTTTCTTTTTCTGGACATTATGGGATCAACCGCGTTATAACATCAATGACTACACTGTCGTCTAATAGCAGTAAGCCGTAACACAATCGTCATGCATTGTGGGAAATGTATTTTTGGGTCAAAGCACGCTTCTGACCTATTTATTTTTAGACACTAAGACCTTTCAAGCTCTCGTGGGCCACATAAAAGGACGTGTCTTGAGTTTGACAAATATGATATAGATGCACTTTGTAGTTTTACAATTACAGACTGCAGTCCATTTGAGTCGCTGCATACTTTGTAAGCCCCTTTCACCCTGTTCTTTAGGGGTCAGGACCTTCACTGGACCACCACAGAGCAGGTATTATTTGGGCGGTGGGTCTTTCTAAGTACTGCAGTAACACTGACATGGTGGTGTTAGTGGATCACTGCAGTGCTGCTGGATTTTCCTACCTTACGGGTCCACCTTGCAGATGTAGTCAGAGATAATAGTGCGTCTGCTACTGCATCGTGGGTCACCTTCTAGTCCTTCATCAGTGGTCAGAGGATACTGCCCATAGGACACCTTTGGCTGGATATTTCTGGTCTCAGTCCAGCAGTGACACTGATGTGTTTAAAAACTCCAGCAACAGCACTGCTGTGTCTGATTCACTCATGTCACTGCAGTGCTGAGAATGTTCCACCACACAAACAATACCTGCTCTGTGGTGGTCCTGTGGGGGTCCTGACTATTGAAGAGTGGGATAATTAAGTATACAGAGATCAGATTATAGACTACAGTCTGTAATTGGGCTGGGTTCAGTGAAATATAAACTTAGTTACATTTTGCACAGCACCCCAATGTATTTGGAAATGGGAATGCATAAATTATTAAAAAAATAAACAAAATCTGTGTTACATTGTACCCCACTCTCGCCATGGCAACACAGATTTAACACTGAAAACTCTATTTTAGTCAGAGATTATAAAGAGTGAAAAGAGATACATGGTATTAGTTCAGGTATTAGTCTCAAACAGATAAACGGCTATTTAGCACATTCGTGCAGTTAAAGGTTTGCTTTTTATTAACTTCCATAAAGTGAGTTTGCCATTTCCTCCTCCTTGAAATTAACACTTGGTGCCAAACAGCGTTGGAGTCCTCCCTCAGGCACATTGTAAGCGCCCAAAAGCGTGTTCTCCTTGAAATGTCAGTGCTTCTTTGCACTGGTAATGAAATGTCATTACAATAAGACATTCAATTCCAGTTCAGCAAGGAGCCATAGCGTTAGCGGGGAACGTATTAAAACAGCAAGGAACGTATTGTTTCATGGCTAACATGCTAACTCGGTTTCACTGCTCCCAAAGAGATTCAGCTAATGGCTCTTTTTAAGATAGCATGGCCTACAGCCTCGCTGATGAAACAACCCCTCTGATATGCAGGGGGCTTTATGGAAGACATTTGATGTATCCTGTCCGCCGCCTATTACAAGCCTCGAATTAATGCCAGAGACACGTCTGCAGAGCACATACTGAATATGATCGATAATGAAAGAACAAATCATCTGATCAATGAGGCCTCCACTAGTGCAGCTGGGCAGAGGAGACTCAGGGAGTATTCTGATTGGTTCTGGCTTAATATTTGTAAGTCAGCACTGTTCTTAGCATTGCCTTTTAGTAATTTCTTTATAGCATGGCTGTAATGATTTGGACTGCTTGAATAATGGATTTGCACACAATGCATGATGATGTGTGATCCAGATACTTAAGAGTTAATCAAGCACATTAGCAAAATGGTCACTAAGGTTTGGAGGAGGGTGGAACTGGTTAGTATTAGTTTAGCTAGCATCTGGCTGACTAAAGCTTGGGTTAAAATGAAACCTGCTCCATGGTGTTTGGATCTGTAGCCTGATCAGCTAACTTACCTTTGTGGCTAACTTAGCTTTGTGAGCAGATTACAGACACAAACTGTGTCACGCACCAAAGTACAGGTATAATTCTGATTAACTAATGCTCAGCTGGAACACATTTAGAAGATAAAAACTAATATCTAAGAGAGCCTAGCGCAAAACCAACAAAGACCTTGCTGGTCAACAGCTAAACCAACAAAGACCATGCTGGACAACAGCTAAGACATGTTGGTGAACCAGCTTTACCAGGAAGTTGTTGCTGGTCAACCAGCACTACCATGCAGAAACCATCTTGGACTAGCATGGATTTCATGTTGGTCTTAGTATTTTTTAAATAAGGATGATATGTGACCCAGATACTTAATCAAGCACATAGGCAAGCTAAATACAGTATATACCCATACACAAATGTAGCATATGTGCATATGTGAGGTTTTCATATATGTAATATATGTCCATATGTAGTAAAAACATATATAAAACCTATTAGAAATTTCATACATTGGCATATATGCCTGGCCCATAGAAATATGTATGCTTATGTATGTGTTATACCTATAATGTAAATATATAAACATATGTAAATTACACATACATGAATAACAGATAATATCCATATATGTGTCATAGTTTTTGCTTAGTGGTGGAAATATACATATAAGTTAAATACAAAAGACATATATGTAAAAACGCAAGTACAATGTATATATTTATCATATATGTTTTTTTTTTATTGACATTCATATATGAATTGCAATTACAAATATTTTTGCACAGATGTAGGACATAAAACACAAATATATAAGAAGTGTTACATTTAAGTATTAATTTATCTATGTTACACATGATATTTCATACATGTTATATACATAAAGTAATTACCTACAGTGTTGTAGTGCAACATATATTGCTGAGGTACATGGCACGCTTTAGATTTGGCAGTTTGATTAAAAAAAGGAATGTATAACTTATAATTATTTACACAGTCTATATTTAAAGAGAAAAATAATAAATTTTATTTAGCTGTGCTGTCGGATATTTAAGTACATGACTGTTTGAAAAAAGCACAAGAAACAAAAAGCACAAGAAACAAATAGAACCACAAAAATGTACCAGTGTTAGTGGTGATCCTAAGTCTATACAGTCTGGGTTTTGGTTTAATGCCACTCCCAATTTGTCCTGGGGTGCCAGGACACCTCAGGCTTACTACATCTGTAATAAACCAGAAAAATAATTTTTAGTCTTTAGAATTGTATTTAACTATAAGGACAAACTAGAATATGACATCACACTCCAGCAGTGCTGTCTTCAAATTAATAGATTTAAAAAAGGAATTTTAAACTTAGGCCTTGTGCACACTAATACAGATATTCTGTTAAATGAAAAGTTTCCTATATGTTTTGATTAAATATGTGTTTTTGGGTCACTCAGAGATTTTCAGAAACACCTTTTAATGTGAAGATTTTTCTAAACTCTGGTTTCTGTTTATCTTTAAGAAATGATGGCATCACGTTACAAATGAGAAAGCAGATACGACTACAACAACAATGACAGATATACCCCTAACCCTTTGTGTAAAGTTAGCTGGTATTTAACATGTCATTGATGATTGTAAAACAAATGTTGTGAGGATGTTTTTTGTTATATCAGTTCAAAAAAACTAGTGTTCAACTGTTAAAAGCGTAAATTAGTGTAACTCAAATTTTAATTAATTTGTATAGTGATTTTTACAACTAATGTTGACTCATAACAGCTCTACAATAATAATCCGGTAATAAGACAAAAATAAACCTGTGAGCAAGCCAAAGGAGTCATTAGAACACCTTGGAAGGAACCAAGACTAACCATCCTCCTCTGGTTAACTGAACTACACATGTGCACTTCAGTATTTGCTGCAGGACCATAGGATACCATGGGTTTTAAGAAAATACTAATGAATGTGAATAGTTCTTATGATGTGATGTTCAACACAGCTAAAACTGTACTAAAAACTTCTTCAATGTTTTGTTTAAATCTCTGACCAATAAATTTAGACATATTTATCATATTTGGTTAAAATGCTTTAAAATGTCAAAAATTTAAGTACAAGGTCTAATTGTGAAGGGCAGATTGTGCCACAGTCCAGGCCATGATTCTCCAGAACATTTCTAGGACATAGTTTGGTGATAACCAGCTGGTATGATAGACAGAAAAGGAGTCACGTTTACCTTGACTACATTTATCCAAACTAACTGTGTTTACTCAGATACTCAGTTAAGTCAGTAGCAGCTGTGGCCATCTCAGTGGCTATCTCAGTGTCATCAGGCAAAGGTAGGGTACAGCATGGACAGGTCACCAGTCCATCACATGGCCAACACTCACTCACGCACTCACACCTACGGGCAATTTAGGGTGACCAATCAACCTATCATGCCAAACTTCTAGATTTAGTGATTTTTGAGAGCCTTTTGAGCTCTAAAATCTGAGGGTATGCAAGAAATAAAAACATTTTATTATTTTCTTTATTTGCTGTCCAATAATAAATGACACTGTATGTTTTTCTGACATGGTGTACAAACTTAGTACCCAGTTTCATCAGTCGACCTAGTTTATTAGAGTATAACAGTTACCATGGTCAAAACACATGAAACTCTGGAATTGTCCCCCTTTTTTAACCTATAGAAAAAACACTGGATGACCGCTGAACTGGAAATGTCCCCAGTTTTCATTTCAGAAATCCGGTCACCTTAGCATAGATTGCAGACCAAATGTGTCACACCGTAATGGAACTTAAAAAGCTGAGGCTGAGTTTAGAACATGTTGAAGCTTTTGATGCCCTTGACCTATTCATACACACCTCTTTCATATGACTATAGATTTACATTCAAAACGTCTTGCCTCAGCCTGTACCTCGCCTCCATTACGTTAATATGTTGCTTCAGCGGAACAAATGCCTGTCACTTTAGTTTAAGGCTCCCATCTCAATACAACAACATTTACTAAATGAAACGTCTTATGTTATCTTTTGATTGTTGGCCTAAGCTGTTCATAAATACTTGAATATTGCGTAAGGAGTAAGTTATTCAATGTTTATGCAGCCTTCCATTAAAATGTTAATGATTATTCAGTGTCCTTTGTGAACATTCATTCCTAACGCCACAAATTTGCCTCGTTAGATCCAGCTAATCATGAATCTTTGAGCCAGTTCTATTGGATTAGTGCTGGAACCAGACTCAAATGATGACCAAATACATGCTGTATTTCATAATGAATGCGCCGAGCAATTATTGAGCTTGCAAATGTGATTAACTCTTGATTGTTTGTAGTGGTGCATTAATGAACATCTTTGAGTTTGAAGGTCCTACAAAGAGTTATATAATTGCTCCAACATTGTGTTAGTGCTTAAGAAAGACACACTCAATATATTAAACACCAAAGAAAACTTACAAAGTCCTCCAAAGGACTAATAACTTTTCCTTGTGTGAGAGTAAAAGCAGTTGATCTAATTGGCAGACACCTTTTGGTGTGGATTTGAATCTCAGCCCTGGTTGATTGAGAGCACACAATTGCAAATGATGTCAGTTTAGTTTATCTCTGTTGCAGCGGTGTGATTTATCCACACTGATGATTTTCCCAGTGGTAAATGTGAAGATGAGCGCGGCTAGCAAAGACTATTTGAAATCTCATTTGAGCTGCATACACTTGCACTTGACGTCCTTTGAACTCTTTTTGAGATCCGACCATAATCAATATCGCATTTAATCTCAGAAATAATATATAAAAAAGTGATCTTGTGTAGTGAATCTGACGTTTGCGGCGCAGTTCTAACATTTGCCCGAGTTTCTGAGAGTTAAGCTTGTTAGCATAGCGGTAATTCAGTCTGTTATCGCCTGAGTCTCGGCGTTCGCTGCTCAAGTGTCCTTGATCCCTACCAACTTTAATGCTAATGCAAATCTATGCGGCAGCGGCGGCATCATTATTAACTGTCTCTTCACATTTGGAGTTTGTTTATTATTCTCTTAATGGCAGAGTGCTGAGATGAAGATGCTATGCTGAGTGCTACGCCATTAGCCACTCGGTAATATACTCTCTCAGGCTTTCGGGTCACAGTTAGCATGCTAGTTGTGAGGAGTGAGATTAAACATTTGAGAGCAGCTGTCAGTGCTAATGGAAATATGTGTGGTTTCTACACGCTGATGATTTTCATATCAGGGTGTGTGTGTGTGTGTGTGTGTGTGTGTGTGTGTGTGCGGTTTTGTGTGTGTGTGTGTGTGTGTGTGTTATATGTTAGTGCAGGCTTCTGGGTATAGGAGGTTTTATTTACCCCTTATGTGCTTTGACAGGTTAAGTGACTAAATCCAACCGCAGCCCGAGGAGCAGCTGTTTCTACAGGCTATGGCACAGCCACAGAGACCCTCAGCTGATGGGCTGCACCATGGGGCTTCAGTAAGTGAACTTTCCTCAGTCTAAAGGAATCTATGTACTGCAGGGTCTCGGAGGGGACGATGCTGTCGCTCAACATGAACCATGAATATTTCTTCTCCGTCTTAACAGATAGTGATAGACAAGGCCTTATTACTATAAAGGAGAAAATGGACAAAGGGTCTGCAAGGGAGAGGAACTTGAGGAAAACAAAGCAGCATGGCCTGGGGAACGAGTGGAGTGCTCTGGCAGCTGTTTGCTCGAGCCCATTATCAGCGCTGGGTAATTCTGACTGACTTGAGGCTGCCCAAGAGATGATCCCAGAACTTTCTATCTCTGAATCTCTGCCTCTCATTCTCTTTTGCTTGGTTATAGGCATGGACAAAACTTAGACCATTATTGTTGTAGGTCCGTGGAAGCATTTCGCATGTACACTTGCATGAATGGTTAAAAAAATTGAAACTATTGTACAAAATAGAGGGTATGTACATGAAGTCACAGCTGGACGGTCCCTGTGGTTATGCCCACTGATTGACAGACTAACAGAGTGGCATGTGGTCCAATTGACTATACAAACAGATTTACCAAGAATATGGAGTGATCCAAAGATAAAGAAAAGGAAAGTAAACAGGTCACACGAGGCTTTAAATTGTTTAAATCCTCCCGTTCTATCTTAAATGGTGCTGCAGTTATAACAATGTTTAAGGTGCCAGACTGTTAGCGCTGCTACACTTTTTAAGGTGGAGTGGGACAATTTGAAGAAGAAGCTGGTGAATAAGAACTTCAGCTTCATATGGATCACTTCACTTTACAGAAGGAGTTGGGATCCAAGTGCTGAAACATGGATTTGCAGTTGCCATTTTTGTGTCAGTTCTACTGGATTTTCAGGAAAAATCGTAAGTTATATAATCTATTAACTACATATCAGTTAAATATTACACTTTTATTATATGCTGTGTAACTGTAAAGTTTTTCTCAACATTTATTTAAAAAATCCACGATGATGAGGGGCTAGGTGGGGGTGCCCAGTTTTCCTTATAAGGGAGAACAGCACAAAGCAAGTTTAACCAGTTTTCCAGATAACTTTGTAGATATGGAAGTTATACTTGGGACAGAAAAAAAGGATCACAATGAACATACTTTACTGTCGAGTTCAACTGTCATTAATTAAACAGACAATTGCTTGTTGTTCCCCAGTTTCAACGTTTCCCAGAATAAATGCAGCTGTATTGAGGCCCTCTATTCTCCCCTTATCTCAGATGTAATCTATCAGCCAAGACATGTTTAGTGTCTAAAGTGTTATTGCACTGAAGCTATGAGGCAAAAGTAGCTAACAAACAATGGAAGTCTATGTCACCCAAACTCTTCCAGTTACAAACTCCTATTTTATTGTAGTGACCCACTACTGGATAGCTCTGGCCTCTAGAAGGTTGTGAGACATGGTCATGCTAAAAGCTGAGCGAGGACTATTTGCATGGTTCATCATTAAGGTGACGCGAAATAGTGACCTCCCCCGTTTGTTCAGTTCTCTGTATGTGATTTTCTGGGAGGGGCCTCTTAGGTCTTCTCTTTGGACTCCTAATTTTAGTTATGTAATTATTTATTTGGTAAACGGTTCTAGACTAGAACACATACATTACGCAAATACCAATAAACACAAATATATAAGTTTAGTTGCTGTGCTTTGTGTGTTTTTAGATCCCAGGATGTTCTATCCTCACTCACCCTCATATGGACTGTTCTTTTTCTGGACGTTCATAGGACACTAACAAACATTGGAATGTCTCTTACAGAATGCTTGGTTCTCAAACAATTGAGGTGCCAAATAAGGTTTTTTTGAGTGATTCCATAGAAAAACCTTCCCTAAAGAAGCTTTTGAGGGTTGCTTCTCTTCTTGAGATGTGCAAGTAGGTAGAACCTTTAAAATTAAAAGAACCACCACATGCTGTAAAGATCCCCTTCTCAGAACTGGAACTATTTAGGAACCTTTTTTTTCCAAGAGTGCAGATGCAGCATGCATCCTAATTTTGTGTGATGTTTACTTCTAGAACACCAAGTCGCTTTCAGAAAGGCTGGAAAAACAACTATGGACATAAATTTATTCCAGTGTGATTTTGAATTTCACTAGCGTGTTGTGGGGTTTGTGTGTGTGAGTGTGTGTGGGAGGTGGGGTGATGCTTTTACACATGCTAAAAAGTGGCACAGCCCCGCTTCAAAATAATGAGGAAAGAATTAATTCAGCTGGGAATTTTAATTCTGCTGGGTCACGATTAATCCCATCAGTAAACAAAGCAGAGGTCATCTTGTTTTGGAGAACTCCAATTAGATACTAATCAGCAGTAATCAGGCAAGCTGTTCACCGGCGTCTTAATACACATCCTCTCTCTCTCTCTCTCTGTCGCTCTCTCCCCCTCTCTCTCTCATTCTCAGTCTATCTCTTGTGTACTGCTTGTCCTTAGCACTGAGTGTGGCCTCTGTTCTGTGATCTTGTGTTGAAGAGGGTTAGAGGGAGAAGTAGGGCTAATTACCAACACGAGGCAGCACAACACATATAGCCTCACACCTAATGAATAAAGATGAAAGGGTATTCCCAGGGATCTGAAAGGGGTGTTTACAGTCCACAGCTTTGTTTGTTCCGAGGAAGGAGAAGGGGATGTGTAAGTTCACCCAGAAAACTGAAACATAAGTAATATTACAGTCTAATAAACAAAAGGTTATGAGTAGTTCCTGGCCTGGATGTAGGGAAAAAACCTTTATTCAGTGGAGAACCTTTACATTATGTTGTTCAGGATCATCCACTGAATGGTTTTGTTATGGCATCAGCCCAAACCATTGATATGGTATGGTATCAGTCAGTGCTCTTATTTTTAGAGTGTATCTTAACTATATTAACTTATTTGCAAAGTCTTTATAATTATTTTTTATTTATTTCCTAGTGCACAGCGTGTCCTAAAAAAAACCCTCTGATGGTCTGATCCTTGTTGTTATGCCATAGTAGGATGTGGCATCCTGCTAAAGGTTCATGTGGTCATGAGTGAAGCTGCGCTTACAGCTTTGTTTTGAACGTTATGAGTTGTATGTGGTTGGAAGTGACCTACCACCTGCCAGCCTCCCAGTCACATCATGATGGACGGTCTGAAACCACTGCTACAGAGAGCCCGGTGGGCGGCAGGGGTGGTGCCCCAGGGACTCTACTCAGAATCTGCTCAGAATCTGTGCAGTCACTTGGATGGCTAACCTTTGAAAAGGGGGTCTGAGAAGCATCCCGCTATAGCTTGAAGCCTTTCAGGAATGACGCACTTGGGGTAGGACATACTTTAAGTCATGTAAATAAGGTGTTGTTGTGAATATTATTAGTGCCCACATGTTAGTTCTGTATGTCAGTCAGCGCTGGTGGCGGTTTTAACGTGCTGCTTTGTGTAATGAAAGAGCAAGTGCTATGTGTTGCATGTCTTACTAAATGCCAATGCCACGATATTTATTCATAGCAAAATATATGCCAGTTTTGTTCAACAAAGAGGTTTCGACTTGCTTGCTCACCTACAAAATATACTTGAAGAAAATTGTTACATACAGGAACCTCCAAAAAAGGGGAAAAGGTGCTAAAGGAATGAGATTTTATTCCAGGTCATATTGGATCATTTCTACTGGTGCCTTCATTATAATTCTTCACAACGTGCACGAGAGAAAATGTTGTATAAAATTAGACAAAGGACTTACAATGTTTTTATATAAAGGCGACAAAATGTGGCTGAATGTAATTAGCTTTCTGTTTATTGAGTTTTAATGCACGGCCTTGCATTGAGCTTTGATGTATACTCATTACAGCTGATGGAAGAAAAAGAAAATGGGGCATTTCAGCTTACCACAATGTCTGCCTGTTTTCCTTTTGGTTAAGACTTTTGCTTTTCTTTGGTTTTTGTTGCACTCAATGTGTAGTTCATATTCTCAGTTTTTTCAGGTTCAGTGATCATGCATGCTGCGATCATGTTTTGCATTCTTAATAAGACCTTCTGAGGCTCATTCTATTTAAGATGAGAAACTAATTGACCTGAGACCAGACGTTGCAAACTGATCAATACTCTAGAACAAATGGTACTATATTTATTATAATAAATATTTTATAAGTAATCCTTGTGTGGACAATTAGAGGCTGTTTGTGATGTTGATTGTAAATGTTATTCACACATTTTGTCTGTTTTTTCTATATTGGTGATAAACCAAGTTTTCCCAGTTTTCCACAACCGAGACAGCATGCAAATGTGGGACATTTCTGGAAAAGATATGGAACTTCTGGCCTGTAGTTGGCTTAAAATTTTAGTCCAGCACAGTCTACCTCAGTATTAGGAACACATAGATATCTAGATTTAGTTTTATGTTATTTGTGGCTGCTTATAATTTTGTGTTCATTGAACAATAAATAGTACGTTAATAGAACAGAAAAAATCTGATATTCACTATGTTATTTACTTTAAATAAAAGCTTTTGGAAAGGTAGGTTTATAAACAGGAGTACCTGAGTGGTGCAATAAGCTAAGCATTTGGTCCATCATCAACAGATCATGAGCTCAAATCCTGTTAACATCATCTGCAGCCAGTGGTCTCCACCCCTGAGCCTTGAGTCCCACCCAACAGGGAAGTTTTAGTAACAGCCTAGTTTGTACTAGTGGTTTTGAGTGGTGGGTCAATTCTGGCAGTGATGGTTTAAAGGTGGCTGAGATGCACCCTTCTAAATGCGTTAAACAGGCTGGTTTCTGGCAACCACATCTAGCCCTCTCCTGGGCCATCATTCCAGTGCTATGTGGGTCACAAGTAAATGGCAGACCTGGGCCAGGTCTGGGAAGACTGGAAAGTTTGCCTAATTTGTTCTGCTAGTATTTTATGCTCTGTAATGTCAGACTACTGTGACTACTATGTGCAGTAGCATTGCCAAAGTTTAACTGAGTTGGCCTTAAGGTCAAAGTGTGGGACACAGCATGCCTTAAAGGGTACAAATATTCAAAGCAAAACCAAAGTTTTTAAAAGAGCTACACACATTGGCACCAACACTCCACTTCGATGTCCACTGGCTCTCCATGGCTCAGAGCACTATTCAAAGCCTGTTACAGCTAGCAATTTAGCATTTTACAATTAGCCCATTAAAATAAAGCCAAACTAAGATCACAGAAAGCCAAAGAAAAATCATATGTGTTTTGAACATTACACAGATAAAGGCAGCAAGTCATTTAGATAAACAGACAAATGCTAATGATAGGTAATGTTAGCTAATGTTACTAGCTTGGACTTTTTCAGCCTAAAAACAGCCCCTTAGTAAAGAGGTAGATGCCAAGCATGCCAAGTGATGCTGATTGCTTTATTTCATTCAGTTCATACAAGAAGAGTGTAAAAATAAACTTAGATCTAGCTTTTAGCGGCTCACCTTGCCAGCATTCGATAGCAGTGCTTTGCTACATAATGCTATGCTATATGATGCTGTTGTGTGCGCTGCTGTGCTCCACAATGCAATACGTTTGGTGTGTGGTGACCTTTATAGAAATGACCACAGGAGCCACTTAAACTTAGCCTTGCCATGATTAAGTTATGCTAATGCTGCCTCAGTAGGTATGATTAACACAGGATCATTTATCCACCTCTCTGCATAATCTCAGTATGACATTTCTATCATCATATTCGCTCAGTGTTTCACGATAATGGAAACAAACACGGCTGCATCCAGGTGGGCTACACTTTGTATTTGTGAGCTTCAGGGAATGTTCAAATTAGAAGTCATGCGGTGTCACAGCTTTATCAAAGGATGGATAAAAGGATGGACTGGCTGATTTAAAAAGTAGCCCAGGATGCATAAACACATCCTGTTTATATGTAACTTAACCTGCTGACTACAGCAACACGTGTGCTATAAAACTCACTCTGGACAGACTTTTGGAGATCTTGTGAAAGGTGTATGGCTTGGAGGCACTTTTCAGGGACAGTCTTATATGGTGGTTCTTTGTTCTCCTAGGTTACCCAGAAAAAAATCTTCTTTTTTAAAAAACTATGCATTGACAATGTCCTGCTTCCTCTAGGCCTCACTCTTAGAAGCTCCTGAACACACTTTAATTTTAAAAGGACATGGATCTGTCATTGTTTGTGACCTATTGTTTTTTTTTTCTCCAGCTTTCTCAGCACTATAGACACCGTCAAAGAACATTGCTCACGTAATCTGTGCTGGTTACCATTAGGTAGGTTGTGAAGAGGAATGCTGTACAAAATATAATACTCTTTGCTGACTCCTCTGTCTTCTCTCTCCGTTTCTGTGGTGCAAGCAAAATATGTTGCCTAAAAAGTTTTGCTACTGTATTCTCTTTTATTTTACCCCTTGTGCCCAAATGCTTTGAAGACTGATTTAAAAAAAAAAGAAAAAAAGAATGAAGAAGTTAAGTCCTTTTGGCTAAGTGTGCTTCCAATTAGCATCTGCTGTTTCGAGTAAAGCTAGAGTACAATGCGGATTCTGTCCGTGGGGAGAGTCACGCATGCCGAGGGAAGAAAGGATTTCATACATCGCCGCTTAATTAAAACACGATTTACAGTTAGTGGGTGCAATGAGGTGGCCTTTGATGGTGTTTTTGTCAATTAAAAGCGAATGCCCCGCGAAGATAACTTAGCATTCATTACAAGCAGGTTATTCTCAAGGACATCAGTCAGTTCAGCCCGAGAATAGGGGCTTGCGGAGGAAGCTGGAGTTAGGGTATAATGTGACTATTCATGCTTTTGAATTCCATCTCATCTTGAGGGGCATTCATTCATCTTGCCGAGCGTTCCCCGCCGCGCGTGAATTGAGACGTTTGCCTAGACCTATTCTCGCTGTCAGATTCTCTTCTCCTTGTTCCAGCGTGAAATGGACATGCAGTAAGCAGCTTCATTCTTCGCCGTGTGTCCACAAGTAGGTCACAGTCCATTTCCCTCGCTCTGAAGCACCAATACAGCATTTACCTATAAACACCCTCACCGAGCGAAAGGAAGAAGGCTTGATGAATATTTATCAGCCGAGCACAAATCTCCACGCGCCCGTCTAGGCCTTTATTATTCACTTCTTATTGCCCGAGTCTGGTTGAAACTCTCCATCATTGTAGGCTGAGCACACTTTGGGTGCTTACCAAAAGGAATGTTTTGTGTTTCTGTTCTTCTTATTTTCACTAGCAAAGCACTACATGCGCTAAGCCTGAGGTTACGAAGACCACTTGAACTATTTAATGCAGAGGCACAAGAAGAAAGCTTGTCCTTTTAAGCTACTGTTCTCTGTTATAATGTGATATCACAATGTTGCAGTGTCACTTCTCTCTTTTAATTCTGATAATCTTTTGTTATATATGAATGTTGGAATCTGGTGTCCAAGGGCATTTTCTTAACTTTTCAGTGAAACCCATACGTTTCATATCCAAATGTTCAGAACAGTCTCAGCACTCTGTATAATGAAAATCCACTACAGTAACTTCAAGCGCTGTTACAAGGCATTTCACATGTCTCCAGTCAAGTAAATGAGGAATAAAGGGTTTTCACCCTGAAACATTAGATTTTTTGCATAAGTGTATTCATCAAATTCTTAAGTATGTATATGTTAATGATGCTTGTCTTGGTTTTTAATCTCTAGGATGTCAAAAACAGGAATTCCCATCAGACTAAGAATCTGAGTCAATCCCAAAATTCATGAAATTGTACAGCCCAATTGTAACAGTATACAAATCCCACTTCTGCATATATTGACGTATCCACAGGAAATGAATTAGCTATTTAGGCTGTTCAATTAACTCTTATTTGTCAATAACACGATTTCTCATCCCATTTATTTTGGTATGCAAAGGCAATGAACTATTGGGAGCCAAGAATTCATTGATTTTCATTTCCTGTTGCGCTTGATATTCTGTTTCTCTGTCAAAGCAATTAATTAGTGATGTGAGCTCTGTTCTGAATGTGTATACACACTCGCTATAGTGTATAACACATCCAACAATAAAGGCAGCATGGAGTGATAGAAAAACATGGCGGCAAACAGAAAGCTCCTTATGCTGAACATAGACATGCTACAGCAAGCTGTTTTATCTTTTAATCCACAGTCTCTTGATGTCGATTCAGTCTGAAGAAATGAAGATGTAAGGTGATAAAAAGTGAAATCTAATATGAACATCTGAATTTTACTGGAATTACAGTGTATGTTAGAATTTTTGACTTTTCATTGTAATGTGTGGAGAATTTTGTTTTTTACTGTTAAGTCTTAAGTTTTAACATGTGCTAATTCCATTTTCATAATTTGAACAATTTGATATTTTTTACTTAATATTGAATAGTGTGATGCTGTAGCAGGCAAAGGCAGGAGAGGTGGATACAAGTGCAGGTTTTTATTATCAGCCATACAAAAAACAGAAATTCAAAAACAGCATCAACTATCACACACCACAACCCTATCTATACACATAGACACAATGCCAAACAAGGACAGGAGCAAACAGAGGGTATAAGTAAACAAAGGGAACAGGAAACACCTGGGACAGGGAGTAGACACTAACTCAGGGCAGGTGGGGGAGGAGACAAGAGGAGCACATGATGTCAACAGAAGCACATGGGAATGACAGCATGGAAACAAGAACATAAACCAACAGACTTTATAATTATATTGTACACCGATCAGGCATAACCCAGCATGATCAGGACCCCCAAAGAAGCACCACAGAGCAGATATCATTTGGGTGGGTCATTATCTGCACTTGTGCTAATGCGAGTGAATAAGACACTGCAGTGCTGCTGGAATTTTTAAATACTGTTTTTTCTCACTGTCCACTTTATTAGACTGTCCTACGTTGTGGGTCCACCGTCTAGATGTGCAGTCAGAGACAATAACTTGTCTGCTGCTGTACAGTTTGTGTTCCTCTAGTCCTTTATCAGTGGTCGCTGCCCACAGAACACTGTTGGCTGGATATTACTGGTTGGTGGACTATTCTCAGTCCAGCAGTGACACTGAAATGTTTAAAACTCTAGCAACACCACTGTGTCTGATCCACTCATACCAGCACAACATACACTAACACACTACCATCATGTCAGTGTCACTGAAGTGCTGAGAATGATTTACCTCCCTAATAGTACCTGCTCTGTGCTGGCCCTTTGGGGGTCCTGGCCATTAAAGAACAGGATGAATAGGGATAAACAATGTATGCAGCGAATCAGATGGACTACAGTCTGTAAGTGTAAAACTACAAAATGCTCCTATGTGGTTAGTGATCAAATGGAGAATGTGCATAGATATAAGGAGGTGGTGTTAATGTTACAGCTGATCAGTGTGTATTACATTAATATGATAGTAAAAAGGGTTCCCCTGATTAATCTAATAGCTTAGATAAGATTAGTTTAAGGCCCAACTACAATAGGTCTTTCAGTTAAGCACTATAAAGTTATCTTTACTCTAAGTCGTTGGTAGATGATCCAAACTCAGTAGCATCCAGTGGCTTTAACCATACAGCTCTTCTATTATAATCCCACAACATCACCTACTGTGAAGGTATTCAAATGTTGTTGTCAATGGCTTGATCTAGGTTATGTACCCTGATGCTGAAGAAATGTCACTCTACATATATACTAGTTCTGTTACGCCTGTTCCAGCTAATGTAACATGTGAATAAAGCATGTTTGTTTTGCTAAATTTAGCCTCTGGAGGGTAAATGAGGTTTTATTTCATGTTTTGAATAAGTGCAAACCTTGAACATTGAAGATTAGCTTTTACCTAGCTAATTCTTTTTTGCCTCACAGGAAACACGGACTTGTGCCTCAGGCTGACAGCATATGAGGAGAGTAAATGGGAACGGGATGGAAACTTATAAAGTCCTCTTTAACATTATTCACGTTTGGTCCATCGATTTGTCATCGCACTGACACGCGCCGTCATATGAGCGATCCCCACCAGTGCAAATGACCTTCCCCGCGCCTGGTGTAGAAGTAGATTGAAATAGAAAGCGATGGGATGAAATGGATCAATTTTGAAATCTGCTGTTTTGATGGCAGGGAGGAGGGGTGCCAGACGTTGTCCCTGGTAATATCTTTTTTCAAAAAAAAAAAAGAAAAAAAAAAAAGATTGGTGCGCTCTGCAGCATGACACAGAAGGCTGTCACAGATTGACAGTTTATTTTAGAGACCATTAACTTTACATACACTGCTCCGAAATGAAATATAGAGCAGCTTATAGACGAGACCCCGGAGCACTTTGGCTCAGAATCTCCTTATCACGGCTTATGCAATGTAGAAGTGGAAACTGGGGTCTTTTTCTACAACCTCAGCGATTGCAACCTTGCAGCTCAGGCATGTGTGGACAGCTTGCTTCACAACTACTTCATGAGAACATATGTTTTTTTGACTTATTCATTAGTCTCATCTAAAACTAATCATCACTTAGCTGGAAGCATACATTTACTCTTCAGAATGTCTAAATGAAACTTTTTTTTTTTTGTTAGTTTCGCTATTGGAATAATTTGCATCTCTTATGTATGTTGTAGTTCAATGACATCCAAATTGCTTTGACATGCCTTTGGCTATTAATTTATTGTAGCCATTTAATTTTCAAGACTTCAGAATGAATGTATTAGGACGTCTTAGAGTGGCAATTTGTTTCAATGAATGATCATCGTTTAGGGCCCCTTTTCTGGGTCTGAATCCAGCCACTCACAGTTCAATGTAATGAAAGCCTGAGTTGTGCTGTGCGTTCAGTCTGGTTAAAGGTGATCGTATTATACGTCTGTTCCACAAGTGAACACAGTTCCCTGGAGTCTTAATGAAATGTCTGTGACATGCTTTAGACAATAAACTGCAAGAATGAAGCACTACAGATCCCTTCACAGCTGGTTAGAGAGTCTGTTCCTTAAAATGATATTGGGCAACTGCTCACCACCACCACGCTCACCACGCTTTGATGGGTGTGCTGAGCTGAGTACAGGTTTGTGCTATCGGCTGTCAACACTCTGAAGACATCTGCTCAGTTTACCTGTTGATCAGACGAAGTTAGTCTTACTGACAGATTTATAGCATTAACCTTATTGTGGATCCTGCAGCGAGTAACACCAGAAATGTTCTAGAAATTGATATCTCAATTAATATATGACCTCAGCTGTTGCGCATTAGCTAATGCTAAACAGCCAAATAAACATAAAGAATAATCTTTAATTGTTTATCCTTGCCCGGAGTTCTGCCACATACATTTGATACCAAGGGCATAGAATTAGCATGGAAGGAAGTGACGCGTCCCAACCAATATCCAGCAATTATAGAATTGTCTCCACCGATAATTTGATTCCCTCCAAAAAAAAAGACAGATCGGTCAACGTCTCATTAGAAAGGGTTAAATCATGTTCTCTAACACATATAGTCAGTGTGATTGGCTGTGCCTTCCCCTGCTGCCACGTGAGACTCTGTAGCTGCGTTTGGTTGATAGCAGCACCAGAACTGGAAGGCGAACTTTCCCGTCACATGCAAGACTCACTGTACAAGACTCAGATGCAGCGTGGGAGACACATGGGTGTCAAAAGCGAGTGAGCATTGTAGCCAAAAAGACGAAGGTGGTCATAAAGAGCTATTTTTATTAAAAGAAATGTGTCAGCCAAATGAAATGAGTCCATCATAATAAGGTTAATGGCGCTGCTAGGCTTTGGCGCACAGCATACAGCGGGCTAACATCGTCTGTATCTATGAAGAACATGGTTTGGAAATGAACTGCACAACAAAGTGCCAACTGTCAGTTCTCTTACAGTCTCCCAGAGTAACAACTCCGGCTGTAACTCTCTCTGTCAGAGACCTGATTCAGTTGCATTATGGCTGAAGTAAAGTTAATAAGTCTTTAGATGTAAACTCACTGCTTATTTACACTATCTGGATGAAGGCATGTCTTGTACGTTCATTGAGAGTGATTGTTTTTCTGTGATTGTTACTTTGTTGGTTTTGTGGAGATTATGCAGCTCCATCAACTTTTATTACTACTGATATATGAGACCTGGTCATTTGCACTATGGAACTATGCACTAAGTAAACTAAAGTCTAAACTATTTCTTTGTCAGTCATTAATTTAACATTATATAATTCATGAATTAAATTGTGAATTGTTATTCAGAATAGTTTAAAAGCATGTAGAATACCCTATGTAATATATCAGTCCTTTATTGTTTTATCTCGAAGTAAAGAAAAACAACAAAAAAACATGCTTGGGGGGTGTGCTTGGGGTAGATTTATAGATTCATATCAAGAGCAAATCTACGCCCTTGGTTGGTACTGATCCCTATTTTAGTACATGTTTTGTTGCCAGTGTTGAAGTACTAAAGACTGAAGACAACTTCTTATTTCACCAGCTTCGAGTTTGAATTTTCCCATTCCACCTTAAATGCTGCAGCAGTTAACAGTGGTGGCATGAATGCTGGCAAACAGGTTTTAACTGTGATTCTAACAAAGTGATTAGTACATGTACACATTTTTGCCAACTGTACCTCTCATCAAAAATAAGCTTCACCCACTGAGGTGCAGCTGACAACACAGCTTTTAGCTTTCACATACATTTGACAGCTTCAACAAAAAAGGTACACCTTCGCAAATGTGGTTCTGTAGTGTGGGTTGAGATATTCAGATGGGGGCGTTATTATTCAAATGAGTCCCCTCTTGATGTAGGAGGGGGAGTCAAATCTGCATGGCTTGTTGAATGCCATGTTTTCTGATCTGGGCAGCCCAAAAGAACTGACTGAGCTGTCTAATTTCACAGTTCAAGAGTTGGCAGGCACTTCAGATCAACAAATATATGAGCACAAGCATGAGTTTTGTCATAATATGTCCCGTTTAAAAGTAGGGTTAAGAGTCAGTTCTCAGATTCCAGGCATGCAGGACTGTAAAACCTTAATTCCATACAGTGACGTTCAAGTTTGACGTCCCGCTTTTAAGGATTCGCAGCCTTTCACGCCAGGGGCCGGACTTGGCCATTAGAATTATGCACCAAGGCTGTTTTAAGTGCAGAGTGCTGAATTTGTAAGCAGCATATAGATAGCGTGAATAATGTTGTCATAAGAAATGATTTGCTTTTGCATTATTGTACCTCGTGCTGCTAATGTACATCAAACAGAATGTGTCATAACATGCTACGCTGTGGTGAGAGACGAGAATATACACATTTACCCAATACATAAAAAGCTCTGATGAACACTCTGCTCACTCTGCTCTCTCTCCTTCTGGACGGACGTTATGCTGCTGAGCGGCAGCCAATCTGATTGTTGATATGTTGTGCCATAACCGTTTGTGTCAAGGCAACAGACACACTGGATTTCAGCACTCACACATACACCCGGTGGGATATATAACGGCTGATAAAAAATAGACTGTATTGGGAAGTGTGGGTTGTCATTAGGGGTTTTATAAGCTTGACAACAATATTAGGCCACTTTGGGGCTTAAAAAAATGTACAGCTCTGTGCACACTTTCCTTCTTTGCACCTCAACTTGTCTCTTGTGTTTTAGCAACATGTCCCCAAAGCATCCAGCAGTGGGCATGCAAAGCAGTCTGGCTCACTTTAAAGACTTAACACCCTAAACAGTGAGCAATTACTGCAGTGAATAATACATACACATATTAACTGCACTCTAAAACAAGCCAGTAGGTCTTTAAAGTGTATTTTTAAAGATTTTTAAAGACTTTAGTACCCTGACTTGCCACATCAGTGCAGGTGAGGTTTTTTAAATAACAACATCACAGAAGCATCCCACTCTGCTAGTAGGTATGGCAGATTTGGCAGGTTGGGAATGGAGGGAGCTATTAGAGAATCTTGTCACACATCTGGGGTGTTGGTTGCCGAAAACTACACTACCCATGATGCACATCTCTATGATATCAGTGTGAAATGCCCACAGCTGAGCAATCAAAGGTTCCAGTTCTCTGTCACCCAAATACTAATACCATTTACCTGTGCCTCATTTACCTGCCTGTGTAAACACCTCTTCAGTTTGTTTGTGTCTTTGCGAAGTGTTGTTATCATATTCTGTTGTCTACTTGCTTGCCTGGGTTCCGTGTTTACCCATGTCTGTTGTGGTAACCTGGTGTTTGCTTTTTGGTTGACTCCTGCTTTTATACCTGCTCAATTATTGCTTGTTATTAAACTTTAAGGCTGTACCTAACAATTTTTTCAATTAATTTATTAATTGATTAATCTAATGATTTTCTGATTAGTCAATTAATCTAATGACTAATTTTAAATTACTCTAATGTGAGTGTGTTAGGAACTAAAATGTGTATTATTTTGTTATGGATTTATTACCAATGGATGATTTTGTGCATATATATAAAATCAGAAGCACGACCATGCATTAGGTCTAGAATGCATGGCCATTCTAGACCTAATGTATTAAAGGGTACCTTAAATGCACGTGATCTATAAATTGGTTAAAAAGACTCTAAGAGTCTACGCTCTGGCTGGACTTTTAGAGGCACAAATGACACGTAGCCTACACACCTTACACACAAGAAATCTGACAGCTGTGGACTATATATTTTGGCAGAGAGCCATTTGAGAAGCAGCTATGTGTGTTTTAAAGCTCCGCGGTATCGAGAACAGTCATAGGTATCTACACTGGACGATTAAGAAACGGTTAGCAATGTGACTTTTCAACTGACACTACTGAAAGAAACATGTTACACGTGTTAATAATCTTAAAATAATCTGCTAAGATAAGATAAACAGGTAAACAGGTGCTGTCCTGCTGCTGTGTTAATAAAGCGCTACGGGATGTTTGAGCTTCAAGTGGTGGTGTGTAGCAGTTGTACTGTTGTGATCATCTCCACTGTGAGCTGACAGAGCACCACACTGCTGTCTTTCTGTGTGAAACACTCCCACAACTTTAGATACACACAAGCGATTGTTTGTAGCTGTGGCTTGCGTTCCGAATAAATGCCTGCTTTCAGTAGGCGCGGCCGTCTTTGCAATGCATCAACGTGTTATGCTAAGTTATGCTAATAGACGTAAATTCGTTGATTACATTGATACTCCGCCCCTGCCATATATATATATATATATATATATATATATATATATATATATATATATATATATATATATATATATATATATATATATATATAAATAAAACGTCTGCACGCATCTGGTTAGTCCACCCAGCAAGCATCCAGTAAAGCACCTTCCTCACATCCCCTCATTTTGGACATCATCAAGAATAATTCAGTGACCATTTTCACTTTATTTTGTTTGGTTTTCACAGTTTTCTTGTGAACATTATGAGTTAAACCATACAATTACATCTTCAAGCCCACTATTTGTTGTAGCCTTGTATAACAACTCTAACCACGAGAAAGCAACCCAGTGTTTACTCACTGTACCTTCTGCAGGCTAAACGATGCATAAAGCAGGATGTGTCTTTAATTGTTTTCTGAAAGTAACCGTAATTGAGAAATGAATGGCTCATTTACCTTTTTCTCTTAAACTCCATCATGACATAGCTTAGCTCTGTGTTTTTGCCCACACACAGACTGCATCCTACTGTACGAAATAGCATGTTAAATATAGTAATGGCACTGGTAGTGTACTAATTTGATGCACCATTTAGTATAGCATACGCAGCTTGAGACGCAGCCGCAGGACGCAACCACTCCACAAAGCCTACGCGTATGAGTTAGTGAGTGAGTGAGAGTGAGAGAGAGAGAAAAGTGCAACGACAGGGCTTGAACAGCACTTTCAATCATATAGAGTGAGACTCCACCTAAACCGGACCATCCAGTCCAAGATCAGACACCTGGCAACCCTATTTCATTTTCATACTGGTGTGACAGAAATAGCTGACGCTGTCAAACGCTGATGTATTAAGCTTTAGCTACTGTAGGTTAAGTTGATGAGGCGCACTTGTCGTCGTCTACACAAGATAAATTATTTTCCGCTCAGTGAAAGATGGAGAAACATGCTCGCTTGTCGAGGTCAGCGTAGAGAGCAGAGTAATATCTTTCCTAACTTCGGATAGCTTAGCCACACTCCTGATGTATCAGTCATGTCTGCAGCACGTTTAGACACTGGTGGGGTTTTTCAGCTCTATTTATATAGGAACACTTTGGAGTTCTACAATTACAGACCACATTGACTTCATCTGATTCTCTGCATACTTTGATAGCCCTTTTTCACCATGTGGTCAAAAAACACACCGGACCATCACACAGCAGATATTTATTTTGGTGGCAGATCTTTCTCAGCATTGCAGTGACAGTGACGTGACTGGGTTGTGTTTGTATATGTTGCGCTGAGTGGATCAGACAGAGCAGTGCTGTTGGAGTATTTCAGCAGACACTCAGAATCATCAGAATCAGAATCAGAATTGGACTTTATTTGCCAAGCATGCTCACACATACAAGGTATTTGTGTTTGGTTACAGAAGCTCACAGTGCATGATAACTGACTTTACAGAAGTAGCACATCCAACCTACACACACACACACACACACTCCCGCCTTAGGTTGTGTTTGTGTTGGTCATCCTGTAGTCCTTCATCAGTGGTCACTAGATAAATTGCCACATAAACCTCACTGGCATTTTGACACTGTTGTTTACATGTAATGCCTTCCAGTTTAATTGATACTGATACAGAGCACTGATACCCATACCCACCCTATATATATGTACAGCTCCATTTACAATACAGGTACACTTCTACACTTACAGACTGTAGACTGATCCACTGCATACATTGTTTATCCCATTGTTCGTTTGTTTGATGTGTGTAGATACAGGCGATGGCTTTAATGTTATGGCCTATCAGAGTATTAGATGCTGGAGAAAGCTTATTTTTGTTAATTTACTATAATATTTTTAGTAGTTGGTATTATCCATCCATTATCTGCTGTTAAATTCCGCTAGTCGGGTTCACGGGCCAATCCCAGCATCATCAGGTGAAGGCAGGGTACACCATGGACAGTTTGCCAGTCCATCACGTGGCCAACACTCACTCACACACTTACACCTAGTGGCAATTTAGAGTGACCAACCAGAGTACCGGGAGGAAACCCACTCAAGCACGAGGAGAACATGCAAACTCCATGTATATATATATATATATATATATATATATATATATATATATATATAATTAGTAAATAGTAAATAAACCCTCGCTGCTGAGTCATACAGCTGACCAATAGAGGTGGCGCTAGTGAACACACCAGGTCGACAGCAGGTTGCTATGCTATTAGATAAATCACAGCTAACGATTATCATTATGCAGTAAGTCCTGGGGATCCTTCTCTCCCCCCCTTAGTAACAATCTGGACTAACATTAACTCAGATTGTAAGAGACTACACAGTGGCAGATGATGATTACTGAAAGAAGTTTCCGTTGTGTTTTTCACATGTTATACTGGTGTTACAGATTTTGCCATGAGCATGTTTCTTGCCACAAAACACAGATGTGCTGTTAATTAAAAATTGTTTTTTTGCTACTGGTGCACATGCACATGCCAGCATGTGTGTGCGTCAGAAATTCCTTAATGGTGTCAATCATAGCTATTGGTAGTGTTGCACACATTTGGGCATATTTCTGGAATCTGGAACCAAAAACCATGTTGTGGACCATGAACTTGTGAAATAGATTTTATCGGTTTCTTTCTCTCTAAATCAGAAATGCAGTGGGCTTCGGAATTTCCAGAATCGGACAGGCCTGTTAAAAAGTACACAGTTCTACTTATGCACATATTGAAATATCCAGAGGAAATGAGTTGAGGTGATGGAGAGGCTACATAAAAATAGATTTCCAATTTGCCTTGTTACCTGAAGCCCACAAAATGCTCAAATTCAACATTAGCGATGATTGAGCTCATCGCTCCATACACTGCAAATGTTGCTTAAGTAGTGCAGGGCTAATCAGTGCTGTGCAGCCTCCTACTGAGTCAGCATGGCGGCTGCAGCCACACATTTCCAGCTGATTTAAATCTCCTCACAAGCAAGCCCCAGCTTTCATTAGCCATTGTCATGATATCCCTCGGTCTGACAGATGGCATTGTAGGATATCGGTTTTTATGGCAGGTCATCTTTCATATCCCATTTCTTTTCCAATTTGATGTGAAGTTCTCGGTCCAGTCAAATTCATTTTGCATTTTGAATATTGATTTTCTTCTTTTTTGCCTCTGACAGACTCCTAATGCTGCCTTCACTTGGCAGTAGTTTTGACACTCTAATGGTTGTCTTCCTGATTAAAGGCAGACTAGAAGAAAAAAGTATGAATACATATGCGGCTGAGCCTCAAAATTGATATATGTGGCTGGGCCGCAAAATTGAAGCTGCCTGGAATGAATTCTTTGCATTCGTAAATTACTTTTTCTTTTTTAATCTGCATTTGCGACCACACAAGCCCCATTGTAGCATCATTGGGGGGGCTTTGAAACACCTTTTTTCTTGTTTTTATTGTCTTTACAAGGTCTGGCACATGTTAGACTGACCAGATCAACCTCATGTGGCCAAAAACTGTTGTCACTTGAGAGTTCTGTTGGAGGATCAAAGACATGGCCTCTGTATTTGTCAGTCAGGGTGACCGAAGAGGAGCAAGCCCACCTGTTCAGTCCAGAAATAGAACTGATTTAATCAGACTGGGCAAAGTAGCACTGTACTGTCCTTTTGAATTTGTTGCATTTAGCTTAATATAGCAATTTTAGTTGATCTAATAATGCTTTTTTGCCTAAAATGTAATTAGTGAGACCTCTATAACACGCAAGGATGTGCAGTCACTTTAACTTAGACATTCTGTATTCAGTAGTTCTCAGTCCATGTCCTGGAATACTGCTGCCTGCACATTTTAGAGTTTATCCTGCTCCCGGCACACCTGATGCAACAAATTAACTTATGAAATGGGAACTCCACTATTAAAAAAAAAATAGATAATTCAGTTGTTGTGATGTCACCAAAGTCAGAGTGGTTTGGCTGTAATATGGTTTATACTGACGCAGACTTAGTTACAGAGTTGCTGTTGAAACCAGGGGTTGTGATATCTATCTGTAAACAAAGCCATTTTCTACTATCCAAAATGAGAAGTGAACCTACATGTCTTCAGAGTGACGATACAATTGGTTCTCACACCACATATCAACACATATCAAAATCTGATTGGCCAGCATTCAGCTTATTTGCATAAGGTTTTAAAAAAGGGGAACAGCTGAGAGAATAGGGTGTATATGAGGGGACACTTGACCATCATCCCTGTTAGACCATCATGTTGGACATTCTATTCCAAAACCTTACATTAATGAGGACTAGCCTACCTGTTTGTGGCTATAACAGCCTCCACTCTTCTGAGAAGGCTATCCACAAGAATCTGAAGTGTGTCCTTGGGAATTTGGTCAAAAGAGCATTTCTGAAGAGAGATGCTGGTGTTGGATGAGAAGGCTTTAACATTTTGATTAAACTCAGTGGTGTTTGGTGGGGTTCAGTTTATGGCTCTGTGCAGGCCACCCGAGTTCCTCCACACCAAACCAGTCTAATGTAAGAAGTAAGTAATGAATAAGTAGTAACTAATGTTGTCCTGGCATCTGCCAAATGTAGTTTTGTCCCTCAGACTTCCAGGTAGTGAAGCATGATTCACCAGGCCAAGGGACAAGTTTCCACTGCTCCAGTGTAGTCCAGCTGCAGTGTGCTTTACACCACTTCTGTTGGCACCTGGCATTCTGTGTAGTGATCTTAGGCCTGTGTACAGCTGTTTGGCTATTGAAAATCATTTTGTGATATAGGATAGAGAATAGGCGATTATTATGGGCTATGCATCCTATGTCATGGCATCCTGTGACTGTGCCACATCGCTCTTCAGTACAAGTTTACTGCTCATGTTTGTTTTTGGAGATTACTTGTCTATGTGTTTGGTTTTAATGCACCTGTTAGCCATAGGTGTTGCTAAAACACCAAAACTTAATAACTAGGAGGGGTGTCCACATACTTTTGTCCATATAGTCTAAGTGTAGATTGCAGTTTCTCATCTCATCATGTTATAACACTTTTTTGTGGTGAATTATCTTTAAAAAATCTTAGTCTGCGTAACACAGAACACCTTGTCTGTTATATGAATACTCAATTCTGTGCAAGTGGCAGAAAGACAGAATTAAAGCTTTTCTGTGGTGTGCGTACAGCTGTTATTAGCTTTATAAGCTAACACATGCGTAATCGGCTCCACTGTAGTCCTCCTTAGCCCTGTTCAACATTAAGCAATTGCTGTTCAGTTTATTGGATGCTGAACTGAAAAACCTGGCTAGTTTGTCTTCTGATTATAAAAGTTACAGTGGGAGCTTATTTTTGATTCAGCTCTGCTCCATCTCATCTGCTCAATCTGTTCCAGCAGAGGGCTGTACTCCCCATTCACCAAAGGTAAATGCAGAGCATGCAGAGTAATGAGGGAAGGGCGGGGTCTGGAAAGCAAGGGGACATTTACAATATGCATATTCATGTGTCTTCGCATCTTTAATGACTGTTAAAGTTCAGGGCTGCACCTATACCAATATTAGCAGTTTCTTGAGCATAACAATAATACATAAAATGATTATGTTATTATTAAAATTTATGTTTATTTAATGGGAACTAATGGCCTTTATCCAAACTGCAGCAAAACTGAGCATTGCTGCAAAACATCTGCACTTGGAAGGCTCTTGCCTGGTACCCCCTTCATGAAAAAGAACCAAGTAACCAAGCAAAGCCTTGGAAAAGCCTCCAGTGTCATTTCCAATATGTTGCATTTAGAGTAACATATCAATTTCAGCTCCAGATCTCAGGCTTTCTTTGCCAAATTTATTTAATTAGTAAGACCTTTATAATAAGCCTGGCCGTTGCTTTGCTGAATTTATGACGGGCAGTCACTTTCAGTTATGTGAGCCGAACAACTGGTCCGGTGTATCTTTAAGCCCCCATCCATACTGCCTTCAGGAATTATAGTTATGAACTTGTGAACACTGCTGTGAAACATTTGCATTACGAGGGCTCTTGCTTGGCTCCCCGTTTCATGGGCAGGAACCAAGTAACCAAGCAAATCAGAATTGAAAATGAAAAGTTGGCAGTTAGAACAATACAGGCTGGCTTTTGCGGACTGTCCGCTTTTCTATCCAAGGCTTGGAGAGCACAGCGCTTTTCTGTGGGACAGTGGGGGAGTGGGGAGGGTTGAAAGCAAAGCAACTGGCTGTGGGGAGATCAGGACTAACCGGGCATGAAAGCGGGGGGTCTGGGCAGCTCTCTTGCAGCGCCAGAGAGACGCTGTTGATCAGAGAGGCGCTTTAGCACAGGCAGCACCGCGCTTGACTGCCTGCCAAGAGTCAGGGCCTAGGATCAGGTCTTCCGTATCATTGGGTGGAATGAAGTGGAACTACAGACGATTGCGCAACACCAGCAGCCAAACAAGGCACTAGAAGAGATGTTCTCTTGACCTACGAGTGGTCTCAGCGAGTCATCTCCGGAATGCATTTGTGATAGGTAGGGCCAGGCATCGGCTGCCCACAGTGTTTACAATCTCGAAATAAAGGGGGGCTAAACGGGTTTTCAAGCTACGCTGTAAAAGTACCATCTTAGTTCCCAAAGCGTATTTTAAAGGGTGATTCTTGAAAGAATAGTTTTTATAAATAGATGTGTGCAAGTGTGAGGATGTATTTAAAGTTTCTATATAGTCTATAGTTTGTACAAGGTTCTTGGGCCTATAGTTATAATCAGAGTTTTAGCGCTTCCTGTAGCTGCATTGCTATGAAGTAAGATGGCTGCGCATGGATTCCCACAGGAGAGCAAGTTACTAATGAAAAAGTTCGCCCACAATCATCTAAAGTGTGGGAGTATTTTACACGGAGACCGATAATGTGGTGCTTTGTAAATTTCTAAAAGGCTTATCACAGCGATACAACTGCTAGGCACGAACAAGTGTGGCCAAGTGTATTTTACAATGACATAATGCTGATAATATAACATAACTTGTCCTCCCAGGCTGGTTGAAAAATGGATGTTTTCTGTTTATTGGCTGAACTAAGATCTGCAGGGTTTTTCTGAAGACATTTGAATATCCCTATACCCTGGATTACCACCCGATCACCTGATCCTACAGCAACAAACTGAACCGCAAGAAGATTTTCAAACTAACATTTGTAAACACAGTCAGATAACATACTCACAGCAGTTACTGAGGCAGTACTTGTTAGAGGTAGAAGTAAACAGTTTAAACACAATCAGAGGACATAAACACAGCAGTTATTGCGGTAGTACAGGGTAGAGGTAGAAGTAAACAGTGTAAACACAGTCAGATAACACACACAGCAGTTATTGAGGTAGTACTGGGTAGAGGTAGAAGTAAACAGTGTAAACACAGTCAGATAACACACACAGCAGTTATTGAGGTAGTACTTGTTAGAGGTAGAAGTAAACAGTTTAAACACAATCAGAGAACATAAACACAGCAGTTATTGAGGTAGTACAGGGTAGAGGTAGAAGTAAACAGTGTAAACACAGTCAGATAACACACACAGCAGTTACTAAGGTAGTACTGGGTAGAGGTAGAAGTAAACAGTTTAAACACAGTCAGATAACACACACAGCAGTTATTGAGGTAGTACTTGTTAGAGGTAGAAGTAAACAGTTTTAACACAATCAGAGGACATAAACACAGCAGTTATTGAGGTAGTACAGGGTAGAGGTAGAAGTAAACAGTGTAAACACAGTCAGATAACACACACAGCAGTTACTGAGGTAGTACTGGGTAGAGGTAGAAGTAAACAGTGTAAACACAGTTAGATAACATACACACAGCAGTTACTGAGGCAGTACTTGTTAGAGGTAGAAGTAAACAGTGTAAACACAGTCAGATAACACACAGCAGTTATTGAGGTAGTACAGGGTAGAGGTAGAAGTAAACAGTGTAAACACAGTTAGATAACATACACACAGCAGTTACTGAGGCAGTACTTGTTAGAGGTAGAAGTAAACAGTTTAAACACAATCAGAGGACATAAACACAGCAGTTATTGAGGTAGTACAGGGTAGAGGTAGAAGTAAACAGTGTAAACACAGTCAGATTACACACACAGCAGTTACTGAGGTAGTACTGGGTAGAGGTAGAAGTAAACAGTGTAAACACAGTTAGATAACATACATACACACAGCAGTTACTGAGGTAGTACTTGGTAGAGGTAGAAGTAAACAGTGTAAGCACAGTCAGATAACACACACAGCAGTTACTGAGGTAGTACAGGGTAGAGGTAGAAGTAAACAGTGTAAGCACAGTCAGATAACACACACAGCAGTTACTGAGGTAGTACAGGGTAGAGGTAGAAGTAAACTGTGTAAACACAGTTAGATAATACACACAGCAGTTATTGAGGTAGTACAGGGTAGAGGTATAAGTAAACAGTGTAAACACAGTGACAAGCAATTTTCTAGAGTGCAAGTAGAGTGCAAGTTATGAAAAACAACACAAAATGTTTTGTGAGCAGTAAATTAAGCTTTATTCAGTAGTTTGTCCAGTGATGTGTGCAGTAATGTTAACATGTGGACTAGGACTGATGCGGTGGTTATGTGTATGCTGTGCTTGTATGAGTGGATCAGACACAGAAGTGTTGCTGTAGTTTTAAACACCTCAGTGTTCCTGCTGGACTGAGAATAGTCCATCAGTCAAAACTATTCAGCCAACTATATTCTGTGGACAGTGTCCTGTGCCCACTGATGAAGGACTAGAGAATGACCTACACAAACTGTGCAGCAAGAGATGAGCTACTGTCTCTGACTTTATATCTACAAGGTGTGTCTAATAGAGTGGACAGTAAGTAGACACAGTGTTGAAAAACTCCAGCAGCACTGCTGTGTCTGATCCACTAATACCAACACCATTTACACTAACACACCACCAAAACGTCAGTGTCACTGCAGTGCTGAGAATCACCCACCACTCAAATAATACCTGCTCTGAGGTGGTCCTGTGGGCAGGGGCATGTCCCAACCAATGAGTTATACTTTTATACTTTTAGTTTCAATGCCACACAAAACTTTGCAGACAGCACATGAACCTGAAGCGAGCACATCAGTGTTTTCAGTTAGTGCTGGCGTTGTTGTGGTAATCTCTATGAAATGATATAACGCAGCTCTCATACAGGCGCCTATAGAGGCGAAGCTGCTCAGCAAATCAACCTTCAGATTAATTTATTTTGAATGAAGTGCCAGACGCGGAGAGCGCCAAGACGTGGGTGTGGGGTCGGAGGTGCCACTATTTTATTTATTATACTACAAAGTGCTCCTATATGGTAAGTAGAACTGATAGAATCTCAGTAATGCGATAACAAAACCGGGTAAAAGAACATGGTGCCACAATTTTTTTCTCTTTTACGAGACCAACAGCTCAATGGAACTTGATTTTAACCCAATTTTAGTTCTCAAATTCATGACCACTAGACTACTGCCCATTTTTGGTGAAGGCTGAACTAAAAAACTGGAAAATGCTTCTCAAAAGGCAACATTTGTTGGGCCGCATTTGATAAATTGAACAAATCTATTTTAACAGCCTAAAGGTAGACAACTATAATTGTTGCTGAAGATGGGTCTTAAAAGGGGTCTACCAGAGCTTGGTATACACCCATCAGCCACTTCATAAGGTGCACCTCCTTATGTCTATACTCATTGTCCATATTATCTGCTCTACTTTGCAGCACTTTGCAGTTCTAGAATTGCAATTATCTCTGCATACTTTGTCCTTTGGCCCTTGTTCTTTAATGGTCAGGACCCCCACAGGACCACAACAGAGCAGGCACTAATAGAAAAGTGGATCATTCTCAGAATTGCAGTGACACTACTATGGGGATGGAGTGTTAGTGTGTGTTATGCTGGTGCAAGTGGATCAGACACAGCATGCCACCTGACATGACATCAAATCAGCTATTATAACTGATGATGCCAATGATATAATAATATAAGACCCTATAAATCTGTATGCCTCGTGTCATTCCAAGCTGTGTAGCTATCCTTACAAGCACCGCGCTACACATTGTCCCCACCAATGTGTTTAATTGCCTTTGTACTTTCTGTTCTGGGTACAGTAAAGGGGCTCATGTGCACAGGGCAGCAGAGGGAAAGAGGGTGGCACATATGGGTGCTCTGAGAGATTAGGCAGCTGATGAGGCAAGTGCAGGCTGTTAGCTGCAGCAGAAGGGGAAGCTGCGAGCTGCCTAGCTTCAGGAAAGCTCCTTCCACAAGACAGAACAACAGGCGTGAAATGTGACTTAGACTTCCGCTCAGTCTGCTGGCCCAGTTTACATGGCTTTCCAGGCCAGTGTGAACAGAGCTGACTGTTACATCTGCTGTTTTGAAGTTAGCGAGCCCTGAACTGACCGGCCAGACTCTAACAAGTCATTATTTATCATTACAGTTGCTTTACTCTGTAAGGATTCACAGCTAGTGCTGAATATCTCAATTCTATAACCCTTGTTTAGTTAGACTAATTAGTTACACAAGACTGTATAACCAGCGTGGCAAACCCAAGGCCATCACAAGTCTTCTTTCATGAGTAAGTAATGATCACGAAGCGTTGTTAATCGTCTAAGGTAGATGGGAAAAGTAGTTCATGCTGAACTTTAATGTACTCATTTTATTCTGTTTGTTCTTTTCATTCACCAACTTACATTTTGAGCTGGCAAATTGATGCAGGTTTGTTCGCTGGGCGGCAGTTCTTTTGCTGCCCATCCAATAAAAAAACACTTCTCTGTAATAGTTCCCTCTGGTTTTTGAACGAGTTCCATTCAGGTTTTTCAGGGTGAGGTTCAGCTATACTTGGGCAGTGTACGTATCTAGTGTGATCTCCAATCATGCCAGCGTATGGAGCTAGAGCATGTTAACGCTGCGTCTGTCCATTAAACAATCACAGCATTCGAACAAGAAACACAAGCTTTGTGTAAGATCAGAACATCAGAGATTTGGATCATTCATAACTTCTAAGGCTCTGAAGAAATACAGCAGTGGATACCGCCAAGTTTTGGCGGCCAAGTGGAGCACCAAACGCCGCAAGTGAACATGTTCATGTATATACGCCCCTGCTCTGTGAATCTTCCTGTAAATTAGTTTACCTTGAATAAAGTCCCACCCATGCAGTGAACGCCAAATGTAGGCGCGTGGTCATCACGTGGGGCCAGCGCATGGCGTAGGAGCTGCCATTCCATCATATTTGGCGTGTACGCCCTCGTGCCACTTAAATTCTTCAAGTCCAAACTTAAATCATTACAACCTAGACCATTTGATTGATGATGTAAGTGTGCTCAGGCTCGGGACATTAAGCACAATGTAAGTGGGGGATTGAGGAAAGGGGACAATCGCACTCTGGCACAGTACAAGGCATCCAGACCTGGTGTAAATATGCCCTTAGAACCTTGATACCATTCAAGGAACCAGCCTGGGTTGGAAACATAAAGGATACCTCATTAACATTGCAACAGTAGTGAGAGAAGTAATTATCATTTGTACTTTATTTGTGGAGACTTATCAAATGGACTCTGATACTACCCTCTCTCTGCAGAGAATTGATCACCCCTCCTCCTTTGTTTGTTCTAAGAATGTACCCGTGCTACGACATGCATGTGATTAAAACTGCTTCCCGGCCGCTAACAGACTGGTTGTGATTGACTGAGCTGAACCCACATATTCTTGAGTGTGTCAGACTCAAGTCTACGCTGAAGTTCTCCTGACTTCTGATTCCTGAAGGCCGAATTTCTAACAGTAGTAACAAGATGGCGGAGATATTGTCACGGTTTGTTCTGAAGAAACTGCTATTCTTTGATTCCAGCTGTGAACAAACTTTTTGGGTTCCAAAACCATTTGGTTAATGGTTCGACATTAGGTGTGCAAATAAGAACAGAACCAGTTCCACATTTGTTACAGGGTCAACTATTTTACATGATTGTATTAATAAAAATATCCAAGATGATTTGCATCCCACGGGAGGAATGGCCAGTGGGGGGCCTTAATGTCACCTTTCAAACGAAACCCCTATGAACGCTGCAAACTTAGCATGCATGGCTATAATTTAGTTATAACAAATTCAGATAATTACAACAGTAGTTAAGTGAACCTGTGTTTGTGGATTCAGTCATGACATAGTGTGGACTATAGGAATTGAGACACTAGTTAATGAATACATTCATGAAAAATACACAGTAATTACCAACACTTCCCATCCAATAGCTTCTTTGACCATGCTATCACAATATTGGTTAATTGTGGTTTTACTTGATGTAACGCTCATTAAACTACATATTATTATTGTTATTATTAATGGTAGTATGTGTTGTTGTGGCAAAGCCTCTGCTGGATGGCGTCTATTGTAAGTGCAGCTTGATGATTTGCCATGTAGCTTCAAGTCAACAATTTTCAGCTATATTTATAGAAATTTATTTGCAGCGGTCATCTTCACATAGCAGATTTCCACATTTCCTTTCCCCTGTTTCGCCAGATAAGCATTTAACCTTCCCTATAGACAGAAATGTATTTGCTGTTTATAGAAAGTTGACATTATCATTCGAGTAATGTTTGACCTCAGTGCGGTTCTTTTCCGTTTTACAAAACCACAGTTGTTCTTGCAGAGCATCATTTGTATGCCTGAGTCTCAGCCCACTTCATTCTAAGTCTGTCCGTCGCGTGTCAATCATTGACAAAAGAGCAGAACGGCTGAGAAGTGAAAGCCTGTGTTCTCATTCATTGCCTTTTCAAATGACTCTATAATCGCATATTAAAGGATCTGTCATCTTTGCAGTTTTTCAAAGGCCGTGAGTAATATTTGTTATTCAAATTCCCCAAAAGAGAGTACATTAATTTGTTGCGAATTTCTTTTTTTTTTCTTTTTTTGTTGAACAGATTTTTTCCGTTATTGCCAAGAATAATTTGCTAAATTGTTTGGCGTGGTTGTGTTTTTTCGAGTGTATCTCTCCATTAGTATTTCAACAAGACTCGCGCTTGAACCGGGGTCAGTCTCTGACGATGACTCCCATCTCTTCGAGTTCTGAGTCACAGTGTGAATAGGGAAGGCTTTCTGTTCAGTGTGTGGGTAGTTCATTTAGCATTTGCATAGCAGAATATTAATAGGGGCCAGGGCAAACTTCTGAGAACTGTTTCCATTTTAAAATTGGCTCCTCCGCTGAAGTGTTTTCAGAGAGCTAGCCAAACTTCAAATAATTAATCGCTTGTAAATAATTCATGATGAGGAAACATGGAGCCATTTTAGTGTTGTGAAGTCTTTGTCTGCTGCTAAGATAAGGCCAGAAAGATTCTCAGGAGGTGGTGGCAGCAATTTTGACTTCAGACCATCAGAAAGGCATTTGGGGAGTTTTGAGGTCTGTCTGGATAGAAATCCTGATTGTAATCCCATTTTACACTAAGCTGTTGACGTGCCGTTGACCGTTGCTTAAATAAGGTTCAGCTTGTACATGATCAATGCTTAAAAAAGGTTATTGTCATTTGTGTAATTGTGATAGTTAACATATAATATCATTTCTGTGGATAAAAGGAGGTGGTCTGAAAAACACCGGAGTAAAGATGTTAACACTGGATGCACTGCTAAAGAATATTTTCCAAACTGGACCAGTACAGTATACAAGGCTATGTCCACATGTGTTGCTTGTAGGATGCACTTCTAAGATCTGTCATGTAGTATGATGTGTCAAAACACCAGCTATCATTAAACAAGTCTTTTAAACAAGTTAAAAGATTTAAGTTAAATTTAAAGTACACGGCATGGCCAAAAGTATGTGGACACCTGAACAACATCCCTCTGAGGCAGGGGTGTCAAACTCATTTTCACCAAGGGCCACATCGGCATAATGTCTGTCCTCAAAGGGCCAGATGTAACTTATAAATGTAAAAAAAGTTACCAAATGTAATATAAAATGAATGTAACTACTCCTTAATGTTAAATAACTCTGAATGTATTACTTATTCAATTAAAACATTACAGTTGCTCAGTTATAACATACATCCTTTTAATTTGTCATATTTTGAAATCCACAAACTCCATCAATCAAGGACCAAACTATTCAAGTGAATAAAAAATAACATCAAACACAAGTTACAATATTAACTTTGATCAAAACGTTTGACATACTGAAATGAGGCTTAATTAGTATAAAATCAAAAATTGTGAGCTGCTAAGAACATGTGTGACAGATAAAAAACAGCCTTGCATCAAACTAATGAGATGCTTTGATTACAATAAACATATGTCAGCATAAACACATAAAACCTGCAAACACTAAATACACTGCAACAGCAACTACACATATCTGTGTTTCATCAACAGCTAAAGAAAAAGCTGTGTAGCTGCGTGACTCCTCGGCCAGCTGTGTTGCAAGATTTTCTGCTAGTTCCTTAACTTGGTCAGCGATGGTGTTTCTTGACAAACTGACATTTTTAAAAGTGTGAGTCTGGTCAGGACACACCTGCTCACAGACCTTCAGCATGCACTGCTTCAAAAACGCTCCCTCTGAAAAACACTTTGAAGCTCGGGCGATTTCTTCAGCCACAATAAAGCTAGCTTTCACTGCCGCATTGTTTTTGGCTTTCGTGAACAGATTCTGCTGAGACTTCAGTTTAACTTTTAATTCTTGTGCAATCTGTTGCTTTTCTTGAAGGCTAGCTTTGACATACTGAGCTCTGTGCTTGGAGTTAAAATGCCGGCGTAGATTGTCTCTTTAATAACCGACATGTTGCTTCGAAACACAAAAGACATACCAGTCTTTCGCCTTGAAGCACGAACATGTATTCACCTTCCCATCTTTGTTAAAACAGCCGTCCATCTGCATCAACTTTTCTTTTTCTGGAAATTATGGGATCGACCGCGTTATCACATTAATGACTACTCTGTCGTCTAATAGCAGTAAGCCGCAACATAATCGACATGCATTGTGGGAAATGTAGTTTTTGGTCAAAGCACGCTTCTGACCTATTTATTTTTAGACACTAAGAACTTTCAAGCTCTCGCCGGCCACATAAAAGGACGAGATGCCTTGAGTTTGACACATATGCTCTAAGGGCTGGTTGGGCATCCCATTCCAGAACTGTAGGCTTTAATATGGAGTTGCCCCCTTACACTCCACACCTTTCTGTTGTGCCTGTAGGAATTTGGGCCTGTTCAGTATAAAGAGCATGGAACATATGAGAAAACGTGTTTCCACTGCTCCAGAGTCCAGTGGCTGCATGCCTTGCGCCACTCCAGCCGACAGTTGGCATTGCCTAATAGTGATCTTGGGCTTGTGTGCAGCTGCTTAGCCTTGGAAACCCATTTTGCAAAGCTCCTCCCAGCACACAGTTTTTGAGCTGATGTTGCTTTCGGAGGACGTTTGGAACAGATGATAGGAAATGTGTGAGCTTGTGTGGTATGTCAGTATGTAAGGGTCATGTCCACAAACTTTTTTTTTTTGCTTTGACTCGTTTTAACCAATGTTTTTATTTAAAATGTTTGTCCAAAATTATTTTACACTCATTTCTAATTTTCTCTTTTTTTGATGTAGTTCTATGGTGCATACACAGCTTGTCTAACCAAATTGAAAGCAAATAGAATAAAATAACCTGGAAAATGTGGTGACAGATAGAAAAAATCTATTATTTCTATTAGACTGTGACATGCCCTCTTCATCAGTGTGGTCATTGATTGTGGTTCAGAACCAGCTACTTATATAGATTGTGTAGTTGTAAATCTGATCTGTGTACATCACTCCTACGCTAGACGTCTCGCTGTAAAGTGCTAATAATGTCTCTGTAAGAAAGGCTCATGCTGCATGATGTGGTTTTAGTGAATGTAAGGTTGACAGCAAACATAATATTGGCAGTAAACGATGCTAATAATGTGCTAAACCTAGTTTGTGTTATTGTAAACAACAGGTTTGTATGCCAGGCTCTCTGAGTCTCTTCAATAGAATCAGTGGTTCATAGTGATGGCATAGTGAGCAATGTATCAGTCTTAAATACTAATTTGGGTTCAAATATCTGATTAGTCAGTAATATTTTAGACTGCCTCTCAACTGCGTTTGCCGTCTCCTAGGACATGATTAGACCGTGTCTGCAGTATACTGGAATGGTAATTCACGCTCAGGTCACCTTGTTTTACTTTTTTAAAGCTGGTTCTTAAGTTTCTTATATTCAAAGTTCTGTGTAATGTTCTGGAGTCAAATGTGGTTTCATCCATGGCTGTACGCAGAGAAAAACAGAGCTTGCTAGGGAAGGTTCACCACAGACGCAGTAGAGAAACGTCTTGCGTGTCTTATTGTGCCTGTAAAACACAACAATGGGGAAACACTGTGAGCTTTAATGTTAGGTAGCTAGAGTAACATTATTCCAGTTAAGGTGGACTGAATAGCATTAATCTAACCAGCCTGCTGAAAACATTCTAGTGACCTGTATTACGTCTCAGGGGATTCAACACCCTGTCTGGTTTGTTGACATAATCAAAAACCATCATGTTGAAACTAAGTAAATGAAAAGATCATTAACTCCACCCACAAGCATTGATGACTTGGTTATCTTGATATGAGTACAATATCTTTGCAACACAAAAGTAGAGTTATGTTAATTAATTATTTACTCACTTTTATTAAATACACCTCAGAAAAAATACATAGGTCTGGACATCAGTGGTGATGTAAAACATGATATTTTTATTAATATAATTTTCTCATTCCCGCTGCTGCACCTTGATGTGATTATATCACTGAACACGTTATACAGGTGGACAACAACCCATGCATTTCAATTGAACATTACAGAAAAATGAAAAAAAGTATTTTAAATTGTCTTTAGTGTCTAATAAGACCAGATACATGAACTATCCATCCATCCATCCATTATCTTCTGGAAATTTTGATTTCAGGACGCCTTTAAAGACTACAGTACTTCACCGGCTGCTACAGCAAAACATATTTCCACGAATTCATATCCGTATTGTCATTAAAAGCAAAATATTTTAGGCTGCTTGCATCATCTTGCTTCCATTTGTTCTTTAAGCATTTTCATTGTTATTTTTGTTAGTTCTTGAATAATTGTTCTCAAAACCATTTCTAAAAATCTCTCTGACAGCATTGAATTTCACAATGTAAAATTATTTGCTGCGTGTGTTTGCACACAGTGGAATTTGACCTCTGTCTCTAACCCATCCGTGTAGTGAAAACCCACCATACCCCATATATACACACGCACTAGTGAGCACACTCACCCACAGCGGTGTGCAGCCCTATCCACAGTGTCAGTTAGCAGTTGGGTGTTAGGTGATCTGCTCAAGGGCATTTCAGTCATGTCCTGTCAGTTCAGGGGGCTGAAAAGGTGACCCTTCCTATCACGAGGCTAGTTCTCTAACCTCCAGCCCATGACTGCCCAGATACACTTCCACTGTACAGTCTGCACTGGCTGCCCTACACATGCATCTACATGGATTTACTAAAATAAGAACTTTTTGTTGGTGTGGAAGTTGCAGAACAGCTCCTGTGCTGTACGAACAGTGAGTGGACGAGACTCTTCTCTGACACAGTGGTAGAAACGCGTCAAACCTGATACAGAACTTTTAAATTAGAAAAGAAAAGATGTGCAAAAGCTGATATGTGACTGAGCTGAGTTGGAGGATTGGATACATGATAAGGATCACTGTACTTACATATTTGAGATGATTCATCAAATTCCTCATGCCTACGTGGTATACCTTCCTCTTATCATACATACAATTTCACATTGAGCGTTCTTCTCAGCGTCTGGTCATTTAAAGTGCTCCCACACATGTCATTCCTTAGAGTCATCTCTGCTGCAGCTTCCGTGGCCGTGTGGAAAGTGGTGCAGTTTGCTCAGAGGTTAGGTGACGCAGATGCCTAGAATTAATATATGATACATTCAACGAAACCAGCCAATAGTGTATGTATTTAAAGCATTTTCCATGTATTAACATTCACCACTGTGTGGGGCTGGAGTCCTGTGTGGCTTCTGCCTGGATCTAGCAGGTCAGACCCTTCTTTTTAACAGGGGCAGTAGTGATAGGTCTAAGGAGGAGGGAGGAAATGGGGTGATGGTGGGGACCACCAAAATAAAGTCATGGAAAACTGAATGTAGAAGCAACATTTGTTAGACTGGAATGAGGTGGAAGTTTCAGGCATGCTCCTCCCCTAATGTCCAGTTATTCCACAAGTCTATTCAATATATCACTGTTGTTTATGTGTCATTTACTAAGTTTAGGGCTATTTTCTCTTCTTGGCTATTTCATATAAGGCCTTTTCCTCAAGTACTGTATGCTTGCGTCTAACTGATGTACAAAGCAGTGTTGTCTCCAAATTCCAAACCCAAAATCTTACACAGAACAGTCAATAGAGGGTGTGTCTCAAAACCTAGTGAGTGTCTAAGTAGGCACTGACTGCGTAGGCAGCTGTTTAAGTAGCGTTCTTATCGTTCTAGTATCTCTCACTCTAGTTAGAGAGCAACTGCGTCACGGCTTGTTCCTGCCCACTGCAGCACGCAACCAGTGGTTTAGCTGGTTACTTAGGCCGGCATCCAAAACAATAGCCTGAGGCTTAAAAATCCGCTAGCATAAATGCTAATGGCTTGAATATAAAACTGCAAAATGGTGAACGACTCGTTACAAAGTTGTAAATAAAATACTGTTTTGTGTGATTATATGGCAAGAAACACATTAAAACACCAGAGAATCAAAATAACTTACATTTTAAAACAACTTCACTGCTCGTAGATTTGCCTGTGCTCCATCATGGGATTGCTTTAGCAGCTAAGGAAGTGTTCGATGCTTCCCTAAAATCAGGTCAAATTAAGGTTCCTCAGTAGACAGCATGTTTAAGATGTCTAAGAATTGGGACAGCCTACATGTCGCAATGTAGGAGCTCACTAGGTTTTGAGACACACCCAGAAAATGCATGCTTGGAATAGGAATTCCTATTGCTACATGTTTATAAAGCAGTGTGTGTTCAAACTACAGAGTGTGTAAAGAAATGATAAAGGATCCTTTAGGTCCATCCATCCATCTATCCATCCATCCAACCATTATCTTCCGCTTCATCCTACTAGTCGGGGTGAAAAGGAGGCTGAAGTCAATCCCAGCATCATCGGCAGAAGACGCTGGGATAGGGGTTTGCTTGAGCCAATCTCAGCGCCATCGGGCAAAGGCAGGGTACACCATGGACAGTTCGCCAGTCCATCACATGGCCAACACTTTCTCACGCACTCACACCTACGGGCAATTTAGAGTGACCGATCAACCTGACTGCATGTCTTTTGATGTGTGGGAGGAAACCGGAGTACCCGGAGGAAACCCACTCAAGCACAGGGAGAACATACACACTCCACACAGAGCGACACGTACCAGGGATTGAACCTGGATCATCTTGCTGTGAGGCAACAGTGCTAACCACTACACCACCATGCTGCACCTGGTTTATAAAATAAATGTAAATAAAATAAGTAACATTAGTTGTGTGTAACTCCCAAATGAACCTGATTTGCCAGTCACAGCGCGCGTCCATCATCTCGTCTGTTTTTGAAACTTCTCACAGGGAGTGCTAAACAAAAAATACAAAATAAACACATAAATAAGCTAAGTAAATGCACATAAACACAAACACAGTAAAATGTCAGAAGAATATCTTATTTTGAACAGCGTCCTCCTCGTTGAGAGGTATGGAAGCCTTATGGAGGTGCCCACCAGGCTATTCTGGAGCATTTCTATTATCCAACCATCAAGAAGTTGTCGTACAATGTTAAGGACAGCGGTTGTGTTCAAATAATGAAAACTAAACACTGACAAAAATGTTCAAGCATGTTTTTCTTTGGACAGTGACAATATGCTGGTGCTGGTACTGGATGGTGGAGTAGTTTGTGTGTGTTTACTGTTTACCGTGAAGCTGAGATTAGAGTGGTTAGAAGTGTTCTGCCTGCTATCTCCTCGGAGGAATGGTGCCATGAGCTCAAAAGGAGGTAAGGATAGGCTGTGTGACAAGTCTCGCCAGCAAAGCCTGGCTGGAGGACATTAAAAGAGATGGCCGGCAAGCACACCTGGATGGTGACCAGCCCTGAGGACTTACTGATAGACCAGCATGGCAGTCTGGCAGCATTTACTTTTAAGCAGGCACTAACGGTGAGCAGCCACTCACAGAGCCTGACGGAAAAGAAGACTCTCGGTAGGATTGTTGGAAATGAATTGTTATTGTCAGCTAAATGTTGTTTGCATGTGATATGTTGGGCTGTGGGGCAGTTTGTGTGGGTTTGTTTTCTACCGCCAAGTAGAGTTGTGGGGGTTAGAAGTGATCTGTCTGCTATTGTTCAGTAGTGCTGGTACCCTTTCTCCCCCACAGCTGTGTTCAATATTCTTTCATGTTGGTGGGGGTGTGGGGGTGGATGTGGGTGTGGTGGGTGCTGGAGCCTACCCCAGCGTACATTGGGTAGAAGGCAGGAAACACCCTGGATGGGCCGCCAGTCCATTGCAGGGCTGACACACATTCACATTCACCCCTAGGTGGTAAATTAGGATCTCCAGTTCATGCCTTTGGAATGTGGCAGGAGACTGGATCATCCAGAGGGAACAAGACATGAGAAGAGCACATGATCTCCACGCATAATGGACTCTGGATGCCCTGGCCAGGAATCAAACCCAGGCCCTTCTTGCTGGTGGGCAACAGTGCTTTGTGTTCAATATAACAGCATTCATTCAAAGCACTATGTTTTCCGGGGCTTCTTCTACACAAACACTGCTATTCTTTATGAGCTAGTTTGAAGAACAAGGTTTAGTTGCAGATGTTTTCTGGATGTTCCAGGTCCTCACAAAGATGTATTCCATCACAGTATCTAACATAATGCAGCACTGGTTAACCAGGCACTGGCTGAGGACTACAAATAATACTGCCCTGCCATGAGGAGAGCCTTGGTAGTAGTTAAATAAACACATTGACATACATGAAGTTAGTACGTATTGTATTAATGTGAGCTGTATGTATTCTATTATAAGTATTTGAGCAAATAAAAGCTCAATGCATTGATAAAAGCAGCTTTTTATGCTCATTATTAAAACTTTAATAATTAATTATTAAAACTCATCATTAAAACTTTGCCCAGTACTCCATATACCATGCAGATACTGTTGTACTCTGCTTAGTGCTTTGTTTTTGCTGCACCTGTAGAAAATCAGAGAATGATGAGTGAGCTGAATCGTTGTTGGTCATAAACTGTTGATAGCGGGGTACTAATCAGTGAGTCATGCCAATATCAAAGCGCTTCCCCCCCTGCAGGTGAGATGACTCATGCATCGCCTTTGGTTCTCCAGATAGGTGTGTGTGTGTGTGTGTGTGTGTGGTGTGTTCTGTCTCGCTTTACATCAACTGGTAAATTGCAGAAATGCCTTCTGTTGGTTCTGTAGCAAAAGGCCCACTAAAAGCATTTTTGCTCTGCCATAGAGTCGCCGTTTGGGACCCTTGAATATGTATACAGCCGGGAACGAGAGGAGCCTATTGCTTTGTAACAAAACTAATCCCCCTTTTTTAGCTGCATTTATCTGTCAGCGTGTGGTTTCAATCACACTAATCAATGGAAATTGCTCTCCAACTTTCTCTTTCACATTATTTCTCACTATTACTATTTCATGTTTTATTCAGTGTTTACATAATAGCATGCATGCAGCACTAACAAGAGGAAAACATTCTTATTTCCGTCGGGCGTATTTGCATTTTCTCTTAGCTATAAACAGCTGTAGTTGGTTTTTGTTGATGTGAAAGGAATGAAACACTATGATGCAGACATAAAGGGGAGGAAAAGCGAATAAAGTGGGGGATTACAATGAAAATAGTTACACAACACGGAACTTGTGTAAGCATTAGCTCGGATGCAGGCCACTGATTGTGTGATTTAGCTTGTAAATTCATAAGATAATCTAAAAGATTTCACAATATTTATTGAGGTTGCTATCCAGCTGGCACATTGGGTGGCAGTGTACAGCGCCTACATTTTAGATTTATAGCCACAATTATGGTAAAGATTGAGCTCAAGACAACACATAAGTAGTACATTTCCAGAAATAAAGGTTCCTAAACTGTTCTTGGTTTGGATGTGCAGTTGTAGGACATACATTAAATCCACTATGTGGAGGATTTTAAAACAGGGGTTTCATAATTGCTTGGCTAAAAACCTCTGTGTATAATAATCATATCTGTAATTCATGTCCTACAGAGTAAAAGGGGAAAAACAATGTATGCAGAGAATCCGGTGAGACTACAGTCACAGAGTGTTCTTACTCACTAAACATTAGACGTCTTATGGACGTGCAGGTCATGTCTATGTTGCGTCAGTCGGTCCAAGACCAATTCTGGACTTCTACACGACGTGCAAAATAGGTCCGCTATTTGGATGTCTAACTATGACCCTACATGGACACCAATATGCAGTTAAACATTTGAACGTCGGACTAGGTAACTTTTTTGGACATCATGGGGACGTCTAAGACAGGTGCAGGAAATTTACATTATTTATGAATATAGTATTTATTTTTTAACTTATGACATGCTTTATTTGTAAAGCATGTTGTGTATAACTGTAACATGTGCATAACTGTAGTTTCAGAAGGTGGAGGACCTCGATTTCTATTTTTCTACGTCAATTAAATGCAGCAGCTGCTGTTTACATTGTGGGGAAGTTTCATGATGAATGGACCAATAGAAATGCTCCAAATAGCTTGAAAAAATTCTGGTTCCATTGACTTCCATTGAAAGTAAAGACTTCTCCTGTAAAGTTGCCATTTTGGAGATACCTCTTTTTCATTGGACAGCGACGATATGGTAAGTGAAGCTGATATAACAGACAGTATGTGTAAATATAAGGAGGGGGTTTCAATGTTATGTCTGATCTGTGTATGACCAGTCACTGAAGTAGCGACCAGAACACCAGTACTGAAATACAGCGTTTAGTTGATGCAGGATTTTAGCAACAGATATTTGTTTAAGCATAAAAATGACAAACTCCAGACAATTTGAAGTTACAAAAAGCGGGGAGTGAGATGGTGTCGTGGGTGTGTGTTGTGTGGGTATGTGTATGAAGGTGTCCATCAGTTCAGACTGTGGGAGTTGAGGAATCTGACGGCTTGTTGAAAAAAACTGTTGCACAGTCTGGCTGTGAGGGCCTGAATGCTACAGTACCCTCTTCCAGCTGGCAGAAGAGGAACCAGTCCATGTGAGGGGTGTGTAGGATCATCTACAATGCTGATGGCTTTTCAGATGCACAGTGTTGTATGTGTCCGTAATGGAAGCAAGAGAGACCCCGATATTCTTTTTTAGCGGTCCTTATTATTCGCCGAAGGGTCTTGCGGACGAAGGTGGTGCAGTTCCTAATCCAGGCAGTAATACACAGGATGTCTCTGAATGCCTCTGTAGAAGGCAGTAAGGATAGTGGTTGGAACATGTGCTTTCTTTAACTTCTGTAGCAGATGCTGCTGGACCTTTTTGGCTATAAGGCTGGTGTTTAGGGTCCAGAGTTATTAATTATAAGCATTGAGTGGTCACTCTTCACTCATCAACAATGAAGAAACTGAGGAGAGGAGCCGTTCAACTTTCATTATGATCACAATCCCCAAAGCAAACTGAGTGTAGCAGCTATGCTGTATGATTCTAGCCTCTTTTTGACGGTCAGATCATCTTAAATGAAAAGTTTACTTTGTGTTGATGTAAAGCTTGAAAGGAAGTAACAAGTATAGGTAACATCATCTACTAGCAAGCCCCAGGCTAATGTTGGCAGAGCTAACAAGTAGTATGTTGACCTAGCCTATTACATGAGATTCACTTCATTTTCCATTATTATCATGATTATCATGGTGTCTCACTGTAGACCAGCCAGTCAGAGCAGATCTCTTTCAATCATGAGCTCACCAAAACAGGGAAAACAACAATTTGTTTAATTCTATGACCAAAGTCATGTAGCTTCTATGTAAACACCTGAGAACGATTTAAAATGCTGAAAAGAAATGTATTCTAGGCAAAGGTGTCAAAAGTGCAAATACACTGCGCATTGGGATGCGCTAGGCTTCCTGTTTCAGTCGCATATATGTCCATTTGAACATGAATGTATTTTAGTACAATGTAAATATATTAAAGATGCATATCTGTGTACTACTGAGCATTAACATGTGTTTCATGGAGCAGAAGATATGATGATTAGATGTCTATAAGTATTGTAATGGTGCAAAAAGTCAAACTTTAAAGGCATGTTATCAATAATCTTTACTGGAATGTAAATGTACATGAATGAAAACAAGCTGAAATGAAGTAGGAGTAACGAGACTATGTTTAAATGTAAGGAGTAGAAAGTACTGATAATGGAGTGTAAATGTAAGAAGTAGAAGTAAAAAGTCAGCTGAAAAAATAATTACTCCAGTAAAGTATGTATATTATTACTTATATTTCTACTTAAGTAAGGTAATAAAGTATTTGCACTTTACTACTTGACACCTCTGATTCTAGAGCATCTTTAAAGAACCATGCATAGGGAGCCAAAGTATTGCTTGAAGGAACGTTTTTTGCCACCTCTACTTTTGGATGTGCCAAAGCAGAGGTGTGGACTGAACTGCTGCCTACACAATTAGCCTATGTTTGATGTTTTGTGCCCAAATGGCAACGTAACTGGATAGCTTCATAGCCCACCACATACCGTACTACCACTGACCACATACCATCATCAACATCTAGTGTAAAACATACAATGGCTTTGGTGCACTAGCTATCCAATGATGTTGAAGTCATATTTTATGATATGCAGCCCAGTATCCACGATTCACAGTCTGATGGGTGGAAACCCATTTCAAAATATGGTAGCGGTACATCTCTGAAAAGATGTTTATATATTACAGCAGTGCTCCATTGCTCTCCTCCTTCACCATTCCAGAGGAAAGCAAGCAGTCTTCTGGCTGTCAGTCTTGAGTCCATGGCATTGGCAAGTCCACAAGTAAAATGACTGCACACGGACACCTAAAAAGACAAACTGTCCACCCTTGTCTCAGGAGCCATCTCCTTCTCCACTGTCTGCCTACAGTGACACCCTTATCAGCACCATCTCAGCACTGTCCTGTCGGTCTGGACTGCTGTTGGGACGTGATGCTGTTTTCCTCCATTGATTATGACTGGTGGGGCGGACGCTGCGGAGCCGTGTGTGGCGGAAAGGTTGGAGGCCTGCCTGAAACTCATGTCCATTCTCCACACCGTAATGCATTATTCAGCCTGTTTTACGCGACTGCTGTTTCTTTTCTCTCGCATACGTTCAGAGCGGACCGGGATCACAAGCCGTAGCGGCTGTCAAGATTTACACGGCTCTGGTAATTAAAATCATAACGCGCTACTCGAGACTAAAATATGCCTGAAAAACGAGCATTTAATTACCGATCTAATCCATCAAGTCTGCAAGGAAGTTTTGACAACAAGTATAATGGCTGAACATGAGCCAAAGCGCCCTCCGTATGTGACCATGGAAGAACATCAGTGTTTGAAAAAAAGAAAAAAGAGAAAAAAAGACAGTTAATCAATACATGACATATTCATAATGGTGTTTTTCCCTGCAACACTGTACACTGTAGCATGCTAAGCAGAAGCTGAAGTTACATGCTGTCTGCTCTATTACCATATTATTAACTGAGTAAATAACTAAAAGTAATGATCTCAGTGACCTTGTTTACAGGGCTGGTGAAATGCTCTTAGCACCTCAGTGCATTGTACAGTGTTGATTGTAATCACAGTAAATGATCAAAGCTTGCTAAGTGTGGTTCTGCTCTATACCTTTTAGTCAGACTGCTCTTTACAGCAAATGGCATTTAAAGCTTTCATCGTAGCATTTCTTAGGAATTCTGCAGTGAATGCACTTATCAAAAACAGACCCCTTCTGCATGCACTATTCAAAAATATGCCTCTTAATAAAGGTGAAGTTTTCCACTAGGTGAACACCAAGGACCCAGATGCTTGCATTAATTCCCATAGAGGAGTTTGATGATGAGTAGAGAGTGTTCACTGTTTGCTCATAATCAACGTAGAAACTGAATAGAGGAGCGGTTCCACCTTTATCATCATCACAACCCCAACAGCAACCTGTAAGTAGCAGTCATGCTGTGTGGTTTTAGCCACTTGTTAATGGTCAGATCATCTTAAATGTACTTTGCATTGATGTGTAGATCAAAAGGAAGTAACACGTATAGGTAACATCATCTACTAGCAAGCCCCCAGCTAATGTTGGCATAGCTAACTAGTGGTATGATGACCTAGCCGATTTTTATTTTCCTGTCATGTTGCTCCTTTGTGATCATTGCGGTGTCTCACTGTAAACAAGCCTATCAGAGCAGAGCTGATCAAACTATGAGCTCAACAAAACAGGAGGGATCATTCTAGACCTAAATCATAGGAACAGCAAATGGATGTCTAAAACGGTGTCTGAATATTTTTTTACCCCCAATTAAAGGCAATACCTCCTGTGTAGAAAGTCACATACCTTTTTTTAAATAGTGCTCTATGTAACAAAGCACTATTTAAAATGCTGAAAATCAAGGAAATACTTAAGAAAACGGGCTAACTGGCTAATCGCTACACCCATAACACCCACCATAAAACGTGCTTGACTCCATCTCTCACTCCAACACCAATCAGTTGACACTGTTCTCATTGTTATACGTTCTGTATCATCAATACGTGTGATAGCAGAGCACCAGTCAGTTGCATCAAACCAGTACAGGGTTATGTGGGGTTAGTTAGCTAGAAGACCACTATTTTCAGCTCAGCTAGGAGACTACAGCTCCAAACGCCAGAGAATAGGTTGAACTTGAGTTTTCTGCCCCTCCAACATCAGCCAGTCAAATCCTCAAAGTTTAGCCATTATCATCTGAATTTGTGTCAGCTATTAGTCAGAATGGAAGCTGTTCTAATAGTGAGCTAATGCTAACAAGCTGCTCTGGTTAACAGCACTGTTTAACATTTTGAAATTGGTGTTAGATTGAAGCTTTTTGACTTCCACTGAATGGTGGATTCAAAATCATGCTCTTTTTTTATTTTATTTTAATTTATCTGGCGTTCGTGTGAATGAACTGATCTTATTTGATTGTTTTTAGGTTTGAAATAACGTAGCAGGATGCTACGACACAATACCACCATCAATGTAAAACCACATCAAAACAGCTACGTCATTATGTTATACCACCAAATGGTTATGTGTTTGAGTACAGTTAGTTTGAAGCGTTCCGTGTCAAACCATGTCTGTGTGGAAATGCCACTGAACAGGGCTGTTTGGAACTCCAAGGGAATAGAGGCTCTTGTGTTTATGGCTGAAAGTAATCTGCCAAGGCGGAATGTTTAAAGTGACCAGCGGCTTCGTGTTAGACCTCTCTATTGGTCCATTTGAGGGTTCTTCAAGATGATTCATGAGATGTGTGATTTTGAAGAGTCTTTTTAAAGTTTAAAGAATATCCAGATAATGTAAAGGTTCAACGCCCTTTAAAGGTTTTCCTAGACGTAGATTTAGGAACCTTTGCTTAAAAGAGTGTAAGATTCTAAATTAAGTTGTCTTCCTTCCAAACTGACATAATTCGTTCAAAAGGAGGGGCCCTCAGGGGGCCCGCCTCCCTAATCTCCCTCCTAAACAAGTGTAGGAGGACAAAGTGTAGTGTGGGGAAAAGGATATTTTGGGCCATTTATCGCAAGTTCAGCAGCCTTGAAATGCCATTTAGAGGTTTTATAGTGCATTTCATGAAAGGTCGGCATCGCTCATTGGGCAGTGGCTGTGCAGTGGACTGAGAGACAGTTAGCAGTGCTTTCTCCCTGCCCCCATGTCCCCTCTATAGGGACAGACTTTGCACTCTAAGGCTCATACATGCATACATATGACCATATGTGCATACATATGACCATATGTGCATATGTACCGCAGGCAGATTTGTGTGCATTATGGAGGAGTGAATGTAAGAAAAAATTTATGTGTGTGGACACTGTATGGGACATGAATGGTGTTGTGGTCTTGCCTGCTCAGTATTGTTAAGCCACTCACTCTCGCTCTGACTTTTGCATCTTGTTAGGTGCTTCGGCCCATGCATATGCAATGGAGAGGCCCTCTGGAGTGGATCAGTGTGTGGCCATGTGGTGAGCCTAGGGCATGCTGCAGGTCAACAGGGCACATGGACACTCTGCTCATCTCGCCATACACTCAGGAAGACTTACTGGAATCTGTGGAGAGACTCAGCACAATCCCTGGAGCTGTTTCACCCAGGCTCCAGATGTTGCACACTGCCTTGGAGTTTAGAGTTGCACACTGCCTTGTAGTTTGTAGTTTACAGTTAGAGCAAATTAACTTTTTTCACTGACCATAGATTTTGTAACAGTTAAATTTTCTATATGAGACAATGTCAACTTTTTAGGACACTGTGTACATCAGCTACTTCTTTAGCTGCACCGTGAGTCTCTTGTTAGCAATTGACAGGGGGTGCTTAGCTAACAATTGTTAACAGATTTATTTCACCAGAGACACATTCAATATCAGAAAATATTATGTTTGGTTGCAGTTTTAAGGACATGTTTTGTTTAAACGTTGAAAAACAGTGTGCAACAGTCTTATGCATATATAAACCCTAGCATATTAGGGCAGTGCACCCAATGGATTCTAATAAAGTCCATTAGGAATACAACCACTGCAATTTGTGTAAGCAACAACTAAAGACATTAGAAAATATTTGTTGTAGATAATTTATTTTGAAGCATTTTCAGGCTTGAAAAATTCTTAAAAATGGATGTTTACATTTAATTAAACATTTTGCAATATTAGTCCCATGTTTATTAAACAATATTGGTCAACAGTGCTGAAATTAGTGTTCACTGTGTTTAAATTATATCATTTTTGATGGCTGCATTGGATTCAACATTGGAAATGTTCAACACATGTTGATTCAACCATTATGACTGTTGAATAGCTTTTGATCTGATTTCAGTACTGATGTTAAAACAGTGTTACTAGATATAACACACCATTTTTTACATTTATTAAAGGCATTTAGCACCAATCCAGAGCAACCTGCAATGGTAGACAAGGTCATCATTTACACCTTTTTCACACAGCGCCAATATTTAGAATTCTAGATGACAAAAGTTGGTAGAATGTATGCTTCACATCCAGGTCTGGGTCCTTCAATGTGTTGTCTGGGTCCATGCTGAGGGGCAGAAGCTACGAGGGGACCCCTGTGAGCAATTATTTAAAAAAACCTACACAGCTTGTGTAAGAACTTTGAAAAAAAGTTGTGATTGTGATGGTAACACTAAATAATGCTGACGCTCTCCATGCTTTCACAAACACCTAGTTTCTCGTATGTTCACTCTTTAGCATTTGCAACACTACTCGCCATTACTTTCAGGTTTTTAGCAGTGAGCTAGCATTCCTTAATGTACATTTCAGTTGTACAATTGTAATTTATGTCGTCTTCATTGAGTAAATGATTTGTAGTGGTGACACGCTCAACACTGTGATTGGTATGCTGCTATCATGGATCATGGTGTCGAATAGGCCTCACTCAACCTGCTGGGAAAACATTAAAAATTCACTGACCACCACAAAAAGGTAGCCTGGTAGGGAACTGCCAAGTATTGGTGCCCAGGGGCTGATAACTCGATGATCCAGGCCTGTTGACAAAACGAGGCCTTGCCATGGTAAAGTGGCGTAAACAATAGCGAAGTGGATAATGCAATTGCTCTGCATACAGAAGATTGGATGTTCGATCTGCCAGCATTGTTTCAACTGCCATGTAGGAATACAAGTCCACGGGTAAGTTTCCAAGTCACTGTAAATTGCTTGCCAAATGCCTGAAAATGTGATTAAGGGCTGTCATATGTAGACGTATACTGAATACTTCATATTTTTGCTGTCCAAAGGAGAACAAGTATCTCCAAAACAGCAGCTTAACAGAATGGAATAACAGGATCTTTACTTTCAGTGTAAGGCAGTGGAACAAAGCTATTTGGAAGCATTTCTATTGGTTCAAATTGTCATTGCATTTTCATTCTGTGTAAATGGCAGCTGTCGGGCTCAAATTATTTATAAAATTCGAATCAACAAAAATGGAGATGCATGTTTATCTTTGGACAGTGACATTATGCTTTTGCTGCACAAGCATCAAGTAAACATTCCATTAAAGTTGGAGCAACATTAGGTTAACGACTATTCAACCCTCATCAAGTGGTGCTGATCATCAAAGTTAAACCTAATGGATATTGAATCAATACAATGAGCCAGATCAATGCAAATTCAACACCAGAGGTCTATGTTGATTTACCAGCGTTGCCCAGCGAAGTTTGTTATTAGCGTTGCCCCTACATTCCATGCAAAAACAAATTACCTTTGGTTCGTTGTTTTGCATGTCAGTCAAATGGTCCCTTCCTGCTAAAGTAGGTGGCACTTTTGTTATGTCAAGGTAAAGAGCAGGGGGCACTAATAGGTGGGCCACGGTCCAGATCCGGACCCAGATGTTGTCCATGCGGACCCGAACTGATAAACTATTGAGAAGAATTTAATTTTGACTGTGTTTATATTAAATGGCGGAGCTTTTCTTGACTTTACGGTGTACAAGCTTTAAGCTAACAGTAAAACTGACTGTTTAACCAGGAACGGTTATGAAATGGACCTGCTCGTTTTGGAGAATACCACTCTGTAAAACCAACACCAGTCAATCTGTGAAGCTGAATTAACAAGAAGATGCAGGTTTAATTTACTTTCTCTATAAATAAACACTTTAAAATGCACATTTTTTTCAAAGGCATTCAGTTTTTTTTAATGTAGCCCTTGTTTTTACTTGAAGAGAGTGAAAAGCATTTATTTGGAGCTTTATAAGTGATTAATTCAGTTCAGCATTTAAACAGTAAATATACTAAAATATACTGAACGGTATGTGTGATGTGTTGGTGTTTCAGTAGCTGATGGTATAAGATGCTGATACTAGGCTACTTCAGTAAACAGGATACGGCACTAAATCATAACACAAGTTAGAAATGATGACGGTCTGGACCTTGGCCTGAGGAAATCTCCTCTAACTGGACCTTACTGAACTCTAATTAAATACCCCTGGTATAGAGCTTATCTGATTCTTTGTTAACAATTGGCATCACTGTACAATTGAAACAACTGTTGTGTTGTGTAGATGTTAACGGTGACTGTTGTATATGCGGGCTGCGCTTCTCCTTGTTTAGAAAGGGTTTGTATTTTGTGACTGTGGCTACTGCGCAAGTCTGTTTAGGTGGTCATTCTGAACCCTTTTTCTGTTTGATGCGAGCTTTGCACTTTTTCCTTCCCAGCAATCGCCCTTGTCTCCCAGCACTTCAAACAGAGTGACGCCCACCTTTAAGATTACATACATTATCAACAACAGCATTACTTTCAGCAAGATCCTGGGAGCTAGTTTTGCTGATACAGGCAATAGCTGTCACCGTTCTGGAGATTAGGAAACTTTCACTATTTTCCACTTTATCTGCCTTTGTCATGCATGGTCAAGCTTCTCTTTTTTTAGTGTCTCTTCTTTTATGACAGTGACAAATTACAGATGATCTTTGAATATACTATTATCCAGCAGTCCATTGTTCATTTTTTTCCACGCCTCACGGCTGTTTTATCTTTGATGTCCATCAAACTCCAGTGAAGTACATGTCTGTCCAAGTCACATAAAATCATATAAAGTGGAACATGAGCAAATAGAATGTGAAATGCATTTGCATGCAGTTATCAGGGCATATTCAGGATGTACGGCATTAGCATAGAACTATCAGGAGGTCTTCAGGACATATACCCTCCAACCACTTCATTAGGTACACCTACTTATCTACAATTATTGCCCATTTTATCAGATATACCTACCATATAGATATACCTACCATATAAGAGCTCTTTGTTTAGTTTTACAATTACAGATTCAAATCCATGTGTCTCTGAATACCTTATTAATCCCCTTATGTCCTGTTCTTTAATGGCCAATGTCATTGCTGGACTAAGAATAGAAAAAACTGTCCAAAAAACAGTGTCCTGTGGGCAGCGTCCTGTGACCACTGATGAAGGACTAGAGGACAACCAACAAACAACAAACACTGCAGTAACAGATGAGTTATTGTCTCTGACTTTACATCTACAAAGTGGGCCAGCAAAATAGGGGCGTCTAATAGAGTGGACAGTGAGTGGACAGTGTTTTAAACCTTCAGCAGCACTGCTGTGTCTGATCCACTCATAACAACACAACATACACTAACACACCACCACCGCATCAGTGTCACTAAGTGCTGAGAATGACCCACCACCCACACAATATCTGCTCTGTGGTGGTCTTGTGGGGGCCCTGACCAATAAACATGGGGAAAGTGGGCTAACAAAGTATTTTATTAACTTTAAGTGATCAGATCATATTCCTACCATTATGTTCTTTACACTTTGGGTGATGTGTTGGTTTATGCTGGTTTGGACAGATCTAGTGAGTAATGGGTTGCATGCTTTTAAATGAACTATAATATTGGCGCTGTCCAATGAAAAATATGTATCCATTTTTGTTGATTTTCATTTTTCTACATCATTTGAACAAAACAGCTTCCACTGACGTTTTCTACAATTTCCACGATAAATGGATAAATAGAAATGCTTTAAAATGACTTGGAAAAAACTCCATTGACTAACATTGAAAGTAAAGACTGTTTTTGGGCTCTCCTGTAAAGTTCTGATTTTGGAAATACTTGTTTTCCATTGGACAGCGACGATATACTAATAAAATGTCAACAGAATTTTTGCCAAAAATAAAATACCAAATAGATTTATCAATAAAAAATAACTATAAATATATTATAAATATATTTTATTTATGTGAACTGTGTTTGAAATGAGGAATTGCAATGCATACAATGAATGCATACCATATATACTTTGTTACATGAACTGTTTACAAAGACAGGCATGAGCATTGTAATCGAGGTTACTTAAACCTGTCGATGTGGCTGCTGTGGAGACCTATGTGGGACACTGATGGGGTGCGGGTGGAAACTGTTGAGAGGGCTCTATTCAGACTGCCAGCAGTTTTTGAACATCTGCTAGAAGGCGGGCATAACTGATTGCTTCTGCTGGAACTGCCTCAGTAAAAGTTCAAACGCTGGAAGCCGAGTAAAAAATCTGATGAGTGCTTCATTTCAGCTTGATTAAGTTCCAACAAGACAGGCAACGGCAGACCTGCCAGCGTTTACAAAACACCACACAGGTCCTGCAGCACCCTTTCCCGAGTCCCAGCCTGCCATGTCACCAATGATGGATGAACAGGTGAAAATAGCTTTACTGGCAGACCAACAATGACAGCACTATATTTAAGCACATCTCTGGAGAAATATAAAAATACGCTCCCTCCCAAGGACATTGCTAAACAGGAACGAGGGAGAGGCTGCCGGATGAAGTGGAAGAAGGGGAGAAAGTGCAGCACGCCAGCTCTTCCGCTACAGCAGTATGAGGAGCCGCACTGGCCGTAAATTTAACAGAGCTGAACCATATTGGGCATCATCCGAGGCAGCCATCATTTCCCAGATTGCACCCCCCCCCCCTCGACCTTTATATTTGTATTTGCACTTGTATACATAGCCCTCCATGTTTAGGAGCTCAAAAATAATTGGACAGTTGGCTGCTCACTGGTTCCATTGCCAAATGTGTTTTTTTCCTCATGATTTCTGTCACATATGTGTAGATAAAGGGTCAAGAGTTGATTTCATGTTTGACATAAGCATTTGGAATCTGTTCCTGCTCACTCTCAATATGAAGTCCAAAAAGCTTCACTGGCAGTAAAGCAAGTCATCATTAGGATAAAAATAACAAACCCAACTTAGAGATAACAGAAACATTAGTGCCCAGCCAACTTTGTGGTGCATTTGTCGAAAGAAAGGTCATCTCTGAAGCACAAAAGCCCAAAACAACTCTGGTGAAAGATAGGAACATTCTTTCCCTCGGGAAGAAAAGACACTTCATGACAGCTGGCCAAAGCAGAAATACCTTCCAGGGGCTTGGGCTATATGTGTTAAAGTCACCAATCAGGAGAAGTACTAAATACAAAGCATTTAGCACACAAAGTAAGCTAAACACAGTGTGAGCAGATTAAAGTTTTCCAAAAAAACATCTAAAAAGAATGTACAGGTTTGGGGCAATGTCTTATAGAGGCTGAGACATGATCATATTGTACCATACTGATGGGGAAGGGAAGAGAACTGCTCAAAATCCAAAGCATAATTGGACATAGTGTTTTAGTATGGCCATGTATTGCATCCAGTGGAAATGGTTCCCTTAACTGTATTTATTGTTAATACAGCGATGATGCAGTGATGATGCAATGATGATGCGATGATGCTGACAAAAAACGCCACTTCAGAGTGCCGCTGGAAAGTGACCTTAAGCATACTGCGAAAGCATCCTAAGACTTCTTTAAGGCAAAGGAGAGAAATATCCTGCAATGGTCAAGTCACATGACCTTAAATAAATCAAGCATGCATTGCTGAAGATAATAACCCTTAAAAACAAGCAGGACTGAAAGCCAAATTGCAGGTCTGACAGTGAATTACCAAAGACAAACCCAATCTCTAGTGATGTCTATGGGATTTAGTCGTTGACTGCAGAGGATTTGCAAAAAAGAATTGAATTTATGATTTAGGACTTCTAAACCTCTTAAAATAAGGTATAAAAATGTTGGTAATTTCTACACGGTTCACCTGATTTGAGTGTAAATACCTTCAAAATAATGCTGAAAGTCTTCACTTTGAGCTCATATTCACTTAATTCCAATTTCCAAATGGCCAATGCCAAGTGCTAGCTAGAGGAGCATAAAGCCCCCCAACACTGAGCTGTAAAACAGTAGAACAGCATTCTCTGGAGTGATGATGCTCCATACAGCACCTTTGCATTGAGTTTAGGGGTACATCTGGGATCCAGAACCACTTCAATCCAACATCATTACCTGACCTCACTAATGCTGCTGTGAATGAATACGATCAAATCCTCACAGCAATGCTCCAACATCTAATGTGAAGCCTTCTCAGAAGAGCAGAGGATGTTATCATAGTAAAGGAAGAACAAGCTTCCTATTAATATCCTTGATTTCAGAGGAAACAATGCATGCCGTAGGTGTCTTGCCAACTTTAGGACAGATAATGTCTCTCTCTCTCTCTCTCTCTCTCTCTCTAAGAATATATTGTGTCATAAAGTAGGTCCATAAATATTTTAATTATAGAAGCCGTGGGTACGTGTTATCACATAATTAATAATAATTACATAATCACATTACATTAATGTACATTAAACATAGCAAATTAGTTTTAACATAAAAATAAATAAATAAATAAATAAATAAATAAGTAGGGTGAGTGAAATTACACTTCCTTGCAGAAATAGATGGGTTAATAACATTTTCACCCCCCGGAATTATAGCAGTGTGATCCTCTGAGTGATAGCGCTGGCATGAATTTCAAACCAAAACATGGTGAATATGAGCAGAGTTCTTTCAAGTGTGCTTATTTTCTGCAGAGCTGAAAGGTAAAGAGCTCTCAGTACCGGACAAGCAAATGCTAATGCGTGCTTTTTCGGGTCTACCTCAGCCGCGTGAGTCAGCCTTCTGAACTTCAGACGCATCTAAGGAGAGATTTATCATATGCTATAACACATTCTCTTGAGTTCAGATGAGCAGCCATGCGCCACAGGCTGACGGGAGAGGGTTACTCCAGGGTCTCCACCTGCCTCCCAACAGCTAATTACCGTGACACAAACTTTCATCGAATCTGACACTTTGAAGGGCTTCCTCCTTCTCCATCCCTCGTTTCAAAACCGATCGATGGCCCCCCCTCCATCCCACACTTATATATGGCCTTGAATTGTCAATAGGCCTGAGTTCTTCCTCCACTCTGCTTGCATTCTGCCCATTAGCCCTTCAAAGCAGCCTGGAGCCAGCCTGGTGCAGAGTTTAAGCGCTGATCTCCAGTCAGCCGTGATCACATGACCTGAGCGGCGGCGAGGCATTGATCCCTGCGCATGCGGTACGGTAAACAAAGCTTTCTTCTCCCGCGTGTGCTTAGCAATTATGAAGGCACTTTTCATGCGGGGCCGCAGAAAAAGGCTTTAAAATAAGTGTCACGCGCTACCCAAGGAAAAGCTTTGCATTTAGCCCCGCTGACTGAGCTGTAACAATAAGCTGCATTGTGTTGTGTAATTGGACTTTTAATGCCATGCCGTATTGTGTAGTGTAATTTGATTTTTATTTAATGCTATGCGACTGTGGAGGAGTGCAGATGGAGATGGTAATTATGGTGCGGCCAGAACGGCAAAGTAGTCACTCTTCACAATGCTGGCCTTTAAAGGCACTTTGTGTTTGTCTTTCAGAGAGTTGGCACAGGAATGTTCTGTTCACTTCCAAAGACTCCACTCACGTTCTGATTCCTCAATAGGGCCCACGTTAGAAGCCTTTGTCTTTGGGATGTAAAAGTATAGCATTTGATTCGGTTGCTGCCTTTTATTCTGAGTGTGCAGATGAATTTGGGGTAGCAAGCAGGTTTCCAGTGCTCGTCCTTTAGTACCTTTACTCGTAGTAGTTTAGTCTGCTTCCTTTGTTTTATTCTCGCAGAGTGACAGTAGAACGCCACTAATGAGTTCACAAGTTTTCCCCACATGGCATATATGCCTTCTAACATTTTAGGTAATTACTTCAAAAGTAGAAAAAGTCAGAAGTGTAGATTCGAACCTGTCAATACTGAATAAGAATCAAATGCATATGTGAATCATTACATAACTAACCTCAGGATTGTCACACTTTCCCCAGCCAGTTTTTTTTCTTCTTATCTGCCCCAGCTTTTTCTCCTGCTGCCTATAGTACCGCCTCCTTGTTGTCCTCTTCACCTGTGTCTTGTCTGCAACCCGCCCAGTAATTGTTTCTTATGCAGTCATCCAAGTATTTATACCCCAACTTTGTTTTGTCTTCGTTGCACTAAATGGTTCAGCCATTTTTTCAGTTCAGTTATTATTATTTTGAACCTTCTCAGATCGACAATGTATACAACATTAAAGAGCATCACACAAAGAAGAACAAAGCTGCATGTTAGAACTTTTTTTTATATTTTCGTATTTTCATATCATATATCCTTTAGAAGTTTTTCCAACCTTGAACAGCACTTGATAAAATAATTCAATGCATAATTCCAAGTCCAACTTCGGTTGTCTTCAGTGATTATTGATCCATTTCTATGTGTAGAAAAGGTTATTGTTGTTAGCGTACCATTGTTGCCTTGAGTTGAGTTGGTCGACCAATCGAAAGCTGTGTTCCACACTTGTCGACCAACCAGTGACTGTGTTCCTGACCTGTCAAACAGTCAGTAGTTGTGTTACTGACTTGTCAAGTAATCATCAGCTGTTCTCCTGACTCTCTGACCAATTAGAGGCTGTATAACCAACTTGTCGGCCAATCCAAGGTTGTGTTCCTGACTTGTCGACCAATTAGAGGTTGTGTTGCTGGCTTTTTAACTGATCAGAGGCTGTGTTCCTGACCTGTCGACCAATCAGAGGCTGTATTTCCAAATTGTCAACTAATCTAAGGTTGTGATCCTGCCTTGTCATGTAATCAGAGGCTGTTCTTTTGTCTCAACGACCAATGAGAAGTTGTTTTCAGGACTTGTTAACTAATCAGAGGCTGTGTTCCTGACAAAATAAAAATAAATCTCTAGCTTGCAGCAATCACAAGATATTTATTTTGATTTACACCCTTGGATGTAGCATGTGCCAAGCTGAGAGGGCTAAACTAGGTTATGGTACATTATTCCTGGGTTGATTTTATTGCTGATCGTCACCTCTGGTTGGCTCTAGAGTTGATGGCTGTAATCTGGTAGTATATATCAGGTAGTCAGCGACTCAGTCAAATCTGATTCAACCAACAACCAATAAAAACCAACAAGTTTGGAAATTAATTAGTTTGGTTTACCATGTCATAAAAATTTAAAAAACATTTATTTATTTGTAGCTTTTTTAAGATACTGATTTTATGGAAGGAATAAAACAGAGTGCCAGTACACCATAGACCAAAAAAAAAACAATGTCAAACTGTTCATGTTTTACATCCATGGACTTACCAAAATATGTTCACCAAATATTAGCAAATGGCAGTGAAACATCTACTTGTAACAGAAAAGTATGTGTGCTTCTGCAAGTTTGGTCCAGCAACAAACATTGTTTAGTGGGTGATCCCCAATATTTATCATGCAAACAATCTGAAAATATCAGTTGAAGAGTCTTTGAAGAATCTGTTATGAATCTGTATGCAAAAATATGGATTTACATAGTGAATAGAATTATGTAATTAACCTGAGTTGCAAAGTAGCAGTAACCCCCACGCCAAAACTACAACAACTAAGGGTTAATTAAGACACCAGTTGCTTGAAATTATGATTTCAGTCATCTGATTGTTATTGATGTTGTTGCCTTTCAGAGGTGCTTCATCACCATTCTGTGGCCATATAGTTTTATGCTTGGATTTACAACATAACTGCTATTTGGGATGCTTATTTCCCAGCATCCTCTCAACTGTCACAACTTCAGCTGCTTGCGACATAACTAACAGGAGCCATCTGCCGCGAAAGGGCTCCGTCAGCAAAAACGTAGACGACCCGAAGATTTCAATTATCAATATACCATTTAATACACGGCCCCCAGGGCCCAAGCGTCTGGCATGTGGACGGAGCGAGATGGAGGGTGTTGTTGCGCAGACACGTGGGTGGATTCTGCAGTGTGGCAATTTGGCATCTCGGGGTGCGGGTTTAGAGCCGAGTCCAATCCATCACACAGCGGTTAAAGAGCCATCTCTCAGGAGCAGCAGCCCTCTCTACGTCTCACTGAGAATGTTTACGAAAGGCGGCCGAGGGAACTAGTTTCCTCTGATCACGATAAGACACAACACAGCAGAACCAATCTGAGACACGTAATCTTCCTCCAGTCTCTATCTGTAACATGCATGAGCAAATAGTGAACTGTACTCTAGAAAACACAGGTGCCATAGAGGATACTACGGAGGAGATAACTTTGAGCATGGTTGTTTACAGATCTGCTGTTATAAATTATATGCCAGTGATAATATGAGTGTGAACAGTTTATTTAACCCTGCTATTATGTTATGGGTCAATTTGACCCATCTCCACTTTGAATTGTTTGAAATCGCTAAGGAAAAAGTTTATTAAATAGCTATTAAAATTGTAAATATACAAGATGTCCTTATAATTTATATTTCTAAATCTTCAGAGAGTTTAGAATTAAATTTTATTGCTCTGACTAGACCCTTTGCTTGTTTCTGAGTGTACCTAAACCATGCAGGTCAATTTGATATGTATATATTACTTTAAATTAATAGAAGGGTTAAAGTTCAACTATATATATATATATATATATATATATATATATATATATATATATATATATATATATATATACGCACACACACACACACACACACACACACACACACACACACACACACACCTACACTACCAGCCAAAAGTTTTTACCACACTACCACTCAAAAGTTATTTATAGACACTTTTAGATTCCGGTCCAGTTTCAGAGTTAAAAGCATATTTTATGTATTACTGAGTATCTCGTTGGTATTTCTTTTTTATGTTCTTAAGTGCTTAATAAAAATCTTGTTTTTGACCTTAAATCATTATTTAATCCTTATTTATTTAGCTCATGGACAGAAATAGTTTTGGTAAATATGTTGTGACTGCAATTTTATACAAATGGCAATAGTTCCTGTCAAACTCCATAGTGAATACATGAAGGTAATGATTTGTATAAAAAATTATTAAATAAATAAAACTGAAACAACGGTTTATGATGATAAACAATAAATAATTCATGGAAGCTTGAAGGATTAATTAATATATTGAAAAAAATCTTAAAATTAATTTATTGTTAATCACTGCTAATCAGACAATGTTTTACCATAAAACCAAAGACAAATGGACTGTTACAGGGTGGCTTCATATGAATTCTTTCTAGGTCAGAAAAACAGAACATGTGTTTGTGCAAGTTTGGTTCACCAACAACTTACAAAATAAATCTTGAAAAAATTCTGTTTGGAATCTGTAGGCAAAATATGAATTTTAGTAAAACTATTATTTAGAACTTATTTATTATTTATGAACAGAATTATGTAACTACATTAGGTAGCAAAAATGCAATGCATCGCTAAACTACAACTAAGGGTTAATTAAGAAACCAGTCACTTCAAATTATGATTTTAGTCATCTGCTTGTTAGTGATGTTGTTGCCTTTCAGAGGTGCTTTATTACCGTGCTCTTTCAATCACTGTGGTCTTATAGTTTTATGCTTGGATTTACATCATGACTGCCATTTGGGATACATATTTCTCTCGACTCACAGGTCATTTCTGACCCAGGTTGTGCATCAAATGGTTATTCACTGCTGATCAGACAATGTTTTACCATAAAACATGGAAAAATAACAGTTATGGACTGATTTAATTTGAACTTTTTCTACTTCCGTCATGCACTTACCTTTTACATTTATTTATGCATTAAATGGTCCGGCAATATGGAGATGCAATACACTGTTAGAAAGCTTGAAATATCAGAATCCGATACCCACAAACCCCATTTTATGATCCGTTAATAAGCAGGAAGTAGATGAGCTAACCTATAGAAACAGGCATTGATCAGTTTAGAGAGATATGAGTCAGGCAGGAATAAACTCCACTGTTTTGGCCTCTGAGTTCCTTAGTGTCAATAATTCATAAAGTTATTCTGACTGTTGGGGAAAAAACACTCACATCCTCATCCTTAGTCACTCATTTGGTCAATGTAGCTGAGAGGCTGAGGGGGAAACTGAGAGATAAGAATAAACATACGTGTTCAGTAAACCAGCTAACACGACTATGAATCTTTAAACAATGGTTTTAAAATATTCATGTCTTAACATACGTCCATATTTTAGCTGCTTCTCTCAGACTTCTCTGTTTATACCAGACATAGAGCACGTCTGAGCAGGCCTGTAGGCCTCAGTTTCATAGGAGCTTTCATCTGAAAAAGGTGTATAAATGAGTAAAAGTATTGAAAACAGGAATGTTTGGTTCTCTTGTTTGTTAAAAAATAGGGATGTACATGACATGGTATTACATGGAGTCAGGAAAGAGAAAGAACTTGTTAAAATAAGACATGTACTTCTCTGAGTAATAAAAAAGACTTTATTAGGTGTGTATGAGCCAGCGGCAAAATGGCTTTGGTAACACAGCCAGTCACAAGAGGCTATTGAGGTTAGTGAATCATTGTAATCGATCACATTGTTTGTCAATTCTTGCTGACTTAATAATAACATGCTGTTTTAGAGTTGGATCTGTTTGTCCCATTAAGTGTGCCTTTCACTAAATGTTTAGTGAATTGGAACAATCTAGATTACAAAGGTCTTCATGGGTTCTTGACATGTCCCATGCATTTCACCCAGCCTACCAGGTTCTGTTGCCTGCCTGTCCACTTATTATTGGCAAATGTCAAGAGCAGTGATGGTACTTTCTTTTGATTGTCTCTTTGGTTAAGTTGAGCACTTGAGAGATGTTCTTTTATTTATTGTGCCCAGATTTCACTGCCTGACATCACTCCACTTCATAGTGAGAACCAGCCAGTCACATTAGGTTGCTTAAAGGCAGAATGAATAGAACTTGTTGCATTGGTTTCTTAAGTGTTCCATTCGCAATATTAAACATCCTCCAACCATCTTCTGTGCGGTCGGTGTGCTTTACTGCACACGGTTTTGTCATTGTTGCTTTATTCTATGAAGACCACAAAACTGAAATCCCTCATAACTTATGTTAAAGCTTGTTGTAATTATTGTGTTTTTTGCAGAGGTGGCAGAAATACATGAGTTCCTTACTTAAGTAAAAGTACTAGTAATCTAGTAAAAAAAATACTCAAGGAGAAGTTGAAGTATGACTACATTTTTTTACACAAGTAAAAGAGTAAAAGTACATGCTCCCAAATGTACTTAAAGTATAAAAGTAAAAGTGTTTCTTTAAAAAGAATTCTCTTGAGAAACTCAATATTCTTTAACAGAGTATCTTTGCCATGAGCTCTTGCTTCTTTGGGAGATACAATAGGCATCTCATTCGTGTCTTGTTTGTTTGTTTTCTTTTTTTTTCCGAGCGCTCACTGCTGAGGCCTGAAAGCTGTCAAAGTAGCCAATCACAGCCCCCTCCTCCCTTCACATCCGGTAGGATTTAGATTTGCGCTTCATTGGGACCCTGAATAGAATTGCCTGATTAAAAAACACATAAATAAGGAGATTAAATATCGTTGAAACTAAAGTAATGAGTCAAAATGTAGTGAGTAAAAAGTACAGATTTTACTTTTGAAGTGTAGTGAGTAAAAGTAAAACGTATTAGGTGAAAGAAATACTCAAGTAAAGTACAGATACCAAGAAAAAGTACTTAAGTACAGTAACAAAGTTCTTGTACTTCGTTACTTACCACCTCTGTTTTTTTGCTAGAATAGACATCCACTGCTGTTTGTGGCCATTACAGGAAACAGAGAATGGCCAGCAGAGGTCTATAAGGTTAAAGAACATCTACATGATGTCAAGGTTCCCCTAAAACTATACATCCAAGCCAAGAATTACTTAGAAACCTTTATTTTTAGGATTGAACCTTGACGTGGTGAACCATGATGTTTCCTCAGAATTCCGTGCCCCTGTCCGCCTGCCGAGAGTTTCAGAGGCATCACGCAACAGCATAAACACATCCCTCGGTCAATGGTGGAAATTAGCATAGAGTGAACTAGCGGCTGTTCAGATGACAAAAGATAAGCTGCACTCTCCCTCCTTCCACAGCCTTTCTCCCATTCAAGTCTGACAGAGAGCGTGATGCGATTATGTCGATGACTGAAAAGCAATTGTCTCGTTGATTGGGCGCTCTGTGAAAAGTCTTTACAGGAGGGCCCACTTTGTCATGTTGGAGTGCTGTTAGTGAGTGTTAATGCAGTATGAAACACAGCTGCTCTGAAACACTGTTTACACATCGCTCGCCGGAGTTTCTTTCTTGGCCCACTTTCTCTCTGACGCCTGACCTTTGTGTGATGAAAACTCTGGTCTAAACTTAGGGACCGCATAGTGGAGGGACAAGAGGGTATCAATGTCAACATTGGCGAATGACAACAGGCACATGCACTGATAGACACTAATATATCGCCGCTGTCCAAAGAAAAACATTTTTGATGATTTTCAGTTTTCTATATATTTTAAACACCACATCTGCCATTTACATTGAGTGAAAATTTCATGACAAATGGACCAATAGAAATGCTGGTTCTGGTTACTGAGTTTGAATCTGTGTTTTAGTTACCTGTGTATAGATTTTTGACAGACAGTCTGGTCTTGACCTTGCCTTTGTTGATCTCGGAGTTTGATCTAATAATCCTGCACTTGACTCTTCATTCCTGTTGTGGATCCTTAGGTGATAATGAGCTTTTTCAAAATTGCTTAATAACTTCATTACATTTAATTAAACAAAGTCACAGACTTCTTTTTTATTATTATATTAAAATTTACCTTCAATTCCTTTCACATTTAAACATATGAGATAGAAGGTATGTGCATAATATAAATAAACACTAATGCAGGTGTTGTAATTTTATGTGACAAAATTTTTATTGGCAATGTAATTAATGAAATTCATAAAGAAATACACAATATAATGTTGACCTAATCACTCATTCAGATTTTGTTCATTTTCAAAAGCCTACATGATACTTACATAAGCCCTACATATGAATATGAAACCACATAAACATTTATGGTAAAGGTTTTCATTATTGTCTGTTTCTTGCTGCCATAAGGCCATTATGATGTTTTTTGAAATTATAAAACTGACTGAAGATGCCTTGTTTTGGCATCTCAGAGCTGTGTCGAAGGCAGAAACATATTTCTAGTAGACCTTTGAAAACGTTGTGTAGACCAACAAGATTGACACAATTTTTTATGTCCACTAATTTCCTACAATGTTGTAACACCAGGTTGTAGCCCTCTGCTGAAAGCAGTGTGGACACCACTCTAAAAAACAGATAGAAATTAATGAAAAACAATTGCAAGACCGTGTGCACATCAACGAGAATGCAAGATTCACTCAACTCTTATTAGTCTTGGCCATTTTTGAATACCTTTGATTTCACCTTTATATTTCACAAAAGCTCCTAAAAGCAAGCTCTATATATCTTTATCCATCTCTCTCCTCCTTCGCTCTGAGATCTTTGATGATCTTTATATTGAATTTATATTATTCTATTTTATCAACATCAAACAAAAACTAGCATAGTATTTCAATCAGTACTTAAATAGAATTTGCTGATAATGCACAACATGCATTGGTTTTATGCCACATGCTGAGCAAACATGTTTATGGACAATTTATGTCTTACCTTTGATGACTCAACACATTAGATAGATGATTAGATTAGATAGATACTTTATTGATCCCAGAGGGAATTCAAGATCTCTGCATTTAACCCATCAATGCAGTGAGGCACTCACATGTACACACACACACACACACACACACACACACACACACACACAAGTGAACCCACACACTAGAGGGCAGTAAGCACACTTGCCCAGAGCAGTGGGCAGCCCTACCAAAGTGCCCAGGGAGCAGTCAGGCGTTAAATGTTTTGTTCAAGTGCACTTCATTCGTGTCCTGTTGGTTCATGGGATCGAACCAGCAACCTTCTGGTCACAAGGCCAGCATGTGACTGCCCCATTGACACACACACACACACACATTATATATATATATATATATATATATACACACACATATACACACTAACACATCTCTAGGTCACAGTGTTTACTAGAGACACACACTGCACATTACATGCACTAATAAATTTTAAATAAAACTAGCTAATCTGTTTTGTGCACTTTCTAGTGTGTACGGAGAGATTTGGGACATGATAATCAAATGCAGATGGTTGGAGTTAGCTAGCTAGTTTCCTGGCTCTGCACATATAGCGTTTCACCTGCTTCCCACATACCTGATCAACTAATCTGATCATTAACACCACCTTACTGAGTTAATACAGCGTTTCACCTGCTTTCCACATACCTGTTCCAACTAATCTGACCATTAACACCACCTTACTGAGTTAATACAGCGCTTCACCTGCTTCCCACATACCTGATCCACCTAATCTGACCATTAACACCACCTTACTGAGTTAATACAGCGCTTCACCTGCTTCCCACATACCTAATCCACCTAATCTGACCATTAACACCACCTTACTGAGTTAATACAGCGCTTCACCTGCTTCCCACATACCTGATCCACCTAATCTGACCATTAACACCACCTTACTGAGTTAATACAGCGTTTCACCTGCTTCAACACATACCTGATCAACTAATCTGATCATTAACACCACCTTACTGAGTTAATACAGCGCTTCACCTGCTTCCCACATACCTGATCAACTAATCTGACCATAAACACCACCTTACTGAGTTAAAACAGCGTTTCACCTGCTTCCCACATACCTGATCCAACTAATCTGATCATTAACACCACCTTACTGAGTTAATACAGCGCTTCACCTGCTTCCCACATACCTGATCAACTAATCTGACCATAAACACCACCTTACTGAGTTAATACAGCGCTTCACCTGCTTCCCACATACCTGATTCAACTAATCTGACCATTAACACCACCTTACTGAATTAATACAGCGCTTCACCTGCTTCCCACATACCTGATCAACTAATCTGACCATTAACACCACCTTACTGAGTTAATACAGCGCTTCACCTGCTTCCCACATACCTGATCAACTAATCTGACCATAAACACCACCTTACTGAGTTAATACAGCGTTTACAGCAGGACACGCTCTAAACTGTATAGGACAGTGTGCTTTCAGGACTAGGATTAAGAAAGGCTAAGCTAGCATTAACAGCGGTAAAGCTAGCTAATGGTGGTGCTGGGGGGCTGATGTCCAGCGCGGTGGTGATTTTCTCTAAACACAAACACTAAACTCTCTTTCTCTCTGCTGACACTGTCTAGATAACTTAGTTGCATCATGAGTAGCGACAGTTCACAGGCTCGTACGGTCTTCCTGAGTTTAGACCAAATTTGTGAAAGTGTGCGTTTGATTGACGGCTACTCGGCTTGTCCCGCCTCTCCATATATGCCTTTCACAAAACTAAATCAGTTCTGATTGGGTGTCGTCCCTGCCAAACATGTTTGTCTCGTTTTTATTCGTTGACTAAAGTGTCAATCAATTTCGTCATAGTTTTTATCCTTTCTGTAGATTTTATTTTGTTATCGTCTCGTTTTCGCCATGAAATTAAGACGGGTGACATGCCACACTGAACAAAGGTGAACATGACAAAGATCATGTAGGTTCATATCAGCTGCTGTAAATGGCTCATGTATAGCGTTTTAGAATACATTTAAAATATGTTTGTCCACAAATTCAGTTCTAAGTAGCATTAAGCAATATCCTTTGGACAGATGTTTAAAAACTCAACATCTCAAGTCTCCTAAATGTTAATCTAGACTCTCTGCCGTGCTTGTTGCTAGTTTTACACCTGAGTGCATCCAATTCTTAGTGCAGTTTCCTTTCATTAATAATGCATTTGTTTTTAGTCCAAATTCTCTGCAAGTGGCAGTAACATGACATGAAATTTTAAATGGCTGTGAAGTGCCAACTGATTACTGTTTCCCCATAAACAAGTTTATTCAAACTTCACACGCAAACTGAAGACATCTAGCCAAAACAAGGACCTGTGCCGTTTCATTTCCTGTGCCGCCGAATTCAATCATATTTCCAAAGCCGATATAATCTCTTTTTCTCCTGTTATTTTCTCCCAACATCTGCTTCAGAGCCTCAAGGTTAAATTTGCCTCCAGGGTGTCTACAATTGTTAGAAGCATATGCTGTTTATGAGCAGCTTCAAAAGCAGACACACTTTTCTGGGAATGGAGAAGCGAAAGCTTCAGGGTTCACAGCCGATCGGGGGAAAGCCACAGAGATGCAGAGTTAGGTCATTGGCTGAACGTGTGTAAGGCACGAAGGAGAAAAGACTATACTTAGGCCAGAGTGTCAACCGACCTATCTTTGCTTCACAGTTTCTTAACTACTGTTGCAAATTTGGACAAGCTTTACAGAACGTTGGCAAAACTCCTGTTCAACTTAATGAGAGACTGCACAGAACTCGTCTACAACCTTCAATCAATGCACATTCAGGGGCTTCGCCAAAACCTGTTTTTAATGGACTGTCCATGTTCGACCCAGAGTTTTTATTGAAGCAACGTGGCCTCTGTCTGAACACTCAGATCAGAATTTACGGAGATTTTCAGCCTTTTTATCATAATTTGCGGAAACTGACCCTTTATGGCAGCGTCATGAAAGCAACTGTTACTATAGTTACGCTTCATGCCTTTCACTTAGGGCAAGTGCAGGCGGTGTAAATAAGCATGATGCTTTCCAATGAGAAAAATCAAACTATTCAAAATCTCATTTGCTTCAAGGACATTTTTCAAAAGAAGAGAAGCGACAGAGAGTCACACGGATCAAGTCTCTTTATCCAGTATATATTGCCACGCAGCAAGTTTGCCACATTGTTGGCATTTTTCTTCACAGCAGCTAGAAATGGAAATGGTAATTCTGTGAGATCAACTTTCAACAATTAAGCATGTTTACTATTTTCTGTAAACATAGTCCAGTGTGGTCATTTTAGTGTCTGCTGTTTGTCCTCCAAGTCAATTCAAACACAAGATGTGTAGTGTCAAGTGAATAGAGTCTAATTATTTTAAGGACAGGTAGAGTACAGCTGAGCATGTCAGGTGCTGTTTTGTGATGGTTGAAATGATAATACGATCAACTAAACAACAAAATCTTGCAGTATTCAGGCAGTAAATCAGATCAGGGCCACTTTTACTTACAGTATGAACGTAGGGCCTAATACGCAGCAGTGGATTCACCTGCCTGGTTAAACTGTTGCATTCACATAGCTGTAAAACATACTGAGTATCTCAAATTTCAAATGAAATTCATTTGTATAGCGTATAGATGTCGTCACAAAGCAGCTTTACAGGAATTTAGTAATAGGCGACAGTGGCAAGGACAAACTCCCTCAGAGCTGGAGGAAGAAACCTTGGGAGGAACCAAGACTTATAAGGAGGACACATCCTCCTGATCAAACTACTCATACAGCAGTGGTAAAATCCCTCTACCACCATATACTTCTGTTCAACTGCTCAGGTGGGCTTATATGATCATAATATGATATAATTAAAATAACTGTAGTATAGATGAAGAACAGTGAGAGTATATAATGAGAGTTAATGAAGGTAAAAGTTTAGTAGTAACCAGTTAGAGTCCATGTTAATTTCTATATAGTCTGTAGTGGAGGTTAGGGAACTAGTCTGAGGCTCGACAGCTGGTATGGCATGGGTAACAGCAGGGCCCAACGATCAGTCTGGTGGGTGACTGGAGTGGCAGGGGAACCAAGTGGTCAGTCTTCCATGGATATCAGTCCATCAATGGATTATCCACGTGTGGCAAGTGACTCTGTAACTAAAAGGAGAGAACCCTTCGCTCCATCGTCCACTAACCCAGGTGACCGCATGCCCTGGTTTTCACTATAAAAACATTCACATAAAGTAGTAGAACTTTTCTGTGTTGACTCGTTCACTTATGATAGATGATTTACTGGTTTGCAGAGCCGGGATTTGAAAACATTTTACACTAATTGTTTATAGAAAAATACTGTATTCCTCATGTTATTGTGAAATCAGCTCAACTTGCATTATAAGGCCAAACGTATATTACATCATAATTATAGTGATTCAGTTGTTCAAGCCTAACAGCCATGCAATCTCTATAAGCCATCTGCAGTAGAATGGCTCGTTCTGGAGAGCTCCGTGACCTCAAGCATGGCACTGTCATGGGATTCCAGTGAGTTCATAAATCTACTGCCCTACTACATCTGCACTGGTCTACTGTGAAGGCTATTATTGTAAAGTGAAAGCATCTAAGAACAACAGCAACAGCGGTAGACCACACAAACTGACAGAGTGGGGCTGCCAAGTGCTGAAGCGTGTAGCACAAAACAATAACTGGTTTGGAAGCAATTCCGTATTAACATTACTGGTTTTGGGAGAGGTGTCCTACTGGCATGTGATGGTAGTTGTGATGGACAGGTGTCCACACACCTTTGGCCATGCAGTGTATTCTCGTAGTCCAGGTAACTTGTTGATTTTGCTGTTCTGTACTATTAGTATTACAGTCAATTACTGTAAAAGTAATGCAACTACTGTAATGTTACAGAATGGAAGCTACGCTTCACTGAGGGCTAGCACTATCCAACCATGGCCCCCCCTTGGTTACGCACCCCAACATGCTCATTACAACATGTTGCATTACACCTAACATTCATGTCTTGCATTTCTGTCCTAACAGTTTTTTTTCTGTTTTCAGCTCCAGTAGCCTCTCTTCATTATTTAGCATAGCATTAGCCGTCAATGTAATGGGCAGATTGCAGGCCGTTTCCACTGTGCCCACCTGTCAGGTGGTATCCGGGGAGTGGTGAGCCGAGCATGACTGTGCTTCTAGTGACAGATAACTCAAAACACTGCCTCCTGGGGGACGCGAGGGGGCATCCGTCTAATATATGCCAGGTTGACATTCGTCTCCATCCAAGGACAGAATCCCACCTGCTGAAAAAGTTCTATTTTATGTGCATGTTTATGGCCACCTGGGCCCGCGAGACAAGCCTGACTGATAGCTGAGGGCTCTGTAGGAAAATCTGCCCAGCCCACAGACACACCTCTGGATCCATTTATCACAATCACTACCAGAGAGAGAGAGAGAGAGAAGGAGAGAGAGAGAGAGAGAGAGAAAGAGAGAGAGACGGACTGCTACCTGAGCACAATTTCAGACGAAGCAGCCAGCAGCGTGCATGCATCAGAGAGAAAACTAAGAAATAATCAGAGATTTTGAGGACGAGAACAGGCTACTGGAGAGACGTTCCGTACCAAGATGGGTTGAAAGGCAGACGGATGAAGAAATGAATAGAAAGAGAGCTGGCAGATAAACAGTGTACTTCATGTACGAATGCAAAAGGCTTCTATGTACAAACACAATAACAGAACCTCTTTTGATGCACCTAAATGCTTTCAGTGTAGCAATGAACTAGAGTCAAATATTTTAATGACAATCATATAGAATTTCAGCGGATCAAAGGATGTTGCCTATAATACAGTTTCATGTGACATGATCACCTTTTTTGTCAATTTTTTTATGCTTCATTAGAACACGACTGCTGCCGTTTACATTGTTTGAAAATTTCATAATAAATAGTCCAACAGAAATGCTCCAAAATAACTTGTAAAAACTTCTGGTTCCATTGACTTACATTGAAAGTGAAGAAAGTTTTTGGCCCCTCCTTTAAAGTTACCATTTTGAAGATACTTTTTTATTGGACAGCAACGATATAGGAATATTGTGGTCAGAACCTGATCAGAATCAGTCCTGTAACAAATTTATAAAGCAATATTATCACTAATTTCAACATAGGCCAATGCTTTTGTGATAATCTGTCCCCTAAATACATTAACGCAGATGTAGATGTTCAAAAGCTCCTCTTCCCTTTAAGATACATCATCAGTGGCTTTTGCTAGTCTTTAGATCAGGATGCTCATACCGTAGGGTGTGAGTAAGCATGCTTACAACAGATGTTCTTACATTTGTCATTTGGAACAGAAAGCCCCTTTAAAATGTAAAGAAGCCTCACATAATGTAAAGTAGCCTTCAGCCTCCATTGCTTCATGATTCTGTGCTGACCCTTGCTCTTATCCCACACTGTTTCATAAATTGATACAGCTATCACTATCTCTTTCTCTGTATCTCACTCCCTCCATCACAGTGCTGATGTTCAGATGTCATTATGAAGGTGAGTCGGACGCTGTGTGATGCGCTTAAGCGTTTTGATAGTTCTCTCTTCTCAACGTCCTGATCGTTTGAAATACAATTATGCTAATAGGAGTGGGATTCGGGGTCAACCTAGCACTCTGCATGTTTAGCACCACTGCGCCTGCTCTTTACCATCAGGAATAATGGACTTTAAAAGCATATCATTCCGGCTCTTTAAGGGCCACAGGACAGGAAGCAGACAGATCACCGGAAAACAGTTACAGATGTGCTCTATGGGAAACCGAGAGCAGGTGGTGGAAGAGGTCAGTAAGGCTGTCCTGTAGTCTTTAACACTCGTAGCATTCTTTATGACTGAAAATGTTCGTTCTTTGACTCAATGCATTTCTATTTCTACCGAATTATTTTTACTAGTGAATCATATTTAATGCTGTACACACTTTTCACACATTGTGCTTTTCATGTGCGGAAGCTGCGCAACATTGAGGTTACTGATGAATGTGCTAGAAGTCTAGAAAAAAAAATAAATACAAAAATAAATATATGTGGATGAACAACAGAGTTTTGTAAAGATGAGATTTATGATATACTTTTAGCTGTTGTTCTAAAGTTCTGAATCGTATTAGTGATCTTTGTTCTATGCACAAAAATGAGCATTTGTGAAGCATTAATATTGGATGGCAAGGCCTGGCATGCAATCAACATTCAAATACACCCTAAAAGATGTTCAGTGGGCTGAAGTCAGGACTGTTCAGAGTTTATTAACACCAAACTCATGAGTTCCTGTCCTTTTGGGCCTTGTTTATTGCATAAGGGCGCAGTGAAAGGGCCTTCGTTAAACTGTTGGTAAAGAAATAGAAACATATAATCACCTAAAATGTGTTTATATGCTGTTACATTATTATTTGTATTACTACAATTGGCTGGAACTCAAGCCCTGTCCCTAAAAACAGACATGGATCATTATCTCTCCCCCACCAAACCCTATTGGTTGTACTATGTATTTCAGTAGGTAGCATTCTCCTGGCTTCCCCCAAACCCAGATTCCCAGCCAGTTAGACTGCCAGATAGTGGAGCCTAATTCATCACTCCAGTGAGCATGCCTTCACTGCTCCATAGTACTGTAGCGGTGTGCTTTACAATATTTAGTCTTACAAGATCTTAGGCTTGTGTGCAGCTGCTCAGCCACAGAAACCCATTTAATAAAAACTCCCGATGAGCAGTCCTTATGCTGATGTTGGGACTAGTGAGCGAAGCAACAAAGCTTCAGCGCTCATAGTCTACCTTTCATGGCTAAGCAGCTGTTGCTTGTTCTTTTTCGCAGTGTTTATTGGGGCATCTAGTACAGCAGAAATTACACAAACTAACAACGTATCAGGCAGCATGGTGGTGTAGTGGTTAGTATGGTGGTGTAGTTGTTAGCACTGTCGACTCACAGCAATACGATCCAGGTTGGATTCCCGGTCCGGGCCATTCTGTGTGGAGTTTGCATGTTCTCCCAGGGGTTGAGTGGATTTCCTCCCACAGTCTAAAGATCTGCATATTAGGTTGATCTGTCACTCTAAATTGCCCGTAGGTGTGAGTGTGTCCTTGATGGGCTGGAGACCCGAGACGATGGTGTACCCCATCTTATGACGATGACGCTGGCCTCAGATGTGAAGCATTTCAATAATATTGAATAATGCTGTATTCTCAACTCCAAGAGTCTTAGGCACCTAAGCTTATTGTTTAAAACACTTTATCTTAGCAATTAGTGTATCTTCACCAGTATGAACACCAGCTATTATTAGAACAGATATAAATAATCATAAATACAACACAGCGTAGCATAAATATCTTATTCTGAAAGAAGTTGATTACATTGTATACGTCAGTTTGTAGAACTAAGTTTAGTTCCAAATTTCTCCAGGACGCCTCTCACTTTGTAGAAATGTGTTCAGTTCCTTCAGCAGCAAACTTGATTTAGCTTAATGAAGTACTGAGTATTCAAAGCAGGTATTAGATGATAACTGCAAATAGCACTAAGTTGCCACAAGGAGAAGCTTAGAAGGGGTTAAATAAACACACTGACATATGTACAACCACTACTTGTACAACCACTACTTGTACAACCACTATAACCACTACTTGTAAATACCGTGGAGCAGAGGAGGATGGGTCTCCCCTTGTGAGTCTTGGTTCCTCCCAAGGTTTCTTTCTCCAGTCTGAGGAAGTGTTCCTTGCCACTGTTGCCTCTGGCTTGCTCACTGGGGGATATATGTTATAACTGTCTGTTTTCAAAACTCTGTAAAGCTGCTTTGAGACAACATCATTGTAAAAATCCCTTTACAAATAAACTTGACTTGACTTACTTACTGTATTGATACTATTTGGATATTTAAAATAAAATGTTTTGCTGAGTAAATAAAAGCTTCCTGTCTGGAAAAATTACTTTTTTTTAATATAATGTTACCGTGTGCCTTAAACTTTTGCACAGTACTGATAAAGACAGTTTGGAAAATGTTGACTTTGTGCAACATGTTAGACCATTGGTATCTATTTCAATGGGTATAAAACATGAGACCCTATAGACGAGTGCTGGGTGTTGCAGTGTTTAAAGTGGTTGCATCAGCTGATTGTTTTCCAATGCTGGTCACTGCCTTATTTTTTTTTAATTATTTCTTTTTCCTTCAGGAAGGAGGTTTAAGTTGAACATGGACAGCGCTACGGGTCAGATAGGCCTAACGCTGTGCCTCCTTCTTGCCTCATCTCTCACCCGTGTAAGATTAGCGATGACCTTCCCCCACATTACTCACATGTTTAACCAGAAGGAAGCAGCCCCCTCAAGACTTAGCACCACTCTCTCGCCATGATAATTAGCTCCTATTGGTTCTATTCCTGGGCACTGCATGAGACCACACAGTTCACAGACAGACCTTAGATAAGTTGACTGACTGAGATCTGAATGACGTGGCAGCTGCATAACAGGAAGTCTTGGCTTTGTATAGAATCAGCTTGCAGGTAAAAGGCGTAAGAAGGAAAAAGCCACCTTCGTTGCAGAGATATAGGCATGGAAGTTTGGGTTAGTATATTTTTGGGAGCATTTTTGCTCCACATCTAATGCAGTTCATTATGATCAGAGTAAGGGGTGTAACGATACACTCTGCTCACGATTCGATTCGATTAACGATACTGAGATCACAATTCGATTTTTTCACCATATATGCAAATATGCATGAAAAAATGATTTTTTTTTCTTAAAAATATACAATGTTCATATTCTTGTGCCTCTTTTTTTAATATTCTCCTGCAATAAAAGATAGTTATGAAGAACAGAGGTTTAAAACTGTAAACAAAATGCTCTGTTATAGCATCACCATCTTAAACGACAAAATTAAAAATAATAAGATTGAAAACTTTACATGTTTTATATATGAAGCATCTTAGTGCAGTTTTTCTTTTATACAAAATAAACAAAATAATCCTTACTCTGCAATTAAAAGAATGAAGGAGGAGCTTGAAATTATGCTATCGCAACAGTACTGTACTGTTACCTACTGTTGTATCTTTTTTTATATAACTTATAGATTATATTAATCTTATTAGACAGAAGGCTCCGAGCTTGCTGGAAGCTTTCAACCCCCTGCTATATAGGGCCATATACCCTGCAGTGTTTTCTTGGGAACTTTTTTTTTATTTGAGAACCACTCTACCCAAAAGAATGACGTAGCCAGGTGTATAAGGGCCAAAGAAAGCACAAAGCCAGGGCCATAAAAGCCAAGCAAGCAAAGACATCATTAGACCAGCTGCTGACCAGCTCCTGATCAGCTTCAGATAAGGGTGTGAAGACTCAGAGTAAAGATGGTTCCGCAATTCCAAATTAAACAAGCTTAAAACTCTGACTGGTCTCCCTCTTCATTCTGACGGCAAAAGACGAAGTTACAACACTACCAACAGGGTCTCCAATGTACTTATCGCCATCATAAGCTGACTTTTTTTCGTCTGACTGCACGGTGGTCTCTGTTTTTAGAGGTTTCAAAGGTTATTTTTTAATGTTTTTGCATTGCGATGCAACATACCATGATATATCGTTACCCCCCTAATCACATTTGAACGAGGCCTTAAAGGGTAATGATTGAAAGAGTGACAGTGCCGCTTGTTCTAGCATTCAAAAAGATTGCATAAGCTGATTGTGGCTGGATCACGAGAAACAATGTCATGGCAATTTCTCGGCCAAAATGGCCAAAAGCTGCCCTTCCCAGTGGGAGCGTGAGTGTGAGTGAGAGAGAGCCAGTGATGGCCACATTCCCCCTGTGTAGCTCTTTTGTTCCTAGCACTGCAAGTACGCTGCCATCTGGATACGCCAGCACTAATAAACTGGGCAGCCAAAGGAGAATCAGAATGTGTACAATGAGGCTCGGAGCGGCTTCCATTAGTGTGCGTGCCAGACCCGACTAGATGTCCTGGATATTTTTCCTGATTTGGCACCTCTGGTGTAATAAACCAGGGCAGAGGTCCATAGCAACACTTCAGAAAATATGTATGCTTATGTATGTTATGATTCTAGTGCTGCGGCAGCGCAAATTACAGCTGACCCTTCTCGTCCTGGACATCAACTCTTCCAGACACTTCCCACTGCTAGAAGACTCAGGGCCATCAAAACCAGCACGACCAGACACACTAACAGCTTTCTCTCCAGAACTGTAGCTCATTAATTGCAGTGGACGTCTCACACGTTACACTCAAACTCTAAACTGAAACCAACCAAGCAAACCTCCCATAATTCACTATAGCATATTGTTACTTTTAGAAATGCACAGAAGTTACATTTCATTATCATCATCATCATCTTTTAATATTACCAGACTTTTTGTACTTATATGACACAGATCTGACAAATCCAATCTTTTCAAATTAGATTTGAGTCACTTTTATATGATCCTATGTAGATCACATATGTATCCGATTCATATAGATTAGATATGTATCTGATTCATATAGATATGTATCTGATTCATATAGATCAGATATGTATCCGATTCATATAGATCAGATATGTATTCGATTCATATAGATCAGATATGTATCCAATTCATATAGATCAGATATGTATTCGATTCATATAGATCTAGATATGTAACCGATTCATATAGATCAGATATGTATTCGATTCATATAGATCTAGATATGTATCCGATTCATATAGATCAGATATGTATCCGATTCATATAGATCAGATATGTATACGATTCATATAGATCAGATATGCATCTGATTCATAGGCGTACAGCATGAAGGCAAGCCGACTGGCTTTTTATTGTCTTCTCAATCTGCGCATGCATAGTCGACAGCTGTTTGTCCTCCTACAACCATGAGCTGCTAATGCGTCAGTTGAACTTTTTAATACAATACAATACAATATATATTTTCCTCACAAATATGAGGTGTTTTGTTGTTGGAGATGGATGTGACGTGTATAAACCCATCAATCTCTGCATGCGTACCATTTCAGGGACAGATTCCTCCACATGACCACAGGTCACTTACATTTATGAACACGAACCAACTAGACCTGAGCAAAAATCTAATTTGATTAATGAACTTGTAATGTGAATATAGACACATAGTAGTTTTTTTATGTATGTATGTCTATTCAGACCTTCATATTAGCGATGACCTATATGATATATATATATATTTCAATGGAGTAGCCTTCCTTCCTTAACACAACAATGGACTGACAGGTTAAATACTAAACTAACCTAGAATGTTGTTCTCCCTTTATGCTCACTTATTAGTAGAATGTTTTTCAGCTGTGCATCACAATTGAGCAAGAGTGTCCTAACAACCAATTAACCCAATAACATCCTTAACTTGGATTGGCGGCCGTACCAGGAGATTTAGGCAGAGGACTGAGAATTGCTGATAATAGGACTATATGCAAAATAAGCCTCTATACAAACATAATATTTTTTAATCTTTACAAAACATACTTTTTTATTCTTTAAAATCATCTGAATTGCATAAAAATAGAATACATATATATATATGTATGTACAGATGTTCAGATATCTCTTTAGCTCAGTTTTCTGTATTATTTTTATTCTCTATTCTATTCATAAGCATGTGATAAGTAAGTGATTCTGATTCTGTATTTTCAGTATAGAATGTAATTCCCTTCTTCTTCAGTATTCTTTGGCTATATTTCCATATTACAAGAGCCCATCTGAAGACGAATTTCATGCGATATACATAATAAAAGTCCTCCAGCAGTATCACATCAGTAATGTCATTACCAACATGATATGCTTTAAGAACAATGTTCAGCTCTGAGGAAATGCGGCTTGAAGGTCAGAGTACAGTCTACCACCCCCCACCCTCCCCCACCACATCTGTCACGCTCTCTTTCCCTTTCCTTCTCCCTTTTTCTGTTTCGGTATCTATTCCACGTTCTCGCTTCATCTTTCTCCCTTTTTTCATTCCCTCTTTCTTTCTCTACTTTTCTCTTATTCATGCTCTCTTGTGTTCTCTCTTTCTTTTGTTTGACTCACTCTTTCCTCTCTTTTCCAATTCCACATTTTATTCTTTTCTATCTTTATCTTTCTTATTTCTTTCCCACTTTTCTTTTCTTTCTCTGTGTATTTCTCTTATTCACTCTCCCTCTCAATGTTTCAATCTTTTTTCTCTTTCTCTGACCATCTACTCTACATGATCTTTCTTTCTTTCTTTCTTTTTTCTTTCTTTCCCTCTTTCTCTAACTATTTTATATTCTCTTTCTTCTCTTATCTCCACATAATGTCTCTTTTTTCTGTCTCTCTCCCACTATCTGCCTTTTTCTTTCTCGATATGAACACATGATCTCTCTCTCTCTCTCTCTTTCTGTGATTCTCTCTCTCTCTCTCTTATGTTCCTCTGTACTATACTCTCTTTCTCTCTTTCTCTGTCTCTTTTTTGCTTTCTCTTGTGATGTTGCTATATACCCCACATAATCTTTCTCTCTCTCCCTCCCTCTCTCTCTCTCTCTCTCTCTCTCTCATTGTCTCACAATGTCAGTCTGTACTCCACATAATCTCTCTTTCTCTCTCTCTGTCTGTCTGTCTGTCTTTCTCTCTCTCTTGTTATGTTTCTATGAACACCACATAATCTCTCTCTCTCTCTGGAGTTGTGTGTTCTAGCTCTGCGGAGATGGTAGATGTGATCTCCGGGGCCGAGTGGTCTGTCTGTGGGTATGTGTGTGTGTGTATTTGAGGGTTAGGGAGCTGAAATGAAATCCTATTAAGACAGCGTGCCGTGCTTTGTGCTCACTGAGAGCAGCGCAACAGAGTGTGGGAGGCCATGGCACGGCCAGTGCACAGGCACAGTCACAAACCATTTATCCTCCGCGGCCGAACGGAGAACGGACAAGAGCTCTGCTCCAGAGCCCCCCCAACCAACAACCCATCTCTTTCCTCACACACCAGTAAAACACGGAGGCCACTGAGTGGTTTCACAATCGCGCCTCCTTAATTCGATTGCATCACCTGTCACTTTCATCTCGCGCAAAATGATGTGTCGCTCTACTTAACTCATTTACTTGATGTTCATTGTTGTGGGTGGGAATGGCAAATTGCTAGGGCTGCTGAATGGAATGATTTGTAGCTTATTTGATGAGGCTTCCTTCAGGCAGCTCTGCGCTTGTTCAATTCTGCCAAAAAATATGTTTACCATCCACCTCTCCCTCACCTACTATCTCATCCCTCAACAGCTGTAAAACAAATCTCATATGTAATTAATTTGCTAATAATTAATTCTCTAGAACCCAGAGCTAGCGGCTGGACAGGGCTGTCAATCAAAGGTGCATGCTTAGTGATTATACATGATTGCACTACACGCTCCGGTCATAAAGCATATTCACAACTTGTGGCTTTGAGCCAGGCCTGTTATGTGATGAGTAAAACGAATATAATATGCAGGGAGGAGGAGTGGGTCAGGAGTGGGACACTTTTTACACTATGTGGACCTATAAGAGTTTGTTGGGCATCCCATTGCAAAACCATGAGCACTGATAGCTATAAAGGAGCTCGCTCACTCCCACCCTTTGCAGCCATGACAGCCTCCACTCTTCTGGTAAAGCTTTTCACAAGATTTTTGAGGATGTCTAGTTAAGTGGCTTAAGCCAAACCCTGAAAACGGCCCCAGCCTGCTTCTATCCTCTATCAAACTTTGCTGTTGGTGCTTTGCATTCCCCAAGGTAATGTTCTCCTGTCATTAGTCATACCAGATTAAACCATCAGACCTCCAGAGAGTGAAACATGATTTATCACTTCAGAGAACATGTTTCTACTGCTTCAGAGTCCAGTGACAACATGCTTTACAACACTCCAGCTGACGCTTGGTGTTGTGCATAATGATCTTAGACTGCTTGGCCATGGAAAGTGATTTAATGAAGCTCCTGATGAAGCTCCTGATGTTGCTTCCACAAGCAGTTTGGAAAACCTGTCGTGAGTGATGCCCGAAGACGATGCAGTACGTGCTTCAGCACTCAGTGGCCCCGCTTTGAGACTGAACTGTTGTTGTTTCAAGATTCTTCTAAAAGTAATAGCACTTGTTGACGGGGTGGAAACTAAATGAACTGATTTTTGACAAAGGTGGTATTCTATGGCAGTGGCGTTTAACGTCTCTGAGCTCTTTAGAGATGGCTTGGCTATGTGGTTGATTTTATACACCTGACAGCCATTAGTGAACTCCTGATCTCACCTGGACTCAATAATTAGAAGGGGTATTCAGGTATTCACAGTCCTGTGGCCATATAATTTATCTAATGCACCTAACATATCTAACCATCCATTCAGAGATAATGACTTTGTCCCCTTTATCTCATTAGAATCTGCACCTGGAGTACATTGACCGCATGCATGCCCATGGTGGTCATAATAAAATGGTGGAATTAGAGTTTTCTGTTTACTTGCATATTCTCCATCACTGGGTGCGTCTGAAATCGTCAACCAGTCAGTAGGTAATAGATTAGAGCCAGTACGTACTGCTCGAGCGGCAGACTAGTAGGCAATTTCAGTAATTTCACTACATCCGCCATCTTGCCAATGTCCTGTGATGCAAGACGCCAGACCACCACCTTAAAAGTGCCGCTATTCATTTAAAAAGCCCCGTTTACTGACAGATTTAGATACTTCTTATGACACTGTTCTGCGTTTTGGTCTGAATATGTACTCAGACTGTGTTGAGCTGTAGCTCGGAGAAGGAGGAATTTAATCACTGTTTACCTCAGAAGTAGCTCTAACTTCTGTAGCGGCAGTTCACTAGCCGTAACTACGTACACACAGCTGACATACCGCTTTTCACTGTTTTTTTTTTTGCTTTGAATTCAGCCACGGGTCCAGGTGAATCATGGGATAGCGCAATGTGCTGCAGTCGCATACATAAAATTGACTGCCAGTTCAGTAGGTCATCCGGGTACCATTCGCCTATGACTCAATGCCTACTGAGTATCCGAACATACTAGCTGCATTCGCCTACTGGTTTCGCCTACTGAGTAGTAGGTACATAGGCGATTTCGGATGCGCCCAGTCTTTCTCATTGGATTCACTCAAAAAGTTTCATAGCACTTGTATGCACACTAAACTGAATGAGATAGAATCAACTTTATTTGACCCAGAATGGCAAATTATACCATCTAAAGGACAACAGTGACCATAACTAAAAATAAATAACTAAATAGAAATATATATGTATAATGTCCACATGACTCCAACAAGGCCTCAGGCATCAAAGTCCCCCTGCCCCCTTAGGTTCGCATGGTCAGCAGATTAAAAACCACAGTATTGCAGTAACTTGAGAATAAAACCATCTGATATTTTTAAGTATCACCTCAGAATTGTCCTTAAATTACAGCTTTTCATTGAAGGGCCTGTAAGTGCTGACTATCTCTACAGCCTGGCTATTGATGTGTGTGCCTATTTTAAAAGGGTGAGACTTGGAAAAATTCTATTATTGATCAGTTTCAACATAATAACAACACAAGGTGACTCAAGTGTGGAGTGTATTCCTCTTCATGCGTTTGCTTGCTCAAATTGTAGCTTGTCATGACTTTGTTACATCCTTTCACACTATTAAAGGAGTAGTCCAGAAATAGCTGGGGTTTCTTTTGTCTCACCGTTCAGGGGTTAACATGTTCATGGTGTGTATAGGATAGGAAGGAGAGATTCATGTTTGGAGGAAAAATGTAGGGGGTGTTTACAGCCTTGCAAGTCAAGGCCAGGCAGAGGACACATGGGTCACCCAGTATGGGACCTGGCCACACGTCCTTGCGCACCTGCCAAGAGACGAACTGGCTGCAGAGCAGCAACATAACCCAATGAACAAGAACATCCAAATGTCATTTCTTGAAAGGAGCTTCCTGCACTCACATGCAGCCAATCTGCCAGTAGCTATCATTAGCAAATTTGCTTAGTGGACATATAACTAGCTAATGACGCACAGCGCAGCGTACAGAGTGCTGTGGGGTGCACACTGCTCATCTTACTCATCATAAAGAGCACAAAGGTGCCAACAAGGGTTCCTCTGAGCAATTACTTACGGTTACCTAAAGAGTCAGTGAGTGATTCCTTAAAAAACTTATGTGAAAAATATTTTCATATTTGTATAATTGTACTGTGACATTGCAGACTGACTGGGCCGTGGACCGGCACAATACCCAAATGGTTTGACTGGGCCATGAATAAGGAGACTTTTCACCACAGTAGCAAAGTTGGAATGGGCCAGCATGAGCAGGGAGACATCTCACCAAGATTCCAGAGTTTGATAGGTCAGCAACCCTGACTGTTCACCAGCTTGACTGGGCCATGAGTTCACAGTGGTGGTAGACTTTTGATTGGGCCACAAACCTGGAGAAAGTGGAGGTTGACTGGGCCACAGACTGGAATACTATTAACTGCGGCAGCTGGGCCGTGGATCAGTAGAGTTTTCACAACAGAACTAGACTTTACACCACAGTTACACGTTAACTGGTCTGCAAGCCGGGAGACCATGGTGGTGGAGTTTGACTGGCCCTTGAGATGAAGAACATTACATGTGGTGTTAGACTCTTGACTTGGCCACAAACTGCGAGACTTTTGACAACATGATTGGGCCATGAGCCAGAGGATTATCACCGCCATAGAGGAGTATTACTGGGACACAAACCTCAGGAAATGTTTGGCCTTTGGGGTGGGAGATGCAGTAGCAGAGGCTTACTAGGCTGTAAGCTGGGAGACCATGATAGCAGGTAAAGTGTATGTGAATCAGGTTTATGCAACAATAAGGGGACCAAAACCAGCTCATTTACTTAACACTGGGTGGACCTTCGACCTTGTGGGGACCATAAACTGGACCCCACTATGTAAATCCTTATGTTTTAAGGTCAGGGTATGGTTAACAAAAGTAAAAGAAACAAAAGTCTGTATGGGTGTGTGTGTGTGTGTGTGTGTGTGTGTGTGTGTGTGTGTGTGTGTGTGTGTGTGTGTGTGTGTGTGTGTGTGTGTGAGTGTGTTTATGCTGTTGATTTGTAGTTTTGCTGTAATTGTAAAATGTTTGTGGGGGGTTGAGAAAGGTGCCACATAAACTAAACTAATTATTATTATTATTATTAAAGATCCTCTATAAAATGCAAAGGTTCTGTTCCAATTAAAGGCCTTTCCCAGAACTGCCATAAATCATTTATGAACACTTATATAAAGAGCGTACAGGGGTGTGTATTTGATATAAAATCATGTCTGTCCAGTATTACAGCTGACACACTGTAAATCAGAAAGCACCCCCAGAGAAACGACAAGTGCTTTTTTGCTCCTGTGGATGCTCTCAATCTTCTCGACGTGGGCGTTTAATTGTGCTGATTTACGGCCCAACATTGCCCAGACGCCATCGTGGGGCGTGAAGTCGTTAGAGATGAAGCCGTTTGGAATGAGCCATGACCCACTCATGTGTTAAAATATAAACTAGCAATTAGGAGCGATAACACACGCTCGCTGAGAGACACCCAGGGAGCTCTTGCGCCAGCTGGGACCAACAGCACGCTGGGGCTGACGAAAGGCAACTGCTGAACTGAATCTGCACTCGATACTTTGCTTCTTCTGTGGAGATTAACAGAAGGGGAGTTTAATCAGAGTGCATCACCTAGCTTTGGAACATCTGGGGTAGCCAGCACTTGAGGAAGTGAGGCTTTCATCAGAGAAAATGTTCTTTTATGCATGGAAACATGCATAGAATGATATATGTGTGTGTGTGTGTATATATATATATATATATATATATATATCATCGGCATCCAAAGAAATATTGTGGAACTACACTCAGGACCACCACAGAGAAGGTATTATTTGGTTTGTGGATCATTCTCAGCAAGGTAGTGACACTGATGTGGTGGTAGCGTGTTAGTGTGAGTTGTGCTGATATGAGCAGATCAGACGTAGCAGTGCAGCTGGAGTTTTCACAAACTCTATTAGACATGCCTACCTTGCTGGTCCACCTTGTGGATATAAAGTCAGAGATGATAGCTTATCTGTTGCTGCACAGTTTGTGCTGGTCATCCTCAGGTCCTTCATCAGTGGTCACAGGACTCCACCAACAGCACACTGTTGGCTGAATAGTTTAGGTTGGTGGACTTTTCTCAGCACTGCTGCGTCTAATCCACATATACCAGCACAACCCCAACTAACACAGTACCAACATGTCAATGTCACTGCAGTGCTGAGCATGATCCACCATCCATACTATGCCTGCTCTGTGGTGGTCCTGTAGGGGTCCTGACCATTGATGAACAAGGTAAAAGGGTGCTAACAAAGTATCCAGAGAAACAGATGGGCTACAGTCTGTATTTGTTGTAGTATAAAATGCACCTATATAGAACTGGAGTGGGCCAATTCCAGATAGGAGAGCCCAGGCTTTGTTAGAGGTGAGAGTCCCCTTGACACTGTTTTAAGATTGTTCATATTTTTGCTTGCTACCCGTATACTACACAGCTTTCAAAACCAAATAGTCTGTTGTGTTGTGATTCGTGATTCTAAGCTTTTAAATAGGACGTCAATAAATGTAGCACACAAATTTAATCTAAACTGTTGTTCTCAAACAGCTCTAGCCTGGTTAGGAGCTCGACAGAGACAAATCATCTAATGTTCCCTTTTGGAGGAGGAAGAGTGATGGAAATAAAGCCACTGCCATGGCCTGAAGAAGCAGCAATGAGCTAATATCAAAGGAGCAGTGCAGTAAATGAGGAGTGAGATGAAGTGGAAAGGAATAGCCTGTGGTGCAGCTAGTGTTCTGATTAGTGCAACTGGCATGTGTTACATAGCTGGCGAACTCTCAGAGCCATGTTGGGAAGCCACTGGGATTAGCACGCAGCCACCCTCCACTGTTTAAGTGCTCGCTATCTGATTTCCCCTGTGCTGGGGCTCTTATTTCTTTTTTTAAAGGAAATGCAAGAAGCGGGATGGCAGTGGAATGACTTGCCCGTCCCCATACATGTACTGTTAAGTTATTCATCATCCATGCATGAACATATCCACAGTTCTCTGCATATCCATCCACTACCGGCTCAGACAAGTAGGTCAGTGGTTTTCTTGATGTCGTTTCGGCACTTCTTGAAAGGCCTCGATTTTGGCGGTTGCCTCGGAGAACCTCTGTTTTCTGTAAGTGCAGTGGATGAGGACGTGGAGCTGGAAGTGATGAAAGGCTAAAAGCCTCTCTTTTGTTACGAAACCTCAGCAGAGCAAGCGAAGGGGCTGCATTGTCCTTGAGCCCTGTAACAATGGCTTAAAGGCGAGTCTATCATGCATCTCCAGGGCCTGACAATATTAATTTATCTGTCAATCATTCTGGGCGCCAGGGCCACTTTGATGCCCCCTTGAGTGTGCATTAATTAAGACACTGTCGCGCAAAAAACCAAGCAGCATTTGGTGCATAACAAGACAATATCTCCAAAGTAATTATCGCGGACACTAGCACTTTATCATGCCTCTGTGTAATTACCAATGTGACATCTTCAGAAAGACTTTGGGAGAGTGATTTGAAGTGAATCAGTGGAAGCTTCGATCAGTGGCAAGCCTGCCTTGCGCTAATGCTAACCACAATGCTTAGGCATTAGAGGCTGGGAGTTATTGCTGTGCTTTTTAAATGTAATGAAGTAAATGCATATTTAATTGCAGAAAGTTACATAATAGATTACATTTACATTTCATTCATATTCTATCTGTCTGCACTGCCAGTCTTTTCCAAATCACGCAGTGACAACAACAAACAATGGATTGGGATTATGTTAAACAAGAGAATAACATTTCATCAAATTTAAAGCATGATGAAATCTGAATATTTGCATATTAAATGTGCAGTTTAACATGAAATATGAATAATGATATTGTCAATGGCATGTAGGTATCATGTTACAAAGATATCTACTAAAGCTGTCTCGTAATATCACTTTATACCCTTAAGAGGTGGTAGTGAGTCACTGTAGTGTTGAGTATAATCAGTCCAATATGAGAGGCAATTGAAGGAAGAGTAAATGCAATGATGTTTGCTCTTGGCAAGTGAGTATTTTGACCGCTGCCGCCTGCTCTCTCTCTATATATATATATATACATATCAGTGGGGAACCGACATGGCCCTCTAGGGCCTAAAATATTCTTAACACACACACACACACACACACACACACACATATATATACATGTATAATTTGATTTTATCTACTTACAGTTTGACAATCAACATCTAAACAACTAAAAAAATATAGGCAAATACATTATTCAAACATGTCTATTGAATTGGTGTTGGAGCGTGAGGGGTTAAGTGGAAGCCTGTGAGTCTGTGTCTCCCCCTATAAGGACTGTGATGCCTCCGCAGAATGTTGGTGATTGGTGGTCCTGCTGTTCATGTACAGAGGGGGCCAGGCAGTTATAATCCAGTGCGATACCAATTTCAAATGACAGTAAAACTGACCAATCATATCTTCCCTCTAAGTGGGCGGGCTTAACTGTATGATGATTCCGCCTGCTGTGGCAACACTAGCTGGACAAACAGTTAGCTAGCGCTAGGCTACCACTGCTATCTAGTTTGCTGAGTCATGATGGAAGCCCATGTCCCGCCCCCAAACTGTCAAAACCATGCCCTCTGAAAACTTGAGTGCAAATATTTCTCTTGCACGCAGAGAGCAGCCGGCGGTACTGCACTTAGCGTGCGAGGAAAAAAGCATTAAAGAAGGAAAAAAGATGATAATTTTTGAAAATTGCGCATGTGGTTCGTCTTTCTGTGCTTGCGAGTTTCACGAACTGTTAAAACATGCAGCTTTATATCTTTCACCTCACTCGGGTTATATATATAAAACCGGGCCATTTAATTGTTTTAACATCTAACTGCTGATATATATAATTATGAAAGCGTTGAACTGAATCTATTATACAGAGAATCCTTATATACTGTGAATGCAGCATCAAACAAAATAACCGTTTTCCATTGTTTAGGGCTGCTGTGATACAGGAAATGTAGACCTATACTGATATCCAACAATTTTCATGTACCTATGAATCGTAATAGAGAAATAAATACACATGCAGAAGGTTGTAAATTCAGTTACATTAATTAAATAGAGAGCTTTAAGCAATAGCTTCACATCACCTACATGTTCTGCTCATCTAGAGTATGATAAATACATCCTCAAATATCAGTTTAACGTATTGTAGCACCGACAGAGAATAAGACACATGGGAGGCCATGACTCTGCTGAAAGACATTCTCTTTATTATACAGCAAGAGATGCATATACATAGACATGAAACCATGTGGGAGGTTACCATTACTTAAACATTTCACCCTGACAGTGATAAACCCCACCCACCCCCAACACAGATTAACATGTAAAAATATACACATAACATAACAAGACAACAACACTAAGCAATATGACCTTTGTTGGAGGGCGTGTGCCTATGAGTCTCTTAGAGCCAGAGCCAGTCTGTATTTCTTTGTCAAAAGTACTGTAAAATTAATTGGTGTTTTGTAAAAATGCATGTAAATAAATCACACATATACTGTACTTAAACACGTCTGTTGTTAATCTGTACAAATAGAATGTAAATTTAAAAAATATCAAATCATAGGCTTTATTTCACAGGCATTTGTCTTCATTTAAATATCCCTTTATTATTATAAAATACTGAATATGTCAGATTAAGTAGTTGAACTAATAAAGAGACAGAATTACTAAATGACAGTCATTTTACAAATTTCACCATCTTTAAAAATATATATTTTTTCAATTATTTAAAGAATTTTTATTTAATTATTTAATTTTCCCTTTTTATTAGAAATTTGGTTTTCAGTGTAGGGTCTACTGCTGTTTAAGGCCACTTGTCAAAAATGTTATATATAGTAATAGGTCATACAGTATCAATGCTATAAATTAAATATAACAAAATAATTTAAACTAATACTTTATTCACAGCATATAGGGAACAACAAAGTAAGGACATGGTAAAAAATGTTCAAAAATAACCAGCTATGAATTTCTATATATATTTAAACCTGTTGATTTTATTGATGGCTGTTCCGACAGTGAGATTTGGTTATCAATTTGGAAATATGAGGCATTTTCAATGCTGTACAGACTTCTTAGTCGCAGCTCTGTTTCATTCTCCAAACATCTTCATATGAACAGGTTCCCACAGACTGCTTGAAACTTGTTTTTATTATGGAATCATTTTACACACATATCTTCAAAGAAACAGGTTTCATGTGAATAAAATAAGTGACTCAGAATGTTTATGCAGTAGCGAACTTAGGCTACCACTAAGTATATTGGATTTATATTGTTATATATAAATATATATACTTTGTATAGTATACTTTGCACAGCATGAGTAGCAATTTCAGCAGCATTTCCTCTTTTTCAACATGCACCCTTATAAAAAATGTACGTTAAAAAACTACAGGATAATAGACAACGTTTCCTTTTTATTACAAACAATAAAAGTCTAAATTAAAACAGACATTGAGAGTATCTTAAGTACTGATATATAATAGAGTACCACAATGCTTACTGGTGCCTACTCCCCAGACTTATTCCAGACAGGTTGGTAACACTGGATATGATTCCGATATGATTGTGCATTCCTAGTTAGTGCGAATTGCAAAAGACTCTATAACCGGTCTCTGTTTGTTTTAATATGCGACGAGTCAGAAGTATGTAAAATCAGATTGCACCAGGCTTTTATCAGCTGTGATAACTGCAACTTCTAAGAGTTAAGGTCAGGCCCAGAAGGGATATGATGAAAGTGAGTCTGGGAAAGGTTATCTTAAGCCATAACATTACTCAGCGGAACAATCACTTTGTGACTCCATAAAGTGGACTGGGCCATAAAGTCTAGTCCTTCTCCTCTAGGGCTCCGGCCCGTGGCAGGTGATAATTGGAAATAATGCAAAAATAGTGGTTCACTGTGATTCACTTGAGACTGGGGTCTTGGAGGACCAGGTCAGTTTTTGGGCTCTTGTATTAATGTCTGGATTATTAATCACTTGAGAGCCGGGCTTCATTACAAAAGGGGGTGAATAAATTCTGTGTGCGGCTGTGTGTGCTGAACGGATTATTACACAGTATATTCAACACGCTGAGAAAGATGACCTGACACATTCAGATAGTCATGCTGACATTACAGCTGATACAGCCTACAATTTTCGGAGGGATTCAGCCACCGCTTTCCAGCAGAAAGCCACCTCTAAAACGGCCGTGAGGAGCACGTCTGAGACATATTTACATCATTTCCAATTCCCGAAATTGGACAACCGATATTTGCTTGCCTTTCTACTGATGCTAATCAATCCACAAAGCCAAATCATAAGAGAAGCCGGTGGCACACATGAAAGCGCTGCTGCCTATCAGCCGTCAGCTCCGAGGCAGATCAGGAGATGTGCTCGGTTGCTATGGACACGAGAGGAGAATGCACCAATATGACACATGTCAGATTTGGAGACAGAAGTAGAGACAGACAGAGGTGACTGTACTGCCCGTATGAGCAAATGAACTGTGACTAGATTCATTTCACACTAATGTGTGCGTCAGTGCGCATCACCCTGCTATAAAAATGATTTATGTTGAATAACGCTTCGATTACCACTTTAAAAGCTTCTTATTCTCGCAAGTACGTCTAGATAAGGGGGGCAATTCAACTTTGATCTCTCCGCTGATGGAAACCGCATTGTAATCGGTATATCAAATAAGATAAGTCATGCTAAAAGGGCCAGTGATCGTATCATTTTGTCCCATTCTTTTTCGGTTACAAAGCAGCAGTAAAAACGTTCAATTCGTTGCAAGCAAGCTCATTATTTAGGGGTTTAATCACATCAGTGAGGAAGGTCACCTGACTATGGCTTCTGATCCTGAAAAAGAAATAAAAAAATTCAGTCCAGTGAATGTATTTAATTTTAACATGGGTGCATCAGTTTCACTGGAATCAAATACACAATCAAGTCACATTATTATGACCTAATATCCAGAGTAGCCGCCGAGTGCAGCACAGACAGCAGCTAGACAGAGTGACTCAATAAGGTTCTACTAGGTTGTCACAGGTATCTGGAGCCAATCTGACTGTAGTTCATTCCGCAGCAGCTAGAGGGCACATAGGTGAGGATCCATAGAGCTAACACAATGATCAATGCGGTCCCACAGATTCTCAGTTGGGTTCAAGTCTGAGGAATGAGGGGTCCAGGCTAGCTCATGGAAGTCTTGGTTATGCTCCTCCAACCAATGTTGGACATTTCTTGATGCATCGTGTTCCTGGAAGATCCCATCTGCCCCAAGAGGGACAATCAGCATGTGTGACCTCTTCTTACTTTTGAGGGCAGCAGCATGTAGGTGGCAGCTTTATGGCCACTCATCCATATAGAAAGCACTCTCAACTGACTTGGGTCTGAAGTCCTCCTTGCAGATCGCGCACACCATACATGCTGATTGTTTTTCCTTGGGGTGGATGAGATCTTCCCGCAAGACAATGTATAATAAAAACTCAGCTATCTTCATAGCTAGCCTACTGTGGTAGCCATGTTTCAATTCAGCCTAAATGAGAGCACAACTAAATTTGCAACAAAAAAATAATAAAAACACCATAAAACGTACATCCTGATCACAAGCAGCGGTGTGCAGAAACATCCATTGGCTTTAAAAGAGTTGCTTGGCCTCAGCAGGTGCTCACGCGCTTCTGAAGCTGTGTGGATTTCCCCCATGAGTGCAAGTGGTGTTTGAATGATATTATCAGATCCCATGGTTCCGCAACATGGCTTTGAACACAAAAATGATTCCTGGCTTCAGAAATCTCCAGACTCTGCACAGCACTACAGCAGACATGTGGGAGTGAGAATTATTCCACACTTGCCCGCGAACTCTTTCCAGCATTGAGTTTTGTTTTTTTGTTTTTTTCCTCCGTCCCGAATCACGTCATGTTTCATACATGCAGTCTATAAAAGGATGTGCAGTAATTGTTCTCATCTAGGAGGAGACGGCGTTTCATCTCATAGGAATACCTCAAAGAATAGCGGTTGCAAAGCCCACCGGGACATTACAACATCAGGCATCACCATTCTAGGCAAGCGTGTGTCTTGAGTGTGAAAAAATAAAAAAGTCTTTGTGAAAGTTTGGATGCTTCCCACAGTGCGAGGAAGATCAGTGGGTCTTGGATGTTGGAAACGAAACACTGCAGAATAAACAAGCTATGTAATTTCCAAATAGAGCGGCAAATAGAGCTGCCGTGCCTCTGACTCGGATAATGTCTCAGGGAAAGCTGACTCCCATTTGTTAGTTCAGGCACTCGCATGGCAGGACGCTCCGGAATGACTGAATGATTCCTTCAATTACCAACAGAATACCTCGAGCTGTGCGACTGCAGTGCTAGTTAGCATACTTTCATAAAAAGTATAGTTGAGTTTCTAAAAGCCTTTCATAAAATACTCATCAGTTAAATGCATTCAATTAATTAATTGCATTAAAGCAAGATTATGTAACAATTTCACCTTAAAATAACAGCTTCAAAATCATTTTGTTGGTACACTGACTTGTAGACGATTGCATCTATATGCCAATGTCTGCTATAGCTCTATGTAACTATAGAGAAGAGTGTACAAGACCGCTCGCCTCTCACAAGAACCACATAAAAGTGTATAGGACCACATTATACAGCAACAGCTAGCTAGAAGAAGAAGCTGGCTTGGTATTCCTAGAATGGACATCATTGCAAGAAGACATTATTTAAGAAAGTAAGGAAGAGAAACTGAGCAAGAGATCAGACAAGAGCAAATCTAAGACTGACATATACTTACGGGGAAGAGCTAATATCTAAAACAACGCAAGACAGATGCTGAGCTAGTGTTCTTTCTGTTGAACTAGTGTTATCACAGTTGGCTTATATGTCTTGTAAGTCGCTAGTTTTTGATCATAAGTCAAGACAGTCTATTTACTCACCTCTATTTTACAGAGGTTTCTGTTAACTAGAGATCTCTAGGTGATTTTATCAAACTTACACACTTATTAACCAACATTGACAGTACTATCAAGAAGAGCTATTCCAGGTCAGCTCAGATGAAATATATAGTTTTTTGTTGTATTCAGTACTAATGGTCATATATGAAGATATATAAATGCTGTTTTCTCCAATGACATCCAATCCTTTTCAGTTAAATAATAAGGACTCTTAATCTTGTTTAAACATGAAATTACGCAGATCCCTTTTTGTTTTCAGACAGTTCTGTTATCAAAACATATGTTATTTATCGTCTTTTTATCTACATTGTTGTCTATTTTTATTTTTCTACATCGTTTGAACACGACAGCTGCCATTGTCATTGTGCCATTGTCAAATTTACAATTTCCATAATAAATGAACCAATAGAAATGCTTCAGAATCACTTGGTTTATTTGACTTACATTGAAAATAAAGACCTTTTTTGGCCTCTCCTGTAAAGTTCCTATTTTGGAGATACTTTTATTTCATTGGACAGCGACGATATAAATACATTTCTTATATATATATATAAGAAATTTTATTCAAGAGTTTAAGAGGGTTATTCATTTCAAAGATTTATCCAATTAATCTTTCTTATTCAATCAAAAGAGATTTTGGAAGAGGTGTTTCACCCAGATGCATGCATCCTAAATGTACCAGTCAGTGTTCAGTAACTTAATTTTAAGTTCATTAATAGGATCTATTTGACATTAAGTGCATTCACATGAGATATTTCCAAATAAATCTGACCAACATTTCAAATGTCCATCACATAATTGCAACTTCATTCATTCTTGTTAAGCCAGTAATGAAATCAAAATACAATGCAAGAAATGATCAATAGGCAGTTTACTATGTCCCCTATACTGTCTCTGCTGAATGGTCAGCCTGAGGCTACATTTGAGGATCGATTCAGACAGTTATTCACTTTGCTGATTGTGATAGTAAGACTGATGTCCTGAAGACTATAATGAATAAGAATGTAAGAATAAGAAAAATAAGAGCTATTACAAATAACATCCTGTCCTGCGAGCAAACGTGTGCCAACAACAAAAGCAAAAAGCTCCCACTGTAATTAACGAAGCTGTCTATACCAGACATAAGCAGTCGAGCGCCCACTTTCTATTTTTGTTCCAGCCCCCTCAACCAGCGCTGTGGTCAAGCCTGCCGCCATTCTTCAAAACCATGGTTTAACTAGCCAAAAGTAGATGAGGTGACACTAATTCATGAGGTGGAGTAAAGACAGATGTGTGCTCTTTCCTCTAGGGACGTTAACCCAGATTACAGGGACATTCCTAGTGTGCTAGGAGTTTCATGCAATAATGCCTACTGTTTATTGGCTGTCAGCTAGAAATATTAACCTCATTCTGTAAGCCCCCTAGTAGTCATTCCGCTGGAGGACAGAAAATCAATTTCTAATGTTTTAAATTAAAATAATCTAAAATACGTGGTTCAGGTCTCGTTAACACTGCAGACAACCTGAAGTGCAATGCGACTTGAAAGCTCATTCAGTAGCATTTAAATGCAGCAGTGCTTGTAAATAAACATGTTTGTTAAAAACATATTTGCGCTGTCAATGTCTTAAAATCTCATAATAAATATCAATGATAAAAGTGTGGTATAATCAAATGGGCCCCGTGGCAATGTGGGCGGTTGAGTACTATGTAGTAGTAGTAGTATGTGGGTGTACCTGAAACAGGCAAGAGTGGCTCTAAGCTTTGCGGATGGATGTTGTAATGAGTGACACAAGATTTTGAGGGTTCAGGTGGGCAGGATATGTAGCTTAACACTGAGCAGGTGGAAGCATTAACAATCAAGCCCAGATAGACATCTTTAACAAACAGTATACCTTAATTGATAATGATTATTATTATTAATGAATGTAACTATTTGTCAAACAGTAATTTTTTACTGTTCCAAACAGCACCCTTAGTAAAAGCTCTGCAATGGCTTTGCTGTTTTTAAGATCAGGGAGTTTACAGTGCATAACGGAAAGGAGTTCTTATTCTAGTGCAAATGGCATTATCTGTAAACATGAGCAGCCATGCTGCCTTTATGCACTAACTTGGCACTTTAATTGTCAATTAATCTGTAGGACATTCCCTGTTCATTATGATCCACTTAGACAAGCAAGTGAGACATTATCTAATTACTGATTGCTTAATGCCGCAGTGTGTTTTTGGAGGGTGGTGTACTCTTCTGTTCTATTATACACCTGCATGGCCAAAACAAGGAGAGACTGACAGTGAACATAAACACATTAGTGCAATACAGCAAAGCAGTGACGGCTTTTTAATTATTTTACATCATCAGAAAATGTCAGCTGTCAATGTGTAGACACTTTATAATCATCTATATCTGATCTGGTGACTGTGGAAGCCGTCAGTACAGTGAACTCATTGTCATGGTCAGTGACACAAACCAGCCCTGGGCTCGAGGTTGAGGAACCAGCCGCGGGCAAGTGAGTTCACTGCCCCCCTTGTGTACATGTTCACTAGTGTGTGTATGTGCGTGCCTCACGGATGCGTTAAAGGCGGGATCACATCCCTCTGTGTGTGAGAGCGCAGTGGTCAATAAAGTGAGGTGTATGGCTTTTGAGAAACCAGTTTCAGATGATTCGAGCTTTGTGACATGGTGTGTTATCCCACTGAAAGTAGCCATCAGAAGACTGACTCTGTGGTCATAAAGGGATGGACATGGTCCGTAACAGAACTCAGGTGTTCTGACATCGACGAGGCATTTTCGCCCAGGCAACCGCAGCTCACTGGATATTTTCTCTTTTATGGATCGTTCTCTGTAAACCCTAGAGATGGCTGTGCGTAAAAAATCCAAGCAGATCAGCAGTTTCTGGAATAGTCAGACCAGCCTGTCTTGCTCCAACAACCATGTGCAGTTTACTTTAATGAAGTACCTGTGTACTCTTTAAGTACCTATGATGTATATAGGAGGTCGTATATAAATATAAAGAAGATAGTTTTGACCTTGCAATGTGAGTGGCATTCAAAAGAATATTTAGGAGCATTTCTATTGGTCTATTCATCATGAAATTTTCACATAATGTAAATGACCATTGGCATGTTGCTAATGATGTAGAAAACTCCAAATTGTCAATTGGACATTGTCATTGGACAGCGACAATATATATATATATATATATATATATACATATATATATATATATATATATATATATATATATATATATATATATATATATATATATATATATATATATATATACACTACCGCTCAAAAGTTTAGGATCACTTTAGAATTTCATTTCATGCAATTCACAAACAATATTGTCCATTTCACAATTAATGTAAGTGTATCAGATGATTTTTAAAGAATAAAAATGTTTGCATTAAAGCCTATTTTTGTATAGAGGTTTATTTTGCATATAGTCCTATTATCAGTAATTCTCAGTCCTCTGCCTAAATCTCCTGGTACAGCAGCCAATCCAAGTTAAGGATGTTATTGGTCTAACTGGTTGTTAGGACACTCTTGCTCAATTGTGATGCACAGCTGAAAAACATTCTACTAATAAGTGAGTATAAAAGGGAGAACAACATTCTAGGTTAGTTTAGTATCTGAAGCATCAGCAGTTGATGGCTTGCCGACAGGTTCAAAATGGCCAGAAACAAACTTTCTTTAGAGACCCGTCAGTCCATTGTTGTGTTAAGAAAGGAAGGCTACTCCATTAAAAACAAGAAAATTTCACTGTGATCCCAGTGGTAGTGTACAGTATATATATATATATATATATATATATATATATATATATATATATATATATATATATATATATATATATATATATATATATATATGTGTGTGTGTGTGTGTGTACAAAAGCAATAAACCATGTAATTTGACCAAAAGTGTCCATCCAGGTCCAATACTTTCATGTGCTACATGCTCGTCATAGCTGCTGGTACTTTGAGAATACAGTTAGTTCATTCACACCGGGGGGATTGAGCAGTAAGGGTCACTTTGTCGCCTTTCTAGAGTTACAGGCTGATTCAGTTGGGCATCCACACTGTAAAGTTGTTTCATTAGCATTCTCCTCCAAGCGTATCTCCTCCAGGCCTTTGGCAAAGCTGTGTGGGTAGCAGTTTGAGAAGACACAGCAGCAGGCTTCACATGCCTCAGAGGACGTGTGTACCACCAGATTGGAGGTACATTTGCTCAATAAGTGGAGAATCACTTTTTTACAGCGCTTTGATTAATCACCAAAATCGGCATTACATTATTGAGTTACTCATGTAATTGATAGCGACAGGGTTAGGGTAATTAACAAAAAACGTCTCACAGTCATGAGATAACTTCTCTGAAATAGAATGAAATAAAAGCAGTTCTAGCAGTTCATTAGCTGGGCATCGTATATACAATTTAATAGGAGTCTGGTTTGGTGAAAAAAATTAATACAAAAGAAATATATGCGATTTCCTTGTGAAAGCAAGGAAGTGTGGAAAGTCCAGGTGCTCCTCACGGTCGGTTCGGGTCAAGACTCTCATGAGCGAAACCTTGAAGAAAGCCTGATGGAAATCCACAAATCAGTAAAGCAGTGGCGACAGTTTTACTCCCGCAGTAACTCTCACACATCAAGCGTGGAGCCAGGCCACAGCGGCTGCGTTGCTAGGCAACACCTTGAGGTTGGCTCCCGCAGCTGCTGCCCTGATTAGTTAATTGTGAGAGTAAACAGAATTTAAACAGAATTTTGGGTGAAATGCTTGATCCACACCGACCCCTGGGGAAGACGGCTGACCGCTGCCAGAACCTGTAGGGGGCCAAGCATCCATCACAGTACCAGAAAAAGGAAAATAATATTCATGGATACAGGTTTTCAGCACTTTCCATGTAATGCAGAGCGCAGAGCTTCTTATTCTCTCCGCTCTGCGCTCTCGTTTTAACATATGTCATCCTTGGCCAGACAGACAGAGTGATAATAGCTCACGTTCTAGTGCTGTTGTTGGACTGAATTCATTGCATTATCAGCTTGATGGTTTTCTGAGCACAGCATCTCTCGCTGACCTGCAGACCATGACTCAGACCGATCTGACCACTACTACCATGAGGGGTCTCTCCATAGCAACCAGGCATTGTTTCCTGTGGCTGAGTGTTTTGAACAGGGCTCCAGTGTGTGGTCAGTATTATCTGGTCTAATCTTCAGTTTTATATCAGTGGGGTTTAATCTTTTTCAATCAGCCTGAGTGGGAATGGACCATTATAATAATAGAGCTGATATTGTACAGATGGTATAGCACTGATTATATTGCACTGATTACCACACATATGCAATAAACAAGACCCACAGCCTGCGCTTTCAAATGTTCATATATTTCACTTAAATACCCATTTTTATATCATGAGAATGCTTGAGAGCTGTGCATGCTTGACGGCTATGCATGCCTGATGTTATGCTTGATTAAATGATAATGTCATTATACATTCTGAGGGTATCTCTGCATGGCTAAACTCTTATTTTCATGCAACTTGACAATATTAAAATCAAAGTTTCATGCAGCAATTTAATCACACCCCTAGCCCACCAGTTTAGAAGCTGATATTTTTTTGTCTATCTACCTTAATTTAAGCTGAAACAACCTTCAATACAGGAGCAGCTCCAAAACACCAACTTTACAGGAAAGGCCAAAAACTTTACAGGTGATTTTGGAGCATTTCTATTGGTCCATTTATCTTGAAACGTTTACAGGATATAAAGAGCATCTAGGGTGTTCAAATGTAGTATAATGCAGAAGTATACGAAAAATAAAAAATCAGCAAAAATCATACGTTTTTAGACAGCAACAATATTCATATGATTCATATGACTCAGTTGTACACATGATTTTAAACACTTATGATGAATTGCGCCATGTATTAATGTTGATAAATTAAGGGGTAAGTTTATATATAGACTCCAGCTAAATTCAAGTGGGCATCACATTTGACGCTTGGCATCTGTTCACTACCTCTTTGCAAACTGACTGTTTTTTTTTGGGGTGTTGTACAATTTGGAAGATGTGAAATGAAAAAGGATAGATAGATAGATAGATAGATAGATAGATAGATAGATAGATAGATAGATAGATAGATAGATAGATAGATAGATAGAAATAGTTGTAGATAGATAGAAATACAGTTATAGATAGATAGATAGATAGATAGATAGATAGATAGATAGATAGATAGATAGATAGATAGATAGATAGAAGTACAATTATAGATAGATAGATAGAAATAGTTATAGATAGATAGATAGAAATACAGTTATAGATAGATAGATAGATAGATAGATAGATAGTAATACAGTTATGGATAGATAGATAGATAGATAGATAGATAGATAGATAGATAGATAGATAGAAGTACAATTATAGATAGATAGATAGATAGATAGATAGATAGATAGATAGATAGATAGATAGATAGATAGATAGATAGATAGATAGATAGATAGATAGATAGAAGAATGGAAAGGCTGCTGTTTATCTAAAAGACTGATTACCTTTGTGTGAATTAAAAGCCACATATGATCTGCTATGTCTTTCAGTGATCTCGGTACAGCTATTTAAATGAAAATTAAAATAAAAAAAAATGTATTAAAATTAAAAACGACAAACTAAAGAGTATGGGTCAAAACAACACAGCAGTTGTGGTCGGGGGTCTGCTCTGAGTCAGTGTATGTGAAATTGTGTCTGTCAGTTGAGCAGAAGTACAGTAGATTGGACTGTACTTGTCTATCCTATGGAAAAAATCTGTTCTTTTCCCAAATCCGTGCATCTGAACAAAAAGCTGTATACAAGCCTGAATCACACAGTCAGTTGCAAAGTATAAATATAAGTAAATATAAGTAAATGAAGGAACCAGTGAATGAACAATGTAAATGATGGATAAATAAATAAACAGGCAACAGGCAGCAAAAGACAGTGGTGTCCAGCTTTTGGTTATGCTGGGTTACATTAAACTCAGAGCTTAGTTTCTCTGAAAATTATTTGTGTGGGCGGGGCCAGAGACATGAGTCTTGTGATTGGTTAGGAAATGAAACTGCAGAGGAGAAAAATATGTCGAAATGCAGCAGACATACTTTGTACATGTCTAGTGCGGCACACAGGAACAAAACTAAATGAATTAGGTTCCCTGAGTCTCTAAACATTTAGGAATAAATCTTTATGTAGCCATAATGTTTGTACTTTAAACCTTGTTCAACATGTCCAAGAAGCACTGGAGGTTCATCAAGCATGCATCTCTTTCTCTGCCTCTGTGATAATGTTCATCATGTAAATCCCAAATGAATCTGAGCTTTGTGTAAAATTAAGTTGTGTCAAAAGGGAAGAAAATGAATAATCTATCTACAAAGATCACCGACAGCTGCAGGTTAACAGAGAAGAATGAGCAGCAGCGTGAGCAGCCGGAAAGTCAGCTGGTAACAAGAATGTTAACTTTAAGAAACTTGTTTTATTTGTAGCTGTGACTCAATAACCAGCATTTGATACAGTCAATCCAGGAAAAGTCATTCCACAGAATGTTTGCAACATGTTTGCAATACGACACGCCCAGTATAGGCATAGATGGAGGCCTAATTCAGTTGTTGGTATTGTTATTGGCAATTTCAGTACATCTACTCAACTTTAGGATCCCATTTGAATACATGAGATCATCAAAAAATGTCCCACTGGCTCAAAATAACTGAAGAATGATGGTTATATCTTATTTTAAGAACTAGATTAAATTTACTTTGACATGCATCCTATGAGACCATCTTATGACTAACACAGTTTGTTCTTATTCATTGGATTTAACTGATTAATGGATTTATTTATAAGTCTCTCAGCGCCTTCAAAGGTCTAGGTCACTAGAGTACTGTATAACCCAGGGTGCACTCACACACACCCTTACACCTGAGCACCCTCACACTCACGCACCCTCAGCAGTAGCTCATTTAGCCAGTCCTTAAAGGAGAACTAAAAGTAACTCTGTTCTGCATAACGTGACTTACTTTCCACGCCAGTGTCTGTATTGAAGCCAGCTCCCAGCTGGGCTTCACCTCAGCTTCTATCTCCACACTGCCAAGAGTGCGGCCTCAAAGCCAGCACCTCGCTGATCTTCATCCTCAAGTCCAAGTTCAGCTTACCAGCTTCTGTTTCCCCGCAGCTAGCCGCAGCACCCAGCCAGAGCACGAATGAACTCCCCGGAGTGCGTCCAGTGAACAGTGGAGCTCGCAACACCACATGGCTGAACCGGTATGGCTATATCACCTGGCTCGGCACGAGCATCTAATCTACTTAAAGAACTTGTGGTTCTCCTAGAGATCCTGCCCAGGATCCATAGAGACTATTCCGAGTGTATCACAATGAACTGTACAGACAGGATGTAGATTCTGGAGAACCAACTGCTCTTCACTCCATAGGAAAAGCTGATCACTAGTGCCGCCGATGTTCATCTCATGAAGGAGCGGCCTCCCCTAGAGCCGCCTCGACACTCAAGATCACTCCAAGTCCGGGTTTCCAGACCCGGCTTTCTGGTTTTCTGTTTTTTCCCATTTTCTCAGTTCCTGTATTGTGTTGCAATAAAACGCCTGCACATGGATCTAACATCTTCTGCTGGTAGTGATTTGTTACATTAATCCTGGAGATCATTATGTTTTTTTCAATACCAACATATACTGTACATTTAAAAGAAGGGCTCAATCTATTTCACTTGGTTAATTTTTAACTCTTACAGAGCAGCCCATTTTTGGGCACAGCACACAAGCTTAGAGACCCTCAGCATTATGCAATTCAAGTGAAATTTGGCTTCATTTAAGTTTCAAGCAAGTAAAGTTGCATGAAAGTTTCACCATAGCCCCGGTTAGGCAAGCAGTTTATCACATTTTATAGGCCTATTCTGTTTGAAGCTGTCAGTCAGAGCCGCTGAAGCTTTAATAGAAACCAGGTTTACACTTTAGGAGGATGTTACAGCAGAGAGTTCACAGACAGACGCTCTTGGCTCTGCCGCTTTGAAGCATAAAGTACCTTGTAAATAATTTTACAGTATCGACTGTGCCACTGATGCAATTTGACCGCACGCCCGTGCTACAGTCAGTCCGATCAATTATCCTCCTGGCCCCTTCATCCCAAACCACAGCGAGGTAAGACTTTGACTTCTGCCATGGATGACCTTTGCTTCGAAAAAACATCGGCGTGAGGAGTCATTGGTAGCCTAATTAAAAGGAAATGTCACGCCGGTAATTACGGATCGCAATGTGAATCATCCACGCCGCATGGCTGCCACTGGCCTGGACTGCACGGAGGAGAGGTGACTTTGAAGGCTGCTTTTTGAGGTAATTTATTGGTCAGCTCACAGATTTCATGTGAGAGAACACTACGAGCTGATGTTCTAGTCTGGGGGACATTTTTCAGACAAGCACAGCAAAAAAAATCATAAATAAAAATCCTTGAGTAAGATTAGAGCACTCGGTGTCAGGTGTAATATACACTACCACAGAAAATAAAGGATTCAAGGATTGGCAGACTAAGAGAGATAGAAACAGACCTAAGTTTTTATAAAGGTTGTTAAAGAAAAATGGCATTGATTTTTTTTAAGGTTTCTGCATAATTGAGTGGTTATGATGTAAGTTATTCAGAGTGGTTTGGTGTGAAATGTTCTGTTATAGAGAAACTTACAGAGTCAGCATTGTTCACAGTGCTGCTGATGGAAACTAAACATGTCTCTAAAAGTTTCCTCACTTAAAATAATTACATACAGTCTTCATAAATATGTTTCCTGATATATGGCACTTGTGTATAATAGTGTAGGTTTTGGCATAAAATGCATATATTTTCCCAGTTCTTCGTGGAGGGTACATAGAGAGTGTAGAAAGTCAAAAAGATTTAGTGCTATTTTACTAAAAAAAAAAACTCAGAAGGCGTGTAAAGTCCATCATGTAGAGCTCCAATATCGCTACAAGAGCCCAGAATGTCTATACAAATACAGGCTGTAGAGCAGGGGTGTCCAAACTTTTTTCAAAGGGGGCCAGATTGGACAATATCAGAATACCTATATATATCTATCTATATAAGGGCCGGTTTCTCTTTACAAAAGTATTATTCATAAATTACATATACCACTGTATTTAAAATGTGAAAAAACCCACACATACAAAATAATTAATAATTATTTAACTAACGAATTTCATTTTACTGTAATTGCAGCAGCAGAATATCAACAGAGCAAACAATGTTACAACGTACTGCACATCCAGTATGAACATGTGCTGAACAACATTCATGTATATCACTCAGTCACTGCATAACCAAACTTATAGAACTGAATAACAGCAAGTCTTGTATTTCTTAAGCCACATAACCTATTATGGTATGGAGAACATTTCTCTGACGGTGAGTTTCTCTGCAGTGACACTGACGTTATGGTGGTGTGTTAGTGTGTGTTGGGCTGGTGAAGTCTTTATACACCTCAGTGTTACTACTTAGCGATTAGCATAGCCACCTCATAACTCGCTCTGGTCAGGTTCTCCTGTGCCCCGCGTGCCCTGAAGAACAGTTGCTGCTGTGAGACCAGGTTTTACCATTTACTATAATGACCATGTTTTGTAATGTCTTCGTATTTAACTCCTTCATAACTGCAATAGTCTCTTGGTATACGAGACACAGGCATTTGCAGCATCTCTCTATGAAAACCGTCAGGTGAAAGGAAAAATTGCAGAGTACAGACGGGCCACCAATAATCATTTGTTGCGAGTGCTGCCGCAGGCCAATAAAAATCTGTTTGCGGGGCACATTTGGCCCACAGGCCGTACTTTGGACACCGCTGCTGTAGAGAGTGTATTTTCGTTTTGCTGTTTTTTGTTAAAACGATAAAGCTTGAATTCGGTGGTGCTGTAGAACCAGCAGAAAGATGGAGAATGTAGAAGAATCTGTAGTGCTTAACAGTAACACTGCACATAAAACTCCAGGTAGGATATTTTGGCAGCTTAAATCAAGTCAGCTCCTCATTTGCCAGCAACTTAAATGATGCAGCATTTTATTCTAATGCCGACAATCAGCTTCTAGGTTCTTTTTCAGATTTTCCCCATTTCACCTTAAACGGCGTTGCAGTTATTATAATGTCTCTGACAGCCGAATGTAACTGCAGCACCATTTACTAAATCAGCTTATCAGGGGTAAGTAGCATTACTGAGCTGAGTCTGCACTGAATTGACCTTGTAAACAGTATAATGTGTGTTTACTGGGTAGAATAAGTTGCTGGAATGCCATTTTGTGAAGGTTAAGAATCTAAACTTTGACAAATGCAGCATGGTACTTATTATGTGGCACACAAAACACAAGAAAAAGCAAAAAAGTGGGTGTATCCTCTTCACGAAAGAAGCAAAAACGCAGCACAAAAGCAGGACTGACACTGAGGCAACAGCAGAAAACCTGACAGACACTGTGAGTCCTTGGAAGCGAGGTGTGGGTTCAGTAGGTTGCAATATGCAACCTCACCACTAGAGGTTAAATACCGCTACTTTAAATGTATCATTCATATATTCAGAATTAGTTCATTCCTAAAGCAGTTTGAATACACACAGCACATTTTAATTCAATCGCTTGCCATATGGTTCCGAGCAAGGAGGCTAATAACCGGCAAGCACATTTACTCAGCTGATGTACTTAAGTCAATTTGTGATGGATTTGTACAACTATCAAAAAGTAATACAGGTATATTTGTTTTAGAAACACAAGATGTACTTTTTTCCCGGTTCAGTCACACTGATGTCTAATTCCTAGTTTTCTGTTTAATTCATTCTGTTCTGTTGGTTCAGCTCCTGGACTGCTTCACATTGCTCACACCTCTCATCTTGGAGATTTAGCATTTTATTTTAGACCAAATTAGGTAACACTTAAAAAGTTCCACTACAGTTCTGTAGGGAGCTTGCTGCTCCAGTTTCTGATACTTTTACCTCCTACTCAGGTTATTTTTGCTAAGGCTACCTTTGCTTCTACTTGAGTCATTATTACATTGTAGTAATGCTACCTTTACTTGCATGTGAAGTAAGGCTGCAGGATGGACTGGAATATAAATAACACATCAACTACCAGCTTCAGTGATTAGGCACTGCAGAGGCCAAGATTTTTGATTTTCGGGCATAGTATTAGCATATAGTTGGAAAATGGTCAAAGAATTAAAAATAATCTTAATTCATATGGCTTGTTTATGTGGTTAATATTGATGATTCATATTTGCTGTAATTTGTCCCTAAAGAATGATGTTTTGTTTAATTTTGTGTAACGTGTCTGTGGTGTAGGTGGTCATTTCAACTCTGGGGGTCATTCCACATGATCATAGCACCTGACCCATCATTATTACACTCATGCTTTGCCTTTGACACTCAAGTTCTCAAATATCAAACATTTAAATATCAGACTTCCTTTCGCTATTACGGCTTACACAGACAGATCTCTGATCTCTCCAACACTGGGCAGCCGTTAGCCAGGGGGCTGAGAGAGAGAGAGAGAGAGAGAGAGAGAGAGAGAGAGAGAGAGAGAGAGAATGAGAGAGAAAGAGAGATGGGGCTTGAACAGCACTTTATCTACTTTAACTTAGCAAATGACTTTAGTCGGAGCCTCGGTTGGACAGGTCTGGTCAGCAGCACCAATGGAGCTCCAAACTGGACCCTCTGGTCCAAAACAAAAGCACACCTTGAGATACAGAAGTTGTTTTTGCAGGTTTAAGGTAGAGGTTGCACAGCTTTTAAACAATTATGTCAAGTCAATGTTGTACTAAATAAAACCACAGGAGAAAGGATAGTTTTGTAATGACAAAGCCAAACTCCACAGGGCAGTAGAGTGTGATTTGTGAGAGAAACGATTCTCATCATATGCACTTATCCGTAGTGTTAACCTTGTTTTTGTGGAGTCTTACCAAATGGAATTTTGTTATCACCTCCTCGTCCTACCCGCCCCCTTGGTTTGTATTGAAATGACTCTTTAAGGTTAAGGTGATAGCAATTACCCCTTCTGCTCTTTATCTCCATTTGGTCTCATCTTCATCAGCTGCTCTTTAAGCTCCTTGTCTTCCTCCACATTTACCCCCTCCTCATTTGACTCTCTTCTGACTTCTACTTGAACCATGTCAGACTGGACTAGACTGAGTTAGTGATGAGTTAGAGATGGACTAGACTGGGCTAGAGACTGCATGCACACGATTAAGACTACTTTCCGACCACTATCTATCAGACTGGTTGTGATCAACTAAGCTGTACTCATACATTCCTGTGTGTGTCAATAAACTCAAGTCAATGCTGAAGGTCTCCTGACTCCTGATTCCTCCTGAGGGCCAAATTTCTAACACTTGCCATTTTAAAGGGTCGTCAATAAAGTCGGCAAGTTCACTAGTCAAGCAGCTTCTGCAACCCCTAAATAAACCTGCTGATCTAATAAAATATCTAATAATAATTCCAGGAAAGAGCTACAGGCTAGATATACAGCTGGTAATATCTTACACTTTAAACAGTCTTGTTGTTCTTTTCACAGAAAAACTGAGCTGCCTCAGTGAACATGAAAGATGCAGTCTGTGCACAATAACATAAAGATGTGATGAGAAATATGGATTTAAACTAAAAGGTCTTTCTGTGTGAGCCATAGTTTATTCCATTGTAAAAATCAAAAGCAATCACAACAGATAAGCATGTGTTGAGAGCTAATAATTGGGAGACACAGTTTGCCCCCTTGCTTGACACGCCCGCCCCCCAACACGCCCGCTTCCTTTTAGTCTATCCCTAGGTATTGAGTCATACATAAATGGGTACAGATTTAAGGGTAATGAAAACAGATTTATTAGATTCAGTAATCCAACTTGAAGCTGCACGAAAAATCATATGAACGTAAAGTCAACAAAGCTTCCAGTTTTCTTCACTGACATCCGGGTAGAGCAACAGTACATTAACTTACATTAAAAGTTAGGAGGTTTTCCTTTCTCCTGTTTTTGGACAGCAAACCAATCTGCAGTGCATGCTGTAGTGATTAAGGGGATAAAAAGATATGCTTGAAAAGGTATGTTCAATGAAGCCTAGATTTTTCTTTTCCTTTATACCCCACTATTCATGACTCTTAAACTATTCTCAAAAATACAGGTTCCTAAAACTATACATAAGCCTTTCATTGGTTTAGAATATTTCAATACTAGAAAACAAAATCTTTGGAAACCTCATTTTCAAGATCCCCCCCGATTCGTACTTTGACCTTAATGCAGTTGCTGCAAATGAACAACAAGTTTACCAACTGCAGTGGAATTGGGACGTTTTTAGGAGAGACGTGGCCAAAGAGCTGTAAGAGCAGATGGACAGACTGGTCAAATCTCCAGCAAGGCAGATGGGCAGTCTCTGCTTCACAGCAGAGCATTCATTTTGTTCCCAGTTCCAGTTGTAAATGAGCTTTGCATGTTTTTTTTTCACCCCCTTCCTCTTTTTTTAATCTGTCAGAGTCTCACATCTGCAGTGGAACCTTGGGAATTTTCACTTGTCAGATTACTTTAAATAGAATCAGCTTCAATATGGGTCTGCTGCCGCTCAGCACACATCTTTCCTCGCAGATGTAGACATATTTCATTCAGGTCGACTCCGTATGTACGACGCTCCGGAGGGAAAACACCACTGTACGCAAAAAGCAACAACATAAAAAAAACAAGTTATCAAAAGGATAACTCGTTTTTAATCTGTACATGTGTGCATATTCCCAGAAGTCCACTTAAAGTGTTTGTGCAAGTTTATTTGCCAGGAACAGTAAATGATTTCTACTACTGTTTTCCAATCTCTCTTTATCCCTTAGAATTAAACAGGCTGGTTTTGTTACTGTGCCATTAAGGCTAATTAACGACTCTGTGCTGATTGACTGGCCTGTTTTGTGCCTTGTTTAAAATGGGTGGGGCTTAAGTGCTGTAGGCTGAATAGGCAGATATACAGCATTGTGGAAATGTCAGAGAAAACTGTTATATTTTTAACTTCCAGGCATAAATGGAAAATTCTTGGAAAATGAGATCCCAGAAGCTTCCACAACTAAATATAATATCATGTCTTGTCATAGTAAATGTGTCCATCCTTCACCTTTGTTACAGCATCCATTCCTTTTGGGTTACTCGTGTTCAGTTTTTAAAGAAGTGTGCAGGAATATTTTTCAGTCTTCAGTTCAGTCTTAGAAGTTTTTGCATTTTCCTGCATTAAATGATGTTGATATCTGGACTATGAGCTGGACAGTCCCATATTCTGGGAACATAGTTTGTTTAAGTGGAAAATGTTCTTTGAAAGTACACCGTACTGGAGTGATAGTTTATCCAACTCTCAGTTCCAGCATCTTGATACTGACAAAGACATACCAATACACTACCGGTCAAAGGTTTAAGAACACCACCTGTGAAAAGTTTTAGATCACTACTGGTCAAATGGTTAAGATCACTACAAATCAAACGTTCTAAACAGTGCTCGTAGTGTACTAAAACGTTTAGCTGGTAGTGTACTAAAACGTTTGACTGGTAGTGATCTAAAACGTTTGTCTGGTAGTGTATCTAAAATGTTTGGCTGGTAGTGTACTAAAACGTTTGGCTGGTAGTGTACTAAAACGTTTGACTGGTAGTGTATCTAAAATGTTTGGCTGGTAGTGTACTAAAACGTTTGGCTGGTAGTGTACTAAAACGTTTGACTGGTAGTGTACTAAAACGTTTGGCTGGTAGTGTACTAAAACGGTTGACTGGTAGTGTACTAAAACGTTTAGCTGGTAGTGATCTAAAACGTTTGTCTGGTAGTGTACTAAAACATTTGACTGGTAGTGATCTAAAACGTTTCACTGGTAGTGTACTAAAACATTTGACTGGTAATGATCTAAAACGTTTGACTGGTAGTGTACTAAAACGTTTGACTGGTAGTGTACTAAAACGTTTGACTGGTAGTGTATTAAAACGTTTGACTGGTAGTGATCTAAAACGTTTGACTGGTAGTGTACTAAAACGTTTGACTGGTAGTGTACTAAAACGTTTGACTGGTAGTGTACTAAAACGTTTGACTGGTAATGATCTAAAATGTTTGACTGGTAGTGTACTAAAACGTTTGACTGGTAATGATCTAAAACATTTGACTGGTAGTGATCTAAAACGTTTCACTGGTAGTGTACTAAAACATTTGACTGGTAATGATCTAAAACGTTTGACTGGTAGTGTACTAAAACGTTTGACTGGTAGTGTACTAAAACGTTTGACTGGTAGTGTATTAAAACGTTTGACTGGTAGTGATCTAAAACGTTTGACTGGTAGTGTACTAAAACGTTTGACTGGTAGTGTACTAAAACGTTTGACTGGTAGTGTACTAAAACGTTTGACTGGTAATGATCTAAAACGTTTGACTGGTAGTGTACTAAAACGTTTGACTGGTAATGATCTAAAATGTTTGACTGGTAGTGTACTAAAATGTTTGACTGGTAGTGTACTAAAACGTTTGACTGGTAGTGTACTAAAACGTTTGGCTGGTAGTGTACTAAAACGTTTGACGGGTAGTTCACTAAAACGTTTGACGGGTAGTGTACTAAAACGTTTGACTGGTAGTGTACTAAAACGTTTGACTGGTAGTGTACTAAAACGTTTGACGGGTAGTGTACTAAAACGTTTGACTGGTAGTGTACTAAAACGTTTGGCTGGTAGTGTATCTAAAACGTTTGGCTGGTAGTGTACTAAAACGTTTGACTGGTAATGATCTAAAACGTTTGACTGGTAGTGTACTAAAACGTTTGACTGGTAATGATCTAAAACGTTTGTCTGGTAGTGTACTAAAACGTTTGACTGGTAATGATCTAAAATGTTTGACTGGTAGTGTACTAAAACGTTTGTCTGGTAATGATCTAAAACGTTTGACTGGTAGTGTACTAAAACGTTTGGCTGGTAGTGTACTAAAACGTTTGACTGGTAATGATCTAAAACGTTTGACTGGTAGTGTACTAAAACGTTTGACTGGTAGTGTACTAAAACGTTTGACTGGTAATGATCTAAAATGTTTGGCTGGTAGTGTACTAAAACGTTTGACTGGTAATGATCTAAAACATTTGATTTGTATTGTATATGCCTTTTTACACCTTACGCATGTGTACACCACTACCCAGCACACATCAGACAGGATCCAGAACAAGCTGTCATAAAACAGAATCTGCTAGCCATAAACATCTCCTGAATTCCTGTTGTAATTGAACTGTTGTAAAGCTGATCATGTTTGTAACTGACCATTCATCATCAGACGTGTCCTGATGCATATGACTCCCAAACCAGTACCCTGAAATCTGAACCCCAAACATGATATAATTCGACTAAGACTGGACAGAAACACCTGTGGTTGTTTTCAGAACTGAAACAAGAATAGAGCTTTCTCCTCTCTCTCAAAGATGAAAGCTTTGAGTGCTGTTTATCTGATGGGCACAGTTTTGGTGGTCTACCAGGTCTTGCACAATAGTGAGCAGTCCCATTTTCTTTAAACCTTTTAATCATTCTTTCACACCAATTTGGATCTTTCTCATGCAGCAGGATTATCTTACATCTAATCTTCTCAGAAACATCTGAATAGCAAAAAGCTTAGCGGCTGGTTTCAAATGAAGTACATGCAGGGTGTTCTCTGACTGTCGCACACTACTGTATGTACAGTAACTGTGTTTGTTTTTGTGTTAACAGCCAACTCAGAATTCAGTTCCATTTAAATGGCCTGTTTGGACTGAAAAGTCAATGATTTTGACATGTAAATACATCAAACTAGAAATTCAGGGCTTTAAACAAGAACATCTTTTTTAGTTGGTGCAACAGGTGCACTTATTTGACGCCAGTTTATAACGCAATTAGGTGTGAGCATAAAAGGCTGACCCTTCTACGGCCAACAGTGGACATGTGGCCAGCATGTACAGACCATTTTACATGTGCGGAGAACGACACACCATCTGCTCTGTGTAAATTGGTCAGTAGTAAATCAGCAGTAAACATGCCCTCACACCCTGCACAGGTTGCTTGTGCGTTCGGATCACGAATAGCCTCACTGTGTGGGCACTTTACAGTACAGTTAGTGCCTTTCTTTTTAAGTCCAAACAGAAGCGTGACACGAGCTCTACGTCCAAAATAAACCCTCCCTCGCGCTCTCACACATACACCATTGCTGTAAATGTATAATCTCTTTGTCTGCCTCATGCTGAGCTTAACCTTAGAAATGTTAGGGCACTTCACAACTAAAGGACAGAAGCTCTGGCCTAGTAATACAATGCCCTTTCATTCTTACACTGTCCATATCTATAATTACTTTCTTCCAGAAGATCATCAGGCTGTGGTGTAGCATGCAGCTGGTATGTGTTAGAGGGACCAGATAATCGAACCCAACTAAGATTGGTGGCAGAAATAGCAGATTTCATACATATCTTAACTGGGCTAAAATGGATTTGGTCGCAGCACATTCACAGGGTTTCCAAAAGACTCTGTTTTCACTCTCCTCGTCACTGTTTCAGATAAAACAAACCTTAAAACATTTCCAACAGTGATCTTCTAGTATCTGCATTACTGTATTAATGTTATAATCCATATAGAATGTGTTTTTGTCCTTTAATTTGATTTATTATTATTATTATCATTATTATTATTATTATTATTATTATTATTATTATTATTTTTATATAATTATTTATTTTGCAAAGCCACAAAATCAAAAATCCTGACAAAGGGATGATGACAATAGTAGATCATACACTCACATGATCAGGAGACTTATCCTTCAGCAAGTTCTCTTTGAATACTCTTTCAACGCTGTAATCAGATTCATCTACTCAGGGAAGGTGTTCAAAACACAACCGACATTACAAAATGTTCTTAGTCGTATATTTCCACATTTCTACCAGAGAGGTCCGCAAATCTTACATAGTGCAGCTTTATTATGACAGGGATTACATGCTGCCCAACAGTGCTTAATTTGTAAAACATCAGGTAATGGAACCATAAAGGTGGGGTGGTCTGGCTAGTGCGCAGTAACAGAAAACGTCCTGTAATGCACAGACACAACAGTGTCCACAGATTCAACTGTCCACCTAACATAGAAGCATTGTATGCAATAAGATAGACCTAGATAGACCTAGCTTTAATGACTACAGTATCATCTGCAACCATAAAATGTCAGAGATGCCTCTGCAGGAATAGTTTTTCCTAGAACATGGTGTCCTACAAATAAAACAAATTAAAAAGATTTCATGTTGTTTCTTTTTCAAGTAACGAATGAAAAGACTGCCTTACCCTCTAATTATTCAAATTACCCCAAAATGCAGCCATTGCGCCTACAGTCTCCAAACAATTTCACGATTTTCTCTGGTAGTCTGTGGCAGGTTAGTGTCCTGGCAAATCAGGTTTATTTGGGAGTTACACACAAACAACCATTACTTATTTTATTTACATTTATTTTATAAATCCCTATGATAAAACTCACAGAGGTGCTGGATCCACATAAATAAGTCCTGGAACGCAGGTGCTCAAAATATAAGAGGTGCAGGATCTTGTTCCGGCAAGATCCAGCACAAATTAAGCACTGCTGCCCAACCAGATTAATGATTATTTGAAATATTCTCTCTAGCTTTAAACTTTACACATTTCTTTTTGCAGCCACATGTGATACGTATGTTTCTTCTCATTTCCTTCGTGCCAGAAAGCTCACTGTACTAGAGTCCTAACCCTGTCAATGTCATGACAGCCTTTACTGACCTCTTATATGAGTGACCTAGATTTGATGAAGCGTCAGCTGTTATGTGGATATTTATAGTATACATGCAGATGTCAGTACTGTTTATGCAAACAGTTAAAAAAATAGTTAAAGGATAAACCAGGGTCAAATCCAGCTGAAGTATAAACTGTTATTAGGTACCATAAAAGACTACTTAGTCAGTTTGCCCCAGAGACTAGCACATCTAATGATGTGCATATTTAAGAACATGAGCAAATAAACATCAGTGTATTGCAGATACGTGCTTAAACTGATTCTATTATTTCAGTACTACACTAAACGTTTATGTCAGTTAGCACATTAGTAGGATGCTGTAAAAGAAAACAGATATAATAGATGTGTCCAGAATGATGAAGAGTACTGTAGAAGATTGCAGTGATGCCTGAGAAAGCTGGAAAACATTCAGAATGAAGTAACTTTTATTATCATAACTTTTATTCATATAGTTACATTAGTTAATTGAACAATCAGACATTAATCGGTGTCGACCAGAGGAGGATGGGCTCCCTTTTTTGAGTCTGGTTTCTCTCAAGGTTTCTTCCTCTTGATCTGAAGGAGTTTTTCTTGCCACTGTTGCCCCTGGCTTGCTCACTGAGGGGTTGGGCACGGATTTTTCTGTAAAGCTGCTTCGTGATAACATCTGTTGTAAAAGGCGCTACATAAATAAATACATATTAACCTTAATCATTAAATAATTCTAGATGTTCTTAATATGATTAAACAAAGCATTTTAAAATACATTTCCTGTCCAGCATCTCTGTACAAGCTATGATTGGATAAAATAGCATAGATGATTAACAGGAAAAGTGATTCCCAAATTTATAAATGCTTGTGTATCAATGGGATGTAAGGATACAACATATTATCTCTCTGGCTAGGGATCAGCATGATAGCTTATGGTTAGCAGCTTTTGCGTGTCCACTGATCTGCACCCCTCTCAGTCAGTTTTTGTTTGTTTGTTTGTTTGTTTAGTTGGTTGTTTGTTTTCCTCTCACATCATATTTGATTTGCTGTACAACTATGATGTCATATAGCTGTCAAATCCTGCCATGAGTTATCATGACACACTGGGTTTAGTAATATATGGTGTCATGTTTCCATTACTATTCATTGTCATGACTGATGTCACAATGTTTGATATCATGACAGCTTATGTGACATGTTAGTGTTTGCTTTGTAGTCTAGTTAGCCGTCATGACATCAAACATTATGACATAAGCCATGGCATGTTTATAGAGTAGTTATGTCAATGTTATGTAGATGTGATGTGGTGAGCAAACACATCAACAGCACCACGACGTCCAAAAGACTTAACTTCAGAGGCTATTGTCATTTGTTACTATGATGTGTGGACACATGATTTAATATAGTGTTAGCTACCTGTAGCCCTTTGAGGGGCCTTTAGGAGATGGCGGTGGTCCTGTAAATAAAGGTGGTCCTGTAAATAAAGGAGAAACAGAACAGTGAAAATGATTGTGATCCATGTGTGTGTATATATACTTAGCGGTGTGAATGTTATGTGTTGCAACTATGCAAAAATCATTGTTGCTGTACAGTTTGTGTTAAATATGTGTAATATATCCATCCATCCATCCATTCATTCATCCATTATCTTCTGCTTTATCCCGCTAGTCGGGGTCACGGGGGAGCTGGAGCCAGCGTCATGTGTAATATATATTAAATATATTTTATTATATTGTAAAGTGTTTGGTATAGTTTTGTGAGGGGCTTTGGGGACAGGAACCCTGGCACCGACATTCATGGAGGTTCATCTGAACTTCTGACTAGCTGCCCATGTAGGCTGGTGTCAGTGTGTGGGAATCATGAGAGGGGAGTTTTTTCTGTTTCAGATCAGTTTTCTGTTTGTCTGTTTGTGTCTCTTCGCCATAATAAAATCACTTCTTTGCATTTCCCTTTTGGAGTCATTACACAGCTACTCACCCGCACAGACCTTCTGCATGAAGCCTGCTGTGACATACCACCAGGCAGAGCAGCAAGATCCATACGCAAGGACTTTATTAACACAATACACATACAAACACTGCATCAAACATCTACAATTACGGACACAGAGGGATGAGAGTGAGGGGAGAGTTTATACACACTAAACACGGGACACCTGGTGAACATTACAACACGACACAGGTGGAGGGCGGAGACACAGAGCACACGGGTAAACATAAACAAAGACCACATGGCACGGAGGAAAGGGCAGAGAGGACAGGATCCTTACACTCGTGTTAATGTGAAATCCCTCATCTGGAGGTATTATCATCTCACCAAAGCGTTATCTGACATTCCAAGTTCTCGAATATTCTACTTTTATATTATTTATTATTACAAACACATTACATCACAATTTTTGGAAACCTTGAACTAAATTATATATCTCCAGACAAGATCATATTTAAAGGTGCAGAATTTTTTAATCAACAGAACAAAAAATAACACCACAAGAAAGACAACTACACTTCTCAGAACAGAACTAAACAGTTTTGACCTGGTCCAGATTTAGACCTAATAAACACATTTTATCTCACATTGAAACACAAACTAACTTGGCAATGGTTTTTAACTAATTGAAGCCATTAGTGGAACAATATGAACGTTTCTTTCTGTAGATTGACTGCAAGTTCACCCCCAAAACTAAATTAAAGAGTAATTAAAGTAATTAAAGAAAAATATTCTCACACTACGTCACTTTATCTCTCTGTTTACTAAATTGTTGCTAGGACCTTTAAAAGCTTAATGTTTTGCCATTTTGGTGTAATATGTTGCAGATATCTATCAGAAGTTAGCAAGCCAACCAGTATTAGCCTAGCCCTGGCCTGTCCTGTCTTGTATTACCACCTTGTACCTCAGGAGGTCATAATGTAGCATTACTGTAGAATTAAGTTGAATCAGTCCAAGAGAGGATGAAGAATTAGCACTACTCCAACAGTGTATTATAACTTGATCTCAATTATGCTGAAGGTGCTGTTAACAGTTAGATCATTTAATGAAAATGAAAAGAACAGTAAATGCAAAGAAGGCTGAAGCGACCATTATTCCCTCCACTGCCACCCAGTCTTAGCAAGAAACATTTGGCAGCAAACAAAAGAAGTGATACAAGTGAACTGAAGAGGGAGGAGGCCCTGTGCATTTCTTTATTTCTTATGATGGCGACGGACACAGCAACTTTTGGTTGATATTTTGCCTCCTGTTGTTTGAAGTATGAATTTAATAGGTTATGTTATCTTATATATTGCTCTAAACCTCAAAACTCAATTTAGCAATGTTACCATGCAACAAAATGCATCCATGTATGTATTTATATATATATATCAATATGCATATTTCCACACAATGCCTGTTAAATGATTCAGTTTCATCTTGTACACCTTTATTTTCACCTTCATTCCAGTCATCAAAAATCTGATGATCTCCTTCATAACTTTCATCCCCCAATGAGCTCTGCTGGCGAAAAGTAGTACGAACTATCCTAACTCCAGACATGTTCAGCTTTAAGGGGCTTTACTGAATACCCACGGTGCTCTAGGATCCTATTGAGTGACAGATGCTGTAATGCTGGCAGAGGTTCAGAGAAATGGATTAGAGTAAAGGACATTTGAAGCCCCTCTCTGTTTTAATTAACAGATACCTCTGATAAATATTTAAAACCCTAAGCAATGACACTGCCATGCAAGGAGGCGCAGAGGGCCGCATTAATCTCCTATACGCGGCGGTTTGCTTCTCACTGAGCTAACTCCACACACGGCAAAACAAAGAAAGTTGTTTACAGAGAGATCGCAGGTGTACGCAAGCCAATGACGTCCTTGGCATGTTGCTGTTCATCTGGCTACGATATCCGAAGCGATCTGCATTAAATCACACAGAGGACGAACGTGAAGGCCAAAGGCCGTCCATCAAAACCCACAAAGCAAAGGCACAGCTCGGGGAAATGTGCAGAGAGCACAAATCTTCTCATCATCAGCACCCTCTGTGAGTTTCAACGTCTATATTCAAAGCTAATTAAATGATTAGCCTGATTTGACAAAGAAATGAGTGTGCCTCACTGTGCCTGAGCGTCTGCCAACTGTTAGCGCAGCTACACGTGAGCGAGAGTGGGGAGTTTTCTGTGGGGGATATTTGGACCCCTCTGTTCGGAAGACATGGGAGGGTTTAATGTGTCTTCCTTGCCGGTGTTTCTGTACTCAGATTTCATTAGCATGGGAAGTGCTGATGATGGTTGTGATAATGATCATCATCATCATCATTATGAGGCTCAGTATGACCTTCATTTTTCACGGCTGATTTTGGATTTAATATTGAAACAGCATGGCTTGCGTTGGAACAGGTTTATAGGCCAGTTACAAAATTTATGAATCACACACGTCACTTGAATTCTGTATTAATGTGGCAAGTTATTGAAAAATATTTAGATTTTCATTGAATCATCTCTCATTGTTGTGTTGTGATAATGAACTGCATTGCATGATAAAAGATGTTGTAATGCTATTATTAATATTGACCATTAGTGTATTTTATCATGTGTTTTTTCTATCATCAGTTTTTCTGCCATTGTATAATGCAACAACGCCACTGATGCATTGTGAAACCATTATAATGCATGGCATCTCTAGGCCAACATATCTTCACTACATCTAGTGTTGTGCCAATACTGATACTGTGTACTGGGGATACTGATACCTGACCGACTCAACAAAGCAATTTTTGATGCTCACATGTTCTGATGCATGCATGCACTAGGTTTAGGATGACAAGTGGCAGTAAATAAGCTCATGGTAAACTCAGCAACACCAGTAGTTTGTGGGATAAGCATGCATTTTGTCATACTGTATTTTCCTACTGTTTTATAAACTCTTCTAATAAAGCCGTGCCTCCATCATACAACCACTGCATACACTTTGTGGGAATATTGCTTTATTTGGCCGAAGTAAAGAATTTATTCACTACCTCAGTTGTTACCATGCTTACTTGCATCCTAATGCAGTGTCCTAATTGTCTCTAGAAGGATCTTCCATGTCTAGAAAATTCCCATTCTGATGATCTCGAAGGTGGGTTGAATTTTTAGAAAAATGTGTCAGGGTAAATTTTTAGGGATGGGTTGTTTTTTCACATGAGCCGGTGAATGTAGAAGAAAGGCAGATAGCTAACATTACTTAGAAAAAAATCTTTCTGTCTGATGCTGTATAACCGTAATAACCATAATAATAAGAATTCAAATCATGATTACAATGCATTATGTAAATGACAGGAATGACTCATCATATTGTCACTGTCCAAAGAAATGACAGCATTACAGAAGACGACAATAAAGCTCTTTACTTTAAATGTAAGTTAATGGGAAGGTATTTTGTTCAAAGCAGTTTTGAAGCTTTTTTTTGGTCCAATCATCATAAACATTTGACACAACCTAAAGGTATAAATCTGAAAATCACAAGTATTGGAGAAACTTTTGGGATGTTTTTCTTTGCACAACAAGGATATGAGAAGGACAGCAAACTAAACGCGAACAGTAGGTAAGACAATTATCCCAGTTTAGCTTCTTTTCTTCATCTGAAAATATAACACAGATGACTGAGACAGAAGTTACACTAATGATAGCCTGGTGGTATTTATTCATCTTAAACTGAGCAGCTAGCTAGCAGGCAGGATTGGAAGGCAAGCTCTCAATGCTTACATGATGTATTTTCAATGTCAAGCCAACGGAATCAATCCAACAAACAATTCAAGTTTTAACTTATAAGGAGGCAACCACACTCACTGTTGATTTATTTTATTTATTTTCTATATATATTTAAATATTTTTACAAGTTCAACTGTATTTTGTATGCAACTGCTGTTGGAAAAAAAACCCTCTTCAAAATGATAACTTTACAAGAGAGGGGAAAAATGCTTTACTTTGGCTTAAGCCAATGCAACCAGACTTCTTACCAAGTAATTCTGGGACATTTGTTTTTGTCTATTTTATCATAAAATTTACAAACAATGTAAAGGAAAACTGGTATTATTTAAAAATATGCCCAAAACTAATATCTAACTTTTAACTTCAGAGCACTTTTAATAAAAGCTTTGACTAAGAAGGTTTTCAAGCCATGGTTTTAACCCTTTAACCCTAGTTAAACCATCCAGCCTATCATTGCTTTATGCTTTATGTAAAAGTGCGTGCTTTTCTGGGGCCGATAGCGGCTCAGTCACCTTTCACTGCTCCCCAGAGTGAGACACCCTTACCTGCCTGTCAGATTCCAGCCATTGTAATGCAGGTCCACACTTGTTCTTAATCTATCTGAGAAATTAAACAATGTTTACTTTGGCTTAAAACACTAACTGGGTAATTTTCATTTTCCATTCATTAGGGGTGGCAATTTCTTTTGCTGAGGCGAGGGAGAGGGACTTGATTGAATTTCGAATTAAAAATGAATGGTACACACACACACAAAAAGGAAAAAAAGCAGAACAGTGAACAGTCCATTTATTCAGCTGATAAAGGCATGTTTTTTTTTTTCAATGAGTTTTTTAAACTGAGTAATAGTCCTACCATTCAATACATTCTGACACAATTAATACCATTCAACATGGAGGTTTCGATTCATTTGACCTTAAAACCTGTAGCAGGAATTGTCAAAATGCCCCCCCCCCCCAACTCCTGTTGTTGTTTTGAAAGCCTTTGTTGTTGCAGTATTAAAATCCAGTTCTGCCAATCAGCTTCTGTCCTGCCTCTAATACATGGGCTGAGATTGATTTATTCGATTTTCTACTTAAGTGCAATTTAAGTCAAGCGTCTAGTCTGTGATTATTCATCTTTTCAACCAAATTGCCTACATATTCTGCTGGATAGTGAACCTTGTTATCAGGCCATCATAGACCCTGCAGTGTTGCTACATTCGATCTGTCTCAAAACTTAGTGAGCTGTCTACATAGACAGCACTTTACTCCCGACATGTAGGCTGTCCTAATTCTTAGATACATTAAACCTGCTGTCTACTAACACACCTTATTTTGCCTGAATTGTGTGGAAGCACTGAATGGTTCCTTGGCCGCTAATGCAATCCAATGATGCAACACAGGCAAAACTTTTTCCAACATAGTGGACAAAAGCAAAGCTACAAGTAATTCTTATTTTCTCTGGTGTTTTAATTGCTTTTGTGTCATACAACCACAGAAAATAGCATTTTATTAGCAACTTTTTGCAGTTTCATACTCAAGGGATTAGCATTTATTGTTTTGGATAGTCGGCTGGTGTCTTAGCCAGTAGCTAAATAACTAGAGCTTCTCAATAATTTGTCTTATGAGGAGACATGTCAGACAGAACACTGCCTACTTAAACAGCTGCCTATGTAGTCAGTGCCTACTTATGCAGCTCACTGGGTTTTGAGACAGACCCAAAGTCTTATAATTACATGACCACATAACATTTGATTGTATACAACTGTGGAAATGGCACATGAATAAAACCCCTAAATTCAATATTTAAGAGGTGTGCCCTAACAGTACAATAATAATGACTTTTAGAGGAAAACACAATAAGTAAAGCTGTTTTTTATGTAAGTGAACAATAAAAAAACAACAGATGTAAAATGCTGAGGGTTGAAGAGACATGACACTCTCAAAAATGTAGGTTCCTACAAAGTTTCTTTTATGGATTAGTCGTACAGTTCTAGGAAAAATCATTAATTGATATAGAACATATATATATATATATATATGTACATATATAATATGAAGTATCTTTAAAAATGGTTCTTTACCCTCATCCATCCCATTTACATCCCTTTTTAAGAGATTACTTGGTTTAAGTTGATGGTAACTCTGATGGTGAGGTTTGTCTCTGGAGAACTCCAGGACATTTGTGAAGCACCTTTCTAGAGTGATGGGTGATCTATGGCCGTGTAAAGCTCATAGATGAAGGTGACTCATAGTCTCACTTATGTATCATCTCTGAGAGAGAGTCAAAGTAATTATATGCTGTGGTAAGTTTAATATCGGGGGGTGGGAGCTTTGGATTTGGAGGGGGCTGCAAATTCTGCATATGGAATCCATATTTCTAGATGTCAGGCCTGAGTAAATATTTAAGATGGGCCCCACAATTATGTGCCGCAGCTGATTAATGCAAAGCGAATGACTGAGTGCGGGACTGGGTGGCAAACTAATTAGAGTGGGTGCATTGGGGTCAAACTCTACATTTATAGGAGACGCTAAAAGCGTTTTTGTCAGAGACCTGCCCTCCGTTCATGGCTCTCCTGAGATTTTAATAAGATTTAACAGTTCTTCCTTTCATCTTGGCCCTACAGTTTATTTAAAAAAAACTGAGAGAATTTCAAACCTTGGTGGGTTTTTAGATTAGATTAAATCTACTGTTAAAATAAAGGTGTGATGCCGTAGAGGGGCTTCTTTTACGGTTCCCCAAAGAAGCGTTCAGTGGATAAAGTAATTGAGACTTGAACCTGAAGTTTAAAGAACCTCCTTATAATGAAAGATTCGAAACCAACCATTTATTGAAGCCATGAACTGTTTAGGAACCTCTATGTTTAAGAGCGATATGAATCTTCTCCAATGCACACACTTGGCCAGACTGTGAAAGCACATTCAAGTTATCATCACCTGTTGGTTTTTCAAAGCTTTAAAAGGAAAAAGGTACATTATGACCCAAAAGCCCCCCAAGGTAGAGTTGTTTCCAGGCGAATGTCAAAGCAGGCTTATGGGCAGTTAGATCCTAACCTGCCATTGGAAAAGCCATTAGAAGAAGCACTTAATCAGTGCGACCTCATTTCGTCGCCCTCATAAAGGTTGTGTCAGATAGGACTCTGAGGGCAGGACGCTTTGTGGCCTGCCTGAAGCCATAGTCTTTCTGAAATGTGGCTGGAATAGTGGTCTTTTAACCTAGAATCTATGGAGGCCCAGCCTTTAAGCTACCCTCTAGAAGTCCCACTGCGAAAGCCCAGAGAAGGGTAATGGCGGTTCATTCCAAAGCCTCATACAGCAGCATTACTCACCTGTGGCGGCCTGCTTTCAGGACTGGCAATTCATTTTACTTAAATGATTTTAATTAGCCCTGCTGACGTGTGGTTAATTGGTAGCGGATTCTTAGCAAGAAGGATTCGAAGCCTTGGGCGAGGCGCTCGGACTTTAAGGCTGAGTGATGGACACTTCGTTATTATAAATCTTGTTTAAGTAATAAGCATTTGCAAAGGGCAAATGTAGCAATCAGGCCAAGGTATGTGGTCTGTGACCTTTCAGAGGCGGCCGTGAAAATGTGAAAATGACACAATGAAGCATGTCCTTGCTCCCATGCACTAACAATCTCGCACCTGTGTCTGCAGTGTTGTACAAGTTCAGATAAAGCTGGACCTCTTTTTTTTTTTTAATGGTGAAAACGGCACCTAAATAAGGAACAAATGAAAAATAAAGCTAGCTATCAGATGTTAGGTGCCTTGACAGTTTTTTGAAGGGAAGTTATTTGCTAGCATCTTATCAGAGAGTGTCACTTCGAATCTGTTGCGTGACTTTATCAGTGACAGTCTCACACATTACACACACACACACAGACAGAGGACATGCGTGGGAGTGTGACAGAGGGGCGGTCTCGGGCTTTCCTGACAAACTTGACGGCCTCAATCACTGTGCACTGTGCTCTCTCACGCGAAGCCGCTGGCATGTTTGCGTGACAACGGGGCCGTCCTTTACTCCCACTGTACAGACAGACCTGACTGCTTCAGTCATGTACAGTAAACATCAACAGCAGATACACCTTGGGAATTCTAACACCTGTGGTTTGTGTGGACACACTGACTAAAATGACCTGTATTTGGATGAAAATAGTACACAAGGGCAAGAGATGTGGTGCAATCTGTTTAACTTAAAGCATTCTCCTACTGATACCTGCAACATGTTACAAAAAACATGGTGAGACAGGGCTGTTGACTATGAACAATGTGAAATGTTAAAAAAAAATGCAAACGTGAATATTTAAGGAGGCCTATTATTATTTTTCTCTTGCCTTTAGCGTGTTATGTAACTTATTGTACATGCACATGGTCTACAAAGTTATAAAGCCCAAGTACACACCAGAGAGAGAAACTGTCTTTAATGGAAACCACTGTTCAAAGCTGCCTGAAACACTTCTTGGGAATTCCAGCCTTGTTCTTTGTTACAAAGTGGCATCATCTCGTAACACTGAAAAAAGTCAAATCTAAAAAACAAGCTCTAAAACATGCTGCTCCAGTCTAGTTTGCGATGGTGGATCTACCTGTTTGCTCTACCGGACTTTCAGGATCGCACTCAAACTGGTTCTGCAGACCCGATTGTACCCGATTGTAGGAATAGCCATCGTGGTGTAGGCGGAAGCTTGTAGCAGAACGTCACTCTGGTGGTTGTCAAATCAGAACAGAGTTGGTGAACTGACCAACCCAAGCAAACTGGGATCATCGGGAGTTGCGGCTTAAAAACACAGGAGCTCTAACAGAGTATATCAGACAAATGGTAAATACAGATGAACAGGAAAAGAAGTACATTGTCATTTGGAACAAATAAAGACACATTTTCTTTAAAGAAGCCCCAGGAATCCTTTTGAACAAGGATACATGAAGGTTCCCCACCCACTCAAAAAATGCACCAGTAAAGCATCCAACCATGGAGGTCAAATGGTAACATCATCCAGAAATGCTGCTGACTTCTCCGGACTCAAGCTCATCTGAAATAAATTTTTGTTATGAAATTATGGACATAGCTGCCTCCCGACCAAAGAAATAAATGATTATCCAGATTGTTACCAGTGTAAAGTTAATCAGGAAGAGTCCATTATGCAGGGTAATAGTGGGCAACTTGCACATCCTACAACTATTTCCAATAGAAAACATGCAGAGCATCAGTTTTTGTGTTAAGTCCCCACACAAAGAATTAAGTGTCATTAAAAGGGGCAGTAATGTAACAGAGTGGTAAACGCTCATGCCTCTTTTCATTGCAGTTGTCAAATTTGGAATAATAATGATATATACAAGATAGATAAAACATAAAATATTGGGTTTTGTGCCTTTTCAATTGTATACAGATCAAAGAGTATATATAAAATATATTTATATTTTTAAAATTGGTTTGTAGTAGGTTTAATATCAGTGCAATAAAACAGAATTGCATTTTATTTACATGACTTTTATAGTATGTTATTAATTCATCTACTAATGGTGTTTTACAAAAAAAAAATCAGCCAAATGACTGTCTCAATTCACAGACTAGAATTCACAGTACAATATCCAACATTTTTACCCTGCTTTAGCTTATGCCCTGCTCTTCCCTAAAGGGAGTTACTCATGTCAAACCAACAAAGCTACTATCTTGGCCTATATAATTACAGTATTAAACATTGGATTTCTAAAAATAAAATATTTTAATCCACTATCCCCAGTAGTGTTGCCATGGGGGGAATATGTTTTTACAACCCACAAGTAGAAAATTTACAAGGAGTGAGTAGAGGTTCACAATCCTCCAATTAGTTCTACTGCACTTGCCTTTGGCTCTTGTCTGCAACCAAATCACAGTCATGATGTTATTCACAGCAACACACTACATCTCATACTGTAATGTTTAAATATTTCCCATTCACAAGTAAGCATTTTTGAGTGAAAGAGCTTTTTAATACAGTTACAACATATACCAAGCAATTTATTAGCATAAAATAACAACAGCCCTCTCATTTCTAGCTATTAGGAGCCCAAGCCATGTGGCCGGTTAGGCAAACAATGATGTCATGGCGTGGCAGTCTGAGTGTCAGACTGTGAACAAACAGTGCTGCTCAGTGGCTGGAGCTGTCAAACCCTGGTGACCTTACTGAACCACCAGGTAATGTATTTCTGACATCTGACACTTTGTTTCACACATTCTTCTGGTCGCCTGTACAATGTGACGTTGCTGTATATTAGTCCCATCGCTAACATTATAAAGTATTATAAAGCATCAGCACTGAAAATGTAGACTTTTAATAATAGACCAGTTGACTTTAACATATTTAACCTAACTCACTTACTGTTTGCCACACATTTACACATACTCACTGGCAGAATACCACAGATGATCATATTTATCCTCATATTTATTCAGGGCGGCCTGAATACAAAGATTTCTTCACTCTAAAAGGAAGTAAAAGAAATCACTAACATGAGGCAGTCGTGGGCTGGAGGTTAGGGAACCAGCCTTGTGACTGTCAGGATACAACTGAAGTGCCCTTCAGCAAGGCACCAAACCCCTGACTGCTCCCCGGGTGCTGTGTTAGGGCTGCCCATTGTTCCAGGCAAGTGTGCTCACTGTCCGCAAGTGTGTGTATATGTGAGTGTTTCACTGCACGAATGGATTAAATGTGGGGATCTTGAATTTCCCTCAGGGATCAATAAAGTATCTATCTATCTAACGTTTCCTATCTGACCAGGTTTGTGTTCCTACTCTCATCAATGTAAAATATTTTTGTAATAATTCCTGTTACAAATACCACTGTTTCAATGCAATTGTTTGCCACTAACATACCAGGGAATGCCCAAAAATATAAATATACACCACCACAAGCCAGGTGTTAATGTAACAGGGAGTCACATAGAGGAATACAATATGGAAACTGGCATTATACTAGCAATGGTAATTGTTTATTTGTTAAATGGGATATTTACAAAGGCACTTGTGAGATTTTGGCATTAAACATGATTTAATCATATGTAACTGATAAATTACACAGAAGCCTTTATTTCTCAGTGAAAATAAATTGAGGACACAAAAAAACACAAACAGCAGGTTACACTATTGATCATCCTTCTTAAAAATGTTTTACAGTTAAACTTAAAAGAAAAAAAACATCTTCAATTTAAATAGTACTAAAACATTACTTGTAAAAAAAAAAGTTACTTTAAGTTAATATAATTGAAAGAGGCTGCAATTGCTATTGCTTAGATTAGCCAGGCATTCACAATAACAGCAATAGGTTTGATAAAGAACTTTTTGGTGTTCTTGTCGTGTTAAACATTTAAATAAAAAGAAAATGGGAAAAGAAGTACACTCAAAACAAAGTTCGCTCAAAAGTTTGGGATTACGCTAAAATGTTCTTGTTTTCAGTGGAGTAGTCTTCCTTCCTTAACACAACAATGGACTGACGGGTCTCTAAAGAAAGTTGTTTCTTTCTGGTCATTTTGAGTCGGTCAGCAAGCCATCAACTGCTGATGCTTCAGATACTAAACTAACCTAGAATGTTGTTCTCCCTTTTATGCTCACTTATACTCACATTATACTCACAGTAGAATGTTTTTCAGCTGTGCATCACACTCGAGCAAGAGTGTCCAAACAACCAATTAGCCCAATAACATCCTTAACTTGGATTGGCGGCCGCACCAGGAGATTTAGACAGAGGACTGAGAATTGCTGATAATAGGACTATATGCAAAATAAGCCTCTATACAAAAATAGGCTTTAATACAAACATGTTTATTCTTTAAAAATCATCTGACACACTTAAATGTATTGTGAAATGGACAATATTGGTTGTGAATTGCATGAAATGAAATTCTAAAGTGATCCTAAACTTTTGAGCGGTAGTGTAGTAGCAGACAACCTCTACATCTTAGACACGTTTAGTTAGCCAGCAAATAGACACGAAATAACAGATATGGAAATTAAGATCTGGGATTCTTACAGTGGTGTCATTGGGCTTGTGTTCATTGATGGTATCATAAACTCATTTTGGACGCAGGCCTGAAGTCAGCAAAGAAACCGCACCAATAGTAATGATAACAATATGAGATACAGCAGCCACCTGTTGAGAGAATACTTGCCAAAAGAAAATGGTTTTTGGCAACTAGGTTTGATATTTTGTTTCCCAGTACAATGAGCTGAATACATTGGCTGGATCTCAAATAGCTCCCTAGTCCCTACATAGTGTATTGCATAGTCATGAAACTACGACTTCTGCACCTGAACAGTGCTCTAAATGTAAGACAGGGAGTCGTCCAGCTAATGGCTCAATGTGCTTTCTTTTCAATGTGTTATGCTCTACTTTGCTGTAGATTCTTTTATAAGCTACATAGGACGTAGGGAGCCATTACAGATTCAGCCATTGTTAAGTGTGGCACAGATGTCCAAATACTTTTGGAGGCCACTGTATTTATTGTAATTTCATTGTGCTTAGGAAAGCACTGTTACTGGGCAAAATGTACCATAATGGAAGTAGCTGTAATTCCTGACGATCCACCTCTTGGCGACATTTACAGCATTTACATGAGGCTTTCTCTTATAGCATTTTAAAGGAAAGCAGTATCTGAAATTGGCAGATGTCCTTGGCATTTGACCTGCCATGTGTCAAAACAGGATAATGGCTGGGAGAATGGTGAGTAGCTCTGGCTTTGTGGCTTTTTCCCCTCTTGTGAAGGCCAGCTAAACGGCAGGAGGAGTAAATTGAACTGATCTGTGTTGATTAAGAACGAACCACGGGCAGGAGAGAGAGGGGATGCTAAGGTCATCCTCCTTATCTTCCATCGCATCGCAGCACTCGGCTGCTGGTGGTGCTTCAGCCACTATTAATTGCTCATTATTCATGGGTCATTCCCAGAGAGAGAGAGAGAGAGAGAGAGACACTGAACAGTTGTTCACTGCACTGTAGCGTTTTCCGTAAAGCGAAAAGGGTCACTCCGTCAGCCGGACACTTCAAGCTGTGAAGCTTTTCCCATTGACTGGGAGCCATTACAGTTCACTGAGGTAAAGCGAGGCTGTGGTGTTCGGCCTGTGTAATCAGTGGTAGGCAGCAGTCAGTTATTTAACTTTAAATGCAGCCTCCGCTCAAGGTCTCGCATTTGACCAGTGGCCCTTTCGCTATGTGAAAGTGATTGCTGCTGAATCTCAAATGGACCTTGTGGTTTTAGGGGATCCCTGGCCTGTTAAAAGAATTTCTGTCTGCCAGCAGTGTCAGAAATTCTGACCTCGCTCTTACGCTTGTGTATTCTGAACCATTATTGATCAAAAGAGGATTCCAGGCCCAAAAGAGTCCATGGGGAGCCTGGAGATCAAAGTGGGGAGAGCTATTTTGCTCAAAAAAATTGTAGGCTAAGAGCTCACGGTTCGTTCAAGACAGCAATCATAATCACTAGATCTGACAACTAATCAATTGCAGAGAGCCTCATACTTTAGCCGTATGGCCTTTCAGATACGAGGGGGGGAGGAAAAAGGAGAAAATATTGAAATAAGCGTCTGTTTGGCTTATGTCTTTTCTTGCTTCTTGCTTTGGTTATCTCTTTTCTTCCACTTGCATAATGAGCGTTATCATTGTATCAGTTCTCCAAATGCTTGTCTTGTTTAGAGGAGGGGGGAAAGACTTCCTTGAATGGGCTTTTAATCTGTGCGAAAATGGCCCCAAGGACATTCCCGTGTGCCGAAGTGATTTCATCAGTATGCAATCTCTTTAGCAAGACATCTCTCCCCTATTAAACATGACAATCACATTACGCAAATAGCAATAAGGACAAACCCAGCCAACTCAGTGAATATCGCACTCTTTAAAATGGCGAATGGAGAGCGAATACAAATGGCGCGCAAGAACAATGAATGCGACGCCCTCCAAAATTATTGGAAGGCCCTGACAAGATGAGCAAAAACATTTATATTGTTTATTAGCTAGAGCTTACATGAACAATGTGAGTGATCTAACCTGTCTGAGATGTCTAATTATTGATACCCAACATTTTATACATATACAAATGATCTGAGACCAACCCTGCATACACATTTTGTTTCAAATTTCAAGTTTATTTGTCATTTACACACCATGTCAGGCATGCATTGAAATGCTTGGGGTGAGGTTCAGATAATCACTCTACAGCATGGCAGCCTTATATATGGATATTTACTAAAAACAGTGCAAACAAAACAACAATAAATAAATTATATATATATATATATATATATATATATATATATATATATAAACGTGTGTGTGTCCTAAATAACTGAAATCTAATAATATAAAGAAAATAAAAAAATAATAATATACTTAAATAGTGATCTGCTAATGCTTTCTTGTATTAACCTGTGAGCTCTAAATTGCCCATTGGTGTGAGTGTGAGTGCGTGAGTGAGTGAGTGTTGGTCATGCGATGGACTGGCGAACTGTCCATGGTGTACCCCGCCTTTGCCCGATAACACTCCAGCCCCCCCCATGACCGCATGACTGGGAAACCAATGAATAAACTATATATATATATATATATATATATATATATATATATATATATATATATATATATATAATAGTGATCTGCTAATGCTTTCTTGTATTAACCTGTGAGCTCTAAATTGCCCTTAGGCGTGCGTGCGTGAGTGAGTGTTGGTCATGCGATGGACTGGCGAACTGTCCATGGTGTTCCCCGCCTTCGCCCGATAATGCTGGGATTGGCTCCAGCTCCAAATATTCAGTGAATCCAGAAAAATTTCAGTCCATGTTGGGCAAGGCCAGAAGCCACTGTTGAATATGCATGACCTATTGGCCCTCAGACAGCATTGCTACTTTGTTATATTGAACTACATGGAGTACTTCATAAAACCACTGTCCCCTAACACAGTCCGCCGCTGCATCAGGAAATGCAACTTAAAACTTTACAACGATAAGGTCATACGTCAGTTCTACTAAGCAACACTGCTGTTGTCAGATAAGTCTGCATTTCAGGGTATTTTGGAGAAAATCAGGCCCCAGTTTCTCCATGCCAAAGACCTTTGTCAACAAAAAGTGTAAAAGCCAGCATCTATCACAGAGTGCCCATGGCATGGGTGACTTTTTTATGTGTGATTGGGATTTTTAGAGAGATGTATGCTGCCATCAAGAGAATGACTTTTCCTCAAAAGTTTACGGTTGTTTCCAAAGGACAAAGTCAGGCTTCAGTCTTTACATGCTACAGCAGTTTGGCTTCTTAGCCTCTCCAAATCTTTGGCCCGCACTTAGTGGATGCTACTCTTCAGCTCAATCCACAGGTTTTTAAGAAGGCTGAGGTCATGGGACTGGTATGGTCAGTGGCCATTTATGTGTTGGTATTGGTTGTAGTGAAATATCCAACAACATCCAAGCAAGGCTTTGACATAAAAGTAAGATTTCTATGATCTTTGGAGGACAACAAACTCTCAGCATCATAGATCCACCACCACACCCCAATACAATATAGAAAAGGATCTGTCCTGAATGATCTCATCTGTATTAAGGCCTAAACAACGCTTTGTGCTTCTGGCCTAACAGCTCATTTCTGATTTATCTTTCCATAGAATCTACTTCTGCCACAATTTCCAGAGATGTTTAGAAAACTCCCAGTGCTTATGTTTTGTATTTTGATAATAGCAGATGCTTTTTGACAAAACTTCACTTGGAGATAATTTCTCATTGTGATATTATAATATTTGTCTAATGTCTAATAATATAATATTTCTGACACAGTGAAATAAGATGGATGGCCTAAAGAATCAGATATACTTTGAAATGGCTATAAAGACAATACTGAACCCACCAAGCCTCGTAGAAGGGGATGTTTGACAAACAGGAGGTAAAGGGAACTGGGACTGCTTATTCCTGTTGGGCAGATCCACCTTGAGGGAGGGAGAGGGTCCTCAGTGTCCTAGGGGCTGAAACCTGTAAAAGAAGAAAGAATTAGTAAGTGTATACTTGTGTGTCATGACTAATTAACAGCGCTATGTATGTATGTATGTATGTATGTATGTATGTATGTAAATGTGTATGTAAAGCTATGTTAAAGTGTAAGTTACATCATAGGACGTTAACCGTCTTATGAGGTATTGGTTTAGTCTGGGACGGGGCTTTGGTGATAAGAGCTTGTCAGGTATGTTCAGTAGGGGGGCTTCTCTTGCCATAGGTGTCTAATTAATAGACATTAGCCGTCTGTAGCAGCGTGTGTGTAGAGAGAGAATGCAGTATAAACTGATTGCGAAGTCTCACGTTATTTCTTACGTTTACTTTCCATTTCTTTGGGTGTGTAATGGTCAGAATAAAACACCTGTGCACTTTAAGTTTGGAATCCTGTCTCTTTATAATCACATCTATACCCGTAGTTGCTGGACACGGTAACATGTGAAACCCAGAGAATCTCTTTTTGGTGGTTCAACTGTTACACAAGCAATTTTTACAGCTAGAAGTCAGTGTATCTTAAATGGAGGCATAAATATCAGTTAGTCAAGACGGTTTGTGAGAGTTTAGGGTTTTGGAATCAACCTGTCTTACTGCCCTCTTTTCCAAAGGTGGGATTTGTATTTGAAGGAGGAACGGTGTCTGAGGTGCACATTATGTGTCCTCGTATGGGTGTTTACGTCCTATCAGTCTCTCGTGCTTCTGTTTACGTCTTTTCTGCATGGTGTTTGTTTTGGTCATGTGCTCCCCTTGTTCTCTGTTCCGTCCTAGCCCCGCCTGTCTTACCAGTCTTGTCACCTGCTCCTCGTTCCCTTTTGTTATATATACACTGTGTTTTCAGTGTGTTTTTGGTTATGTTGTTGTTGTGTAGTATAGTGTTATGGTGTGATCAGTCTGTGTAAACTCCGCTTCTGTACATGCCCGTTTGTTTCTTTATTAAATCCTTGTTTTGTTTAAAAGCTTGCGAATGTATCCGCTCCTGCCTTCCTCTGCTCCTGCTCCAGCGACACCGTGACACTATGTTAGTTCTATATACTGAACTCTCCTTATTAAACCGAGTTCAGTGTAAACACAGGTAGAATGAATCTGAAGAAAATACACAGTGAAAATGAAGTTAACTGAAATTACCCAGATGTTTAAATGAAATACAGTTGTATTGTAATAGAAGCCAAACCGCCTGGCATGAGAAGCTCTTTCTTCCGAGACTGCTATAGAGATGTGTGTACACGTATGGTTTGCAAAAAATCCTAATCATTATTCTAATGAAGATCGGAGCATGAACCGGCTTCCTGGCACTCACTTGCTCTCCTTTGAGAACAGATGTAGTGGGCATCTGATGAAGAGAGACCGAGAACACAGAGGCGGATGAAAGGGCCTGTAAAGATGCACATCTGTGTGATAAAAAAGTTAAGGCTTGTGCTCCTCAGACACGTTTCTTTTGGCACGGTGGCCTCAGTTGTGGAGCCAAAGCAGTCATTCTGGATGAAAAATCATCCCTACTCAGCTCACAGACTTTTATTGGACCTGCTGGTAGGTGCTGGTATGTCACACTTCCTTCATTCTGAGGCACATTACCTATGAGCTAAAATAAGTGCACAGAAGCTTTAAATAAGAAAAGTAGGCCATAAAGCTACAATGAGTTAAATCCCTGCAATGGCAACACGTGGAACTGAAGTCATCAGTGAGCAGGCAGACAAATCTGAATGTCACTGTGTTTTAATGGTCAGCAATGTGATGAGTCTGGATATGAGGCGGAATTAGGACAGAACCTGACATATTATCCTAAAAAAAGTGGAGAAGAAACCATTAGAGGAGAAGAAACCATTTTTCATTAACATGGGTAGCTCATAGAACCTGTTTTTTCAGTAATTGGTTAGTAAGTTAGTAAGAATCTTGCCTGATTTGCCTGATTTTGATGCAACAGATATTAACTACCATCTCCTCCAGTCATCCTTCTACTCTAATGCCTTCTACTCTTCTAAAACTGTAACGCCAGAGGGGGTAGAAGGATGCTTGCAGTTCTAGAGTAAGTTTTATTTACTGGCGTAGGTGGTAAAGAAAACCCAGTGTGAACTGAACTAGAATAATAGAGGCAAACATAACTGACAAGAGAGAGAGAAACATCACGAACCAAAAGACAATCCAACCAGCGACCAAACCAAAAGAAAAAAACAAGAGAATCGATAACCAATAAGCAATACCTCACAAAGAGTGTGGACAAACAGGGGAGCATATATACATAGACAAGAGGCTTGTTCGAAATACAGCTGTGCCTGGCCTTGGTGGTCAGCGAGAGCAGCCGAAAGCTGTGGGGAGGAGGAGGTTAGAAAAGAGCCTCAACTCGGACAGTTGCCACCTGCAGCCTACGTGAACAACGGTGGGTCTAGCGGTGTTTGCTCTCTTTACAGCTGATGAAGTAGATGCAATAGAAAAATATTAAAAAGAAAGAAAAGAATTGGAAGGAGTAGAAAGAAAAATAGATCCAAATGCAATCATGATGTAGTGCTTTTAAAGACACTCACAAATCATAAGAATAAAAATCTACAGCACTTGCGCCTCTTCATGATCGAAATACTAATTATGAAAAAAGAAATATGTTGAATACTTTATGAAAATGAACTGTCATGCTACTAGATATGATAGTTTTAGTGTAAATGTAGGGTCTTTACAGAGGTTTAGAAGAAATATATATTTTATTTTAAAATGAGTTGTCCCCGGAGCTTCTAACCAATGAGGATTAAGCTCTGTCGTCATCAAGCCGTCTCTCCGCTCGCGCAGTTCGTGGAGAGCAACCTGCAGCCTCCTCACACTCGCGAGATGTTAACGTAGTATGTCATCGTGAAGGGAAGGTGGTGCCAACTGAAGTCGGCCAAAAAAACAACTTATTGGGATGCACCGCACCGAGTCAGGCGGCGATCGAGCTGCACGGCGTCGTGTGAAGTCGAACACGCCGAGGATAATGAGCTACAGGTACATGGTATCAGTATTTAGGTGAGGAGGAACTGAAAGGCAGTTTGGGATAGGTGGGTTCTGGACATGTGGTGATGACATCATGATGGAACATATTGTTGGAAATGTAGTTCTTACAGTCCGTGGAGGCAAACGGAGACCCCAGAGGCATGATGAAAATAAACGAAACCATACAAAAGTACTGACGCCCGCAAATTTTTTTGTTAGTTTTTGGGTCAACATCGGTATTAGGGCTCAATAAAGGCTGCCGTTTACTTTTCTTTTATTGTCTTGTATATGAGGATAACAACAAACTCTTGACATTAACATTATGGTTGTTTACATATACATGTTAACCACTCTTAAGGGTCCATTCAAACATCACTAAACATCAGAGGTGGGTAGTAAGTAGCTACATTTACTCAAGTACATATACTTCTAAAATATTGATAGATTTACTTTAACTTATATTATTATACTTTGTATATTTTTACTTTTTTTTGTCTTTTTGTCTATTGTTTTTTTATCTTTATCTATTGGTGAATGGAGGAACAGCAAAGTAAGAATTATCTTGTACAGTGGAACTGTTTGTTCTGCTGTGCATATGACAATAAAACTCTTGAATCTTGAATCTTAAATCTTGATTTGTGCTCTGCAAAGTATTATCTAATTAGAATACGTTTTGTTCTACTTAAATGTACTAGTGAACAAAAGAGTTACCTTTATTTTTGTTATGTTTCATCCATTTATATTTACTTACCAATTCTTTTTATGTATTTATTATCATTCTGTTTTATTGTTGCCAAGATTATTTTAAAAGAATACAAACTTCATTCACTGTGTGGATAGATGTGGGACTTTCTAAAGTTTCACTGCAGTTTTAGACATTACTTAGTATTAAGTAGTTTTTTGAGCTGACGCGTTTGCATGTATACTCAAGTTGTTTTATTTGAAGGTACTTTTCTTGTGTCAATATCTTACCCAAATGTTAATACGTTCACATGAATCTTGATTTAGGCTACTCGGCTCATATCTGCTAAAGATGGAAATCATCACAAAAGAAGACAGAGAAGTCGTCCTAACTCGAGTTACACTGGCAGGTTAAGTTATTTATGCTGGCCTGTGTCTTGTGTAACTGTTAAAGTGGACATGAAATATTTCAGTTTGTATGGGTTTTCTAGGGAATTAAATATGATGAAATAGATTTGGGAGGGAAATATTTCATATAAAATGTTTACATGTTAAATTATAATATATTTAAGTTTGTTACTACCCTATGCTTTTGCGCCAGTGCGCCGCCATCTTGCCCGTGCAGAGTTGATGACGTCACGAGGTTGGTTGGTTGGTTGGTGATAGCCCAGGAGTATAGCGGTCGCGGTTTAGGAAAAGAGCTTGTTGTTTGCCACACTATGAAAGAAGACAAAGCTGAAAGGGGTTTTGATCAGATACCTAGAAGCACAATGGCTTATGCAGTCGAGCCGGTGAGGAGAAGGAGATTAGTGGTACAAACTCCGATTTGTACAGAGGAGCAGCCAGCGGTTCCCATACAGGTGGAGAGGGTCGGTAACACTACCTGGTGCAGATGCAGTCACTGCACTGCAATGCCGACTGCAACCGAGTCGATTTGCTGTCAGGAGGCTAACGTGGGCCATTTGTTCAGAGACCTTCACTACATAACCCTGATCCGAACTCATCAGATGCTTTGCTGTGAGCGAGAAGTTTTGGAGGTGTCTATGCTCTCTCTACACGAAGTCCGTGCAGAAACCCTGGAGCGGCCCGTCAACAGCAGGTAATGTCATCTAGCTAGCTAGCTAGGTTATATAAATTAAGCTATTTAGCATGTAAAGTCGGCGGAGAAAATTTGATTATGTAAGATCGGACTCCTGCGCTTTTCTGCTACGCTAAGAAAGCAAGAGTTTTAATAGTTTAGTGGAATGTGTATCATACAATACATGACTGTCCTTTACCGAGGAAAAAGTCAAAATAACACTGTCAGCCTGTGAACTGTCAGCTTATACAGCTAGATTGGACCTCTTGCTGCTCTGCTGGGGTGGCGCGTCGTTTTGCTCGTTTCTTGCGGCTCACAGCTACGGACGGTCTGTACATCCCAGCCGGTAAGAGGAAAAGTTAAAAACGGAGGGAACAGCCTCAGACTTCAGCTTGTTTGTGCGGTGGACTACTAATACTCCAGACTCAAAAACCCTCTCCTCCACGTAGTCCTCGTCTAAAAAGTGCTCGCTACATACCCTAGCATTGCGGCTAACCGGAGAATTCTCGCGCTTCAGCGCCGCTAGCCAACGCCGAAGAACCGCTGTCCACTAAAGAGGCAAGATATGAAAGTGAACAACCTTTTTCTCATTCTTCACCCTGTAAAATTCATTGCTGCACCCAGGGGCAATACAAAAGTGCCCCCCTTTGCATTGATTTTTGGTTTGACTTTTATTATCCATTAAGAAACTAATGTACGCTAGTAGTTTATATCAACTAGGTGTTCCTGAACCAACCTCGTGATGTCACACCCAGCGCTGGGAAAAGATGGCGCTACACTTGCTTGGAAAATGACATTTAGATTGCTTATTATTTTAATTCAGTTTCACTGACAAGTGTTCGACCTATAAGATTTGTTATAGTGAAAATACATCTTGTGAATTATACCAAATACTTTCAGTGTTTCATGTCCACTTTAATTCTGATTTAAATGTTGGTGGAGTTGCTTGTAGCTATTGCTCTAACTCCATCACCAGGACACACCCACAGATAAACTGTGCAAAATACAATACTCGGCTCCTCCCTATATTCTTGGCTTTGCTTGCTCTGGGTAAATAGGATGGGCCTCCATCACTCAGTGTGATGCTAGACAAACACAAACATCTGTTAGGCTAATCATGGCAGTTAGTGTCCTCCACCAAGCAAAGACAAGCTAGACAACATAAGCATCTATTAGCAGACTTGGCAGTTACCGTTCTCCAGCAGACATCTTGAGCTGCCCCAAGACGTTACATTAGCAGCTATTTGAAATGATGTGGAGGCACTCTATGTGTTCCACAGGACCAGGGGAAGCATTCACCTTCCCAGCTTGGTAGTATCTAGCGATGGGAAAAGTGGGGCTTTTGGCAATGATGCAATTAGGGAGACATTTGGACACATACTCCCTCCTAAATTTGGAAGTCAATAGCTTCCTTCGAGTCATGTGAAGCACCAACTGATTTTCTGAACTGCCACTATGTGCTTGGACACCTCAATAAGCTTGGGCATCTTAATATGCTTGGATAACAATATTAACTGCCAGTTCTATTATGTCAGATAACACACACCCATGCCGGCTAATGAGGGCCATCAAAAATGCCACAGTTAAATATATTTAACACTTGCATATTGTATGTATATTGTGAAACGAGCTAACAAGTCAGCTTTACAAGGGTTAAGGTTAGTCTTCACTTTTAATGTAAGTCTATGGAACCAGATGTTTTTCTAAACTATTTTGGAGCATTTGGTCCAATCATCATGAAATTTTCACACAATATAAACGACAGCTGATGTATTCAAATAGATCAAATCAAATGATATGAAAAAATGAAAATCATCAAAAATGAAATGAAGATACATGTTTTTCTTTGGGCAGCCACGTTATATTTTTCTTTTTCATCAATTATTCTCTTTTGCACTCAAACAAAATATTGTCAACTTAGTTTTGGCTGACTGTGTATTATAAATCAGTGCACAAGGACAAAAAGGGGGACAAAGGACAAAGGGAAGCAAAGCAATAAAAACTGCACGTCCGAGAGGACAGATTTTTTATTATTATTTTTTATGAATGTCAGAATATTTAAACAAGCACGATTTCAATACCATATTTCCAATGGGTGTCATGTTGTGTCTTTTTTTGTTTACGTTCAGTCATTGCCATGTGGTTTCTGTTTATGTTGGCCATGTGCTTTTTGTCTCCGCCCCGCACCTGCTCGGTGTTCAAGTCTCCTTCCATTTACCAGGTGTCTCTAGGTATGGTGTCTATTTATACCCTCTGTTTGGTCCTTGTCTTTGTCTGTCTTTGTTGATCGTGTGTCGCTGTAATGGTTGTGATTATGGTTGACCTAAGTTCATGTCTTGCTATTTTGGATCTTTGTTTCTTCTAAGTCTTGATGTAAATGAACTCTACCTGCATTTGTATCTGCAACTCCCGTCTCCAGAATCATTACAACGAGATAATATTTTATATTATTATGAATAAATAAGTACACATGAGAGCTCTGAAAGTGCTCAAATAGCACAGCAGCGTAAAATAAAACATGGGATATGGTTTTAGTGTCATTTCATGTAATTATAAACTCACACCATTGGCCATTATTTTCACTGTTTGATATACTAACACTCACTTTTTTTTTTACACACCCAGTGCCAGTCAAACATCGACATCCACTTAGCAATCGTGATGTGTTTAGGAGGCTAGTGGCGATTGTGGGTTGATGGAAGACAATAGTTGGTAGTACTCCCTTCTCGTTGGCTTGCTGTGTCTGGGCCCTTTTACAGAGCTTTGAAAATTAAAGCTAGCTTTGAGATGCCTCACCTGATGGACCACTCTGCAAAATATGTTTTTCCTGCATTTACCCATTTGCTCCTAGGTCATGTTGATTTGGTGATGCATTAGCAGATATAGTGCTTTTAGCCATTCCTCAAGCCTCTTTTATGGGAACACACATTTTCTGGTAAACCCTGGGCCACTCCGAACGGCTGCTGTTTGCACTGTGTTTCTATACCAACCCTAGGTATAGAAAATCACTAAAGAACCAATCATGGATTAGGCTTCTTCTGAGACAAAAGAGGGATTTTGTTTTTCAGCCTTGTGCTGAACCAATTTAGCCACTGTTAATTCCCAACAAATGTAGCTCAGGCCTGTACTTTTTCAAAGCCTTTCGAGATACCGTTGTTGTATACCATATACCATATATAGCCACTCTGATACATGTACCTCTAACTTTGTAGCCTTTGATCTTACACAATAAAAAAACAAATCAAAAATAATCTGCAATTGCAGTAAAAAAAGACTGAAAACATTCTTTGCATGCATGTTTGCACATATTATGGCATGTGCAATGTAGTCTGTTGTTTTGGCTCAGAATGTCAGATTAGTCTGTATAGAGTTAAATGGTTTAAACAGTAAAAAATAAAAAACTGTTTGAACCATAACAGTAAAAGTTTTATAACAAATTTTATTAGATATTTTTTATTTGTATAGTTTAATTTCTACTCTGCATGGACATCACCAAATATTATACTAACCGTTATTTCCACCATTTGTGGTCATGGTGTATTCTATTCTATTCTACTCCAGTCTAGTCTGTTCGATTGTTTTTAGCCATTTTAAACAGGCATTTTTATTTTAAGTTTGTTTGATTTGCAAATTTATTAAAAACAAAAAAACAAAAAAATCACATGTACATAAGTATTCACAGCCTTTGCCATAACACTCAGAATTGAGCTAGGTGAATCCTGTTTCCACTAATCATCCTTCAGTTGTTGAGGCACAGTTTTATTGACAGGTACAGAAAAATCTCTGCAGGTGCCATACAATGGAAAACAGGTATTTACATGGGCATAAATAAATAAGTTCAGTACATAGAGCTGACACAACGCAAACCTCAAACACTGTTGTTCCTCCTTCAAATACAAGTTTGGCATTCGCAAAGAGGTCAGTAAACTCCAAAATGTTTGATTAATTAATATTAATATTTTACATATATTGTATGAGCGATACAATGAAAAAATGTGATATCATCTTTAATACCCTTTCCAAAGAACGGTACAGTGTACGGCCATAGTTCATGTTTAAACGAGGCTGAAGATGACTTACTGTTCGGCAGATACTTAATTGAATGTTTAGTTAGATAGATAGATAGATAGATAGATAGATAGATAGATAGATAGATAGATAGATAGATAGATAGATACTTTATTGATCCCGAAGGAAATTTAGCAGCCAGTAGCAGTTACAAACACAGTACAAAAAAACAATAAGGTATATAAAAATTAAATAGTGTTTAAATAGTGAATTGTTCCATCTTCGATGCTGCAGCTCAAACAGGTGCCACAGAGTAACTGTAACAGAATGCTCTGTTAAAGTGGAATGGAAAATCGCAAAACTAACTCAAAGTTGTTAGTTTGCTCACTCCAGACAGTTTCTCAAACCTTGAACAATATTGAGCAGCTTCACTCGAAGTTAGACACTGAAGAGACTGAATAGAGGAGCAGTTCCATCTTATTTCACTTTATTAGCACCATAACCCCGACAATAACACGTTACCTGCAGGTCACACTCCTTCTATGTAGACGTCAGAGAAGAAATTTAAAAGGTTGAATAAATGCATTCTGTGGCATCTTCAAATCTTGTCTACATAAAGTGCAGCTGTAAAGTATTCACAGTGCTTCACTCTTTTCACATTTTATGTTACAGGCTTTTTCCACAATGGATTAGATTTATTTTTCCCTCAAATGTAAAAAAAAAGTTTGTTTGAATTTTTTTTTTGGCAAATTTATTAAAAATAAAAAACAAAAAAATTACATGTACATAAGTATTCACAGCCTTTGCCATAACACTCGGAATTAGATTAGGTGCATCCTGTTTCCACTGAATATCCTTCAGTTGTTCCAACAACTTGTTTGATCCAGTTGATTCGACATGATTTAGAAAGGCACTCACCTGTCTATATAAGGTCCCATAGTTGACAGTACCTGTCAGAGCACAAACCAAGCCATGAAGCCCAAGGAATTGTCTGCAGACCTCCAAGACAGGATTGTATTGAGGCACAGTTCTGTTGACGGGTACAGAAACATTTCTGCAGCACTGAAGGTCCCAATGAGTGCAGTAGACTCCATCATCTGTAAATGGAACAAGTTTGAAACCACCAGGACTCTTCATAGAGCTGGCCACCCGGCCAATCTGTCTCATCGGGGTAGAAGGGCCTTAGTCAGGGAGGTGACCAAGAACCTGTCAGAGCTTTAGTGTTGCTCTGTGGAGAGATGAAAACCTTATTGAAGGACAACAATTTCTGCTGCACTCCACCAATCAGGCCTGTATGGTAGAGTGGCCAGATGAAAGACACAGTAAAAGGCACAAGACAGCCCGCTTGGAGTTTGCCAAAAGGCACCTAAAGGACTCTCACAGCATAAGAAACAAAATTCTCTGGTCCGATGAAAGAAAGATTGATCTCTTTGGCCTGAATGCCAAGCGTCAAGTCTGGAGGAAACCATTACTACAGTAAAGCATGGTGGTGGCAGCCTCATGCTGTGGGGTTGTTTTTTGGCAACAAGTCAGGGTCAAGGGAAAGATAAATGCAGCAATGTACAGAGAAATCACTGAAGAAAGCCTGCTCCAGAGCGCTCTGGGCCTCAATCTAGGGCAAAGATTCATCTTCCAACAGGACAACAACCCTAAGCACACAGCCAAGATAACAAAGGAGTGGGTTCAGGACAACTCTGTGAATGTTCTTGCGTGGCCCAGCCAGAACACAGACTTGAATGCAATTGAACATCTCTGGAGAGATCTGAAAATGGCTGTGCACTGACGCCCCCCATCCAACCTGATGGAGCTTCAGAGAATCTGCAAAGAAGAACGGGAGAAACTACCCAAATACGTATGTACATGTGATTTTTATTTTATTTTTAATACATTTTCAATAAATTTGCAAAAAATTTAAACACACTTTTTTCACTTTGTCATTATGGTGTATTGTGTGTAGAATTTTGAGGGAAAAAAATTATTGAATCCATTTTGGAATAAAGCTGTAACGTGGAAAAATTGAAGAGCTTTGAATACTTTCCAGATGCACTGTAAATAATATTTCTCATTATGAGATTGTTTTACAAATATTATGCAGAGGTGGAGACCTGAGGCAGGAACTGAGTGACCCGCGACTGGGACGTGTGAAATTTGAGCCTGGGATGAAAAACACAAACAAAACATACTCAATTAGGGCCGCCAAACAATAAATGAATATTTCCAACCTTTTGTTTTCCAACCTTATGACTTTGCCTGCCAGTTTTGCTACGGTAATGTGCAATCACTGTTGTGATACGGCTCTCTCACAGCTCGCAGCGGCATCTGTTTCAATTAACAAGCCTTTCAGTATATACAAACCTCCAGTCTGAACAGAATGAAGCTCTACGTGCAGTAAATACAAAGTTTAAAAGCGAGCTAACATGAATTTGGGATATCACATATGCTTGGTAGCACAATAGCTAATTTAGCTAAATGCACTAATAGCTAATCGAGCTAACTTAGCTGGAGTTTTAGTGAGTTACAGATCGACAGTAAAGTTGAATGGAACTTCAGCTGGATTAGTTA